>PVIU01000107.1:0-466999 GCA_004026605.1 Ondatra zibethicus
GTGTCTGTGTGTCTGTGTGTTGCTGTTGTCATTGTCTATTTTGTTTTAACCTTTGTAAGATAAATCACAAAACCTCAATTGACTGTATGTTCCAGTTAATTCTCCTCTTTATTGAACACCATTTTGAATTCTCTAGTTCATTTAACCTTTGTAGTGGAAATGCATTCAGGATACCATTGAGCCTCTTTTCTGCTTTATTAAGAAAAAATACTGAGTTAAATTTAATTCTTCATAGCTGAAATGTTCAGAGAATTGTTTTGCTTATGTCATACACATTTGGAACAAAGTTTATTTTGAGAATATTATTAAGAGCTATGAATAGTCTCAGAAACAACAGCTAGGAGGGGAGCCAGGGATGGAAGAAATTTTGCATGTAGTTTGTAGATTTCTGATGGCCACCTTTAAGCCTGCTGGCAGTAGAACAAAGGCTAAGTACTTTTTCTTTTTACATTTATTTATTTGTTGCTTGGGTGGCAGAGCTGGGAGCATGTATGTAATGGCCCATATGTGAGGGTCATAGAACAACTTAGAAGAGTGGGTTCTTTCACTCTAACATGTGGGTCCTGGGAGTCAAACTAAGGGCTTCTGGTTTGCTGGCAAACACAACCACTGATCCATCATCTCTTGTTCCTGGCATTGTTTTTTGACATCATGATAAAATAAAATGGGTTCTTGTCTATTAAAAGTATAAAGATTTGGCTAAATATTTATTAATTCTTGAGAAACTAAGATTATATTAAAATCATGGCCATTTTTCTCATAAATAGGTCAGCCAGTTCCTGTTTATTTTATCAGTGCGTTTTATTGTACTTATGTACATTTTATAGTTAAAAGCATAGCATCAAAAGACTAAGTCTAATCAAGAGTTTGGGGAACTCAAAGTGGCGTAGATGGTTCAGTGAGTCAAGAGGTTCCCACGTAAGTGTGAGGACCTGAATTAGCACCCCCAGCTCCCATGTAACATCAGGGTGTGGCTAGACGCATCTGTAATGATATTTCTGGGAAGGCAGAAATAGGTACATTCTGGGCACTCACTGACTCACCAGACTAGCTTAACTGATGAGGTCTTGGGTCAAATAGAGACCCTTTTGCAGAACTGAGGTGGAGATCAAATTGAGGAAGACCCATCATTGATTTCCAGCCTCTGTCCATAGGCACATGCACATTCGTGTATACCCAAATACGTGTGCATGTACACACACACACACACACACACACACACACACACATGAGAGCACACAGATTGGGGAACTGGTTCTAAGCTGATGAACAACTGTTTCTTCTGATGCTGATGCTGAAGGTGGATCACACATACTAGGAGCAGTGCTTTGCTGTGAAATGCATCTCCAGCCTCTCTGGGTGCTCCAGGTCCACTTAACATTCCTTGAATTCAGGGGTGGAAATGAATTCCAAAGGTTTTCCTTAATTTCACAAAAGTAAATACAACCAGTTATATATTTTTAAAGCCTCTTGTTCCAGGTGCCCTTTGTTGTCAGCTATGAGTAAGATCCTCTGTGACCTTATTCCTGTCTCTGTTTCTTTTGGGTTGAATCCACACCTGCAGGGGAGGCGCTGGAGCAGATAGGGGTGCTTATAAGAATGGGTAAAGGTAGAATTGCCCCAAAAAGATTTTTTTCTTTTCCTGTTTGCATCCCTTCTGGCTTTCTCTTGTCTGTTAGGACACTCAGGAAGATGAAAACCCTACATGATTGCTAAATTTAGAACTCTGTTTTGCAAACACTAAAAAATACTGCTTGTGCTTTTAAGCACGACTCTGACTCTCACATGCATGACTGCTGTGTACATAGAGGAAAGAGAGGATTGCTGGGTTCACCATTTTGTTGGGAAGATTCCAATTTGCTCTTCGCTCTGTATTTTCTGTGCCCTAGGAATAGTTTTCATGAATCTCTTCTTGGGCCCCTGTCAGTTTACCTGTGCCTGACTATAAACTCTAGCAAGAGCCATGCCTTCACTGTTGTATTGCTTTAGAACCAGAGCTAGAAGGTCTTACATAACTGCCCTTCTAGTCAATGAAAAAGATCCTCGGTGTTTTGATTCCTCTAAACCTTTGCCTCGGGTCTTGAAACAATGACGGCTATTGATAAATTCGGACCTCCACACACACATCACGTCATTGAAATGGTATGATAGACTTATTCCACCTCAAGACACTAAAGTGGCAGCGTTGTCTTGATTTGAAGAGCAGGAAAGCAAACGTCCTACTCCTCTTGCTAAGGGAAGGGAGGTCAGATTTAAGAAAGACAGATACAGTAAAATGAAACCAGGTGATGGGACAAGGTTAATGTCTCTCTACCTTCCAAGCAGCCCCAAGGGAACACTCTAGAGCTTTCATTACATACAAATGATGGTGATACTACAGAAAGCTATTCCCCGGGCCTGCCCTCATAGGCAGCCTGGCCTCCGTTAGTGTCTCAGTCCAAGAGGTGACATAAGCTCATCTAGAATCCTTCATTAATGCAAACAAAGACCCAAAGGCACTGGATCTTGAAGAAGAAGACTTGGAGAATGAGCGTGATTTTCCATTGTGCTGCTGGATGTTTTCACTGAGATGTTTACCTCGTCAGTCTCCTGTCTGCCAAGTACAAATCAGTGTGTTTCCAGCATCACAGAGTCTTCCTTCTGCATTGCCAGCATCCACTGCTTCTCTTCAGTTAATGAGTAACCAAAGAAGAGCTTTACAGTTGGAATAGAGAGAAAAAAATCCCCAAAGAGAAAATAAACTACATCCCTACCCCTGAAACTTCCATCAGCCAGTGTCTATTAGGACATCAGAGACAAACTGAGGAGAGGGACAAAATAGGTAAATGAATAAGCTATGATAAATTAGGTCTAAGAAGCGTGTTTCATAGACCTTTTTTCATAGACTAACACTACCCATGACCTCCTGGATTTCACCTTAAGCAAAAGCACATGGCAACAGAAAGTTTGTGGAGGTTTTAGCCTGAACTGAGTCCTATATGTCTTTTTTTGCTGTGACCAAAGCAACAGAGCTAGCTGGTCTTCAAAGGACCCTCCTAAAAAAGGATAACTACAGAACATTTGTTCTACACCATGAACTTAAGGAGGAAGGACTGTGCTCACAGGAAGTTATCAAAAAGGAAGAAATTAAAGACCTTTGCCTCTCTCCTTCTATCTGCCTCTTGCAAAGACTGGGAATCATAGCCTGTTAACTTCTCCATATTAGGTAGAGGATGTACGTATGTGCACACATTCATGGACATGGCCAAACTCATCCACATGAGAAACTCTTGAACTTGTCTAGAGTATGGTTTCAGCAAAGGCTTTCTCTGTAAGGAATGGAGCCTTCTGTAATTTCCAGTCTTCCCATTTGTGCACAAGTGCATGGGCATAGTAATGAGAGTCTCTTGAGAATGACAGCAAAGGAGTGATTTCTCCTTTCCCATTGATAGCTGGATCTAGAACTAACCACACCATCAATCTAATTGGAAGATGTGATTAACTGACATCCCTTCTCTTTTTTTTTTGTCCCTATTTTTTGATGGTCCATCTTAAAGTAAATATATTGTGTGGTAATATAATCAAAGACAATGAGGTGACAAGATCATTATCACCCCCAATCATGTTCTGGTTTTGTCTGCTTTTAACTGGGTGTCTTCCTTCCTGACCCAGAGGCTAAAATGAGGCAATTTTCTCCACTTGGTGGAGCTGTGCGCATATCTGCTGGGGGGTGGGGGTAGAGGAGCATCTTTCCGGAGTCTCCACCAGCTGTTCAAAACAGAAGATCTTTCCAGTGCATCATTCTGGCTTTCCACAGTGATGCCGCCCCCTCCCCTGCTATGGCAGTAAATTTTTAATTAGTGGACAATGTGCTATCCTGTATAAAAAAGGATACACACAGCAGGAAGTAAAGAGGTTTCATTGACAGTCCGCTGGGAGATTTGGAGCAAATTTCCTTGTATTCCAGTGCCATTGTTTTGACTAGATAAAGTTGGGGATTAATCCCTAGTTCTACTTATCTCTTAAATGTAGTAAAAGTTTAATTCTCTAAACCTAGTTGTGCACCTGCCGGAGAGATCAGAACAATGGGCAGATGCCACTTTGAATGCTCAAGCAGGCACTATCTTGCTTTTCTTCTTTTCTCTTCCATTTTGCACACTGTAATCAGAAAGGCTTTTCTCAATGCAAATCAGATCCTATTGATCCCTTGTTTAAAGTCCTATCCTCTCCCATCCATGTAATGATGATTGCAACTCCTTAAGTGGCCTGTGACGCCCTCTTCACAATATGCCCCTTCAGTCCTGGCCAGTGTCATCTCTCTCTTGATGCATTAGTCACATGTTTAATGTTAAAGTCTTCTTGTTTGTCAGTTCTTGGCCTTGCGGTTCTCTCAAAGTGCCTTCCCCCTTCTTCTTTTCCAGCTCCTGTCCACCAGATTTCAGCACAGTGGGTTCTCAGTGTGGCAGTATCCCTGTTCCTTTACTCGGAGGCCCTCATTAATTTTTATCCCACAGCACTCTCTGCAGCCTCCAGAGAATCTGTCCTCTGATAAGGTTTTTCCCTACAGAAGCACAGTTAGCTATCCTTTGGGTAACTCAATATTGCAGTTCTGGCTGCCAACATCTACAATTTATAAACAAAATTTGAGGGAAAAAATTGTCCTGTGACAAGTTAAATGGTGCATGCTTTATTTATTCATTTGATTGGTTGGTTTTGGTTTTTCAGGACAGGGTTGTTCTGTAGCTTTGGAGCCTGTCTTGGAACTTGCTCTGCAGATGAGGCTGGCCTTGAACTCACAGATATCCACCTGCCTCTGCCTCTTGAGTGCTGGGATTAAAGGCATGCACCACCACTGCCCAAATGATGCATGTTTTAAGGGCTGCCCTAACAAAGCCTCACAAGTAGGCTTCCTTGAATCAAGTCAGATGTGTCCCCTCACAGTTCTAGAATTTAGAAGATCGGTGTGGCATCAGCCTTACCATGCTCCCTCTAGTATTCAAGATGACATCCTTCCTTGTCTGTCCCAGGTAGCTGGTGGCATCCATTAGTCCTAAGCACCCCATGCTTACAAGCACTATTTCACCAATATCTGACACTATTGTCACATGCTATTCATCCTGTGTGTCTGTTTTTACAATCACGTTCCCCTTTATATAAGGATGTCAATCACTGAGTTAATGCCTAGTGCAGAGACCTCCTTGTAGCCTGATTATGTCTTCAAAGACCTGCTTTGCACATAACTCTGTTAACAGTAATTGGAGGTTAGCTCAACATTTTCTTTTCTTTTTTTTTTTCTTTTTTCTTTTTTTTTTTTTTTGGTGAGAATAGATGAGCACAATTTTCACTGTCTGGGCTGACAATACAATTCTTTGAGTAACTCTGGGGATGGAATCCAGGGCCTTCTGCGTGCAAGGCAAGAGCTCAAGCTCTGAGTTAAATCTGTAGCCTAAAGCAAGTTATTAACTAATATAAATTTTGAAGAGAAAAGGCTTTCCCTTTTAGCTGTATGCATAGGCCAACTTATAATGTTTGCGTATGCAAATGTATATATGTATGTGCATGCGCGTTTGTGTGTCTATGTGTGTGTATATCCATACATACATGCACTCAGGAATTCATTATTTGATATTGTGCAAAATCCCCAAAGCTAATTATCCCAAATGGAAAATATTGTTGGTTCATCTAAAGCACTTTACAGACATCTGCCTGATTCAGATGTAAATTTTTGGATGGCAAGAAATTATTTCCTTGCTGACTGTCAAAATACTAAATTATGATAATCCATCACTAAATAAACCCTGTGCTTCTAGCATTTAAATTTTAAGAAGTCTGAGGCTAGTAGGGATTTTAATTATCTTTGCAAGACAGCTTTTCGATCCATCATTTATTCTGCTTTCCAAATTATGGAGATCTCTGCTTAGACGGCCCATTCTCTAACATATCCCTTTACTGCAGGTCCACCATCTGCCCTGTAGTAACCTGTTCTTCTATGTTATTTATATACAGTCATTTCCCAACCTGCTAAGCCCTAGATTATGAAAAGCAAAGCTAAATTTCAAAGAAGCAAATTATCTGCTAAATTATGCTCTAATTGGTAGCATTCAGCAGCATTGAAATCAAGTGGGAAAACACAAAACCCTCTGGAAAGTACATTTTTACAGATGAAAACTGTGTAAAAGGAATTGAGATAGAAATTTCTTTTTGCTTTAATTAAAAACTTTCAAAGCGGTACAGTTGGTAAACTATTAAGCCAATTACTTCTGTCCTCATACGATCGTTATAATTAGTGCTAATATTGGAGTTAGCATTTGGCTCCAGGTATTGCCTCAAAATCCAGGTTTGCTTTGTTTGAAACTTTGAGTTGCTGGAGCAGGCCCTGCCATGAGCCAAGAGTGGATGGCTTCTGAGACTCACCTGAGCAGGAACGCATACCCTAAAGCCACCTCACTGAGTCATGGATCTCAGAGAATGTGAATCCCTGTTTCAGGAAGAGGCTTAGAGTTAGAGAAGTGACTAAGGCAATTTTTCCAACCCCATTTCTTTGAATTCTCTTACCTAGAATTACAGAACAATTTAGTCAAATGTCAGCCTTCTACTTTTTTCTTTAATACCACCCCAAATAGTGGCTAAATATACTTTTACATTTCGGAATGGAAAAAAATAAAATAAAACATTGAGAAAAGTTGAAGGAGGTTGAGCCAGGCCTTTACGTGACCTCAAGGTAGTTTGTGGATTTAAATTCATATTTTCAAAGTGTAAATTAGAGGCTTCCAACAATTCCTGTCCTGTGTGTTCATGTTTGTGGAAGCCTTACTCCATATGGAAAAAGGCAGAGTAACTACAACTGTATAAAATGAAGAAGCTTAATTGCAAAATCAAGATGAATTATAAACAAGTTACTAGCAATATCTTAATTTCAACATACCTTTGTTATTAAAAAAAATGTCTGCCTGGATGAAGTTGTTGTGACCTATGAGAATACTTGCTGGGCACAGTTCCCGGTTATAAGACATTGAACAATAAAGCATGCTTATGAAAATGCGAGTTACAGTCTTGTTCTATAGAGCATAAACAGAAATCAGCAAACAACTGGAAACTGAGGGTAAATGAAAAGCTGATTTTTATCTATTCATGTTCTGTTCGGGCAATAGCCCTCTTCTTCCAGGTTACCTGTCATAATCCACAGGGCAGCAAGCTGTAGTTTTGGTTTCTGTGTTGAGTCAGCAGCCAGAATACTCTAATACTCTAAGCTCTAATACTCAGTAGCCACTCAGGACTAATGAAGAGAAAGGTGGTTCAGCAAAGAAACACCAATCTGCAGAAGCTCCGTCTCAACCTATCTATTTCCACACCAGTGGCTGTGCAAATGTGTCCAAGGATAGCTTCACTTCCACTGTGGAAAGTGTGAAAGGCACGTAGAAGCCACATGAGAAAGATGTGTGTGACACTAAAGGTTGTGTGCTATTCCTTTCAAAGCCTCTATCTGCGTTATTGCTGTCATCTTAGTCCTGTGGGAATTGAAAGGTGGATGCAAATGTTGATAAAATACCTTGTGAGCCTGTGTCATAGGAATGGTTTGCTCTGGGACTGTTCCCCTCTTGGTGTGTCTCTCCTGAGATTGTCACTAGATACAGCCATGTGTTATGAACTCAACTTTGTTCTGTAGCTGGCACAGGAAAAAAAAACCTTCTGAATTTTAACCTACTATTGGAGGAGAGGCTGCTTGTTATTCCCGGCCACCCAGCTAGCTTAGTCCTGAAGTAATCACACAGAAACCATATTATTTTAATCACTGCTTGGCCCATTAGCTCTAGCTTCTTATTGGCCAACCCTTACATATTAACTTAACCCATCTTCATCAATCTGTGTATCACCACGTGGCAGTGGCTTACCTGACTCTGGCAGCAGCTCCATGGCATCTCTCTTGACTCCACCCTTCTATTTTATTTATTTATTTATTTTTAGTTTTTTCGAGACAGGGTTTCTCTGTAGCTTTTGAGCCTGTCCTGGAACTAGCTCTGTAGATGAGACTGGCATCAAACGCACAGAGATCCACCTGCCTCTGCCTCCAGAGTGCTGGAATTAGACTCCACCCTTCTTTCTCCCAGCATTCAGCCTAGCTTTCCCTGCCAACCTAAGTTCTGCCTTGCTATAGGTCCAAAGCAGTTTCTTTATTCATTAATGGCAATCACAACACACAGAGGGGACTTCCACATCGACCTACCTAGGGAGAAAACCACACACACACACACACACACACACACACACACACACACACACACGCACACACACACACATAATTAATAGTAGGCACCCAAAGGGAAAGTAAAAGGGGAGAGTTGCTGGGCATGGTAGCATACTCTTGTTATTCCAGCACTCCAGAAGCTGACACAGAACCAAATAAAGAAAAAGACAGAAGGAAGTTATAGGGGTTTGCTGTTGTTGTTGAGGTAGTGGTGGCGCGTGCGCACGCACGCACGCGCGCGCATGTGTGTGTGTGTGTGTGTGTGTGTGTGTGTGTGTATGTGTGTGTGTATGTTTACGTTTGTCTGTGTCTGTGTATATATATTGATGTTTACCCTGGTTGGGATTTTTTTCCCCTGAGGCATGGGGTTAGAATAATCAGCTGCCTTATTTAGTAGTAAATAAAACTAAAATTTAATAATTACTTTGGGCTAATGAATTGTTTTTTGTTTTTAGGGTTTTTCTCTTTTTTGGTGAGTGAGCAAAGTCACTATTTTCTTGACGCACAAAGTCAAGAATTGATCCTTGTTTCTTTGCTTTGTTTTTCTTTTCTCTTCTTTTCTTTTTGGAAGAAATAAGGAAAGAGGGAAGTGAAGCCCTACTGTGTGCCCGTCTTCATCCTGTGCTGCTTCGTGTCTGTGATAACCTTGGGTGATAGATCCCAGGTGAAGGGGAGGAAAGCTGTTACCAGTGTAACCCCCATCTTTCCACTGTTATCTCACTACTGAAATAGCATTGACCACACTCAAGGTCTGTCATGAGCTGTGTTCTCAGCACCACACTGGAAAGGACACATATGAACCTCATGTTTATTCATAAAGTCCCTCGGCAGATGCAGAGAAACAGGGCAAAGAACATTGGCTGGCTCCAGCAAGAGTCAGACCAAACAGGAACTGACAGATTTACTCCGCTCCTGTCCTTGAGTGATGCTGCGATTTCCAAAAAGTCATAAATATTTACGTGTGCTTTTTGTTTCTTACTCACTAAATCCTGTCCCAGTTCTCCAGTTAACGAGTGCGTAGAGGAAGCTCTTTGTAATAAATTACAGTGTTTGTGTGTGAATGGATGGGAAGACACATCAGAGATAATGCAGTGTCGGCCGCTCTGCTATTAGCACAATGGGCCGTCTTTATGGAGTGGAATATTCAAATCCATGCACCAGTGCTCTTCCAAATAGAGAATTTGTTTCCTGTTTTCACTTCAAACTATCTTTTATTTTAATTAACGGGAATGCAGTTTAATCATCCATCTTATAGCTAAAGGAGTTTTACAGGCTCATAATACTGTCAGACTCTGGGGTATATATAAATGAGACATAGACAATTTTATAGAAATGCATATTTTATCCTCTCCTTCCTTTTTTCCTTCCTTCCTACCCTACTTCTTTCCTGTCTTCCTGCATTCCTTTCTCCTTCTCTTCTTTCTCTCCCTCCCTCTCTCTCATTTTTCCTCTCATTCCCCTCATCTCTTTAACCATAAAGAGACTATATGAACTAGGGACATCTATTGAAGGTGTGTGATTTCACTAGCCAGATTCCATCCCAGAACATCTGTCAAGTTCAGATCTTACTGATGTTTCATTTCAACATTCCTTCCCCAGGGATCTCTGGAATGTGGAGGTTTTTTTGGTCCAACCATCTGTGGGTTGGAATCAGTGGTGGGTTGCTTTTACAACCAGATGTTTAAGGAGTGGGTAGATATAGAAAGCAGGGGTGGAGACGGCCCTGAATTCTTCTCCTATTTTCCAAATTCTGTGGTATGTGACATGACCAGTTTCAAAGTTTTTGTTCTCATTGTGTGTCACTGGGGCTGCGGAGCATAGGAAGGAAGAAGGCCATAATAGGAACACTTGTAGTTCGAGTCAGACAAGCTGAGATGGGATTCAAGGAATATTATTCTGGGCACCTAAGTGTGGCTTTTTATAAGGACTATTTTCTTTTTTATTCCTCAACAGATAAAACTATATGTTAATCATGTGATTCTAGAGATAAGTTTATTTTGTCATATATCTCATTACTAATGCTTTGTAGAAAACCAGCTTTATGAAAAGACCCAAGGACTTTACGGTATTGTATTGTCTCCTGTTGGTTTGAAAATTAGATGTTTATTTTATTTTGTTAACGTATTTTCTTGATTAAGAAATTAAAATAGAAAGCTATTACAAATTTACCCTAAGGCAATACCAGAGTAGACTAGAAGTTTTCAAATTAAACAGTTGTACTTTCATTTTTATTATATCACAATTTAGTCATGTTTATTAAAGATGATAGAAAAAATTTGAGAGTCTTCAAAACATACTAATGTAGGCTTCTTTTATATTTGGCAGAAATATGTTGACATTATCAGCTGGGAATTTTTTTTAAGTTTGAATTAAAATTTATTAAGATGTGTGGACTACAGTGTCATATATTATGAAATAGAGTACATGCTTACATTTTGTACTGTAAACCAGCACAATCAGTATTTCTATCTCTTTATAATTATGCTGCATTTGGAGCTTCCTAGGTCCTCTCTCAGTTCTTCATAAAATCCATACTAGGCTTTGATGGGCGCAGTGACTCACTCCACTGTGTAGGGGAATGCTAGAACGTATTCCTCCCCTCTGTATTTGGTACCCATTGCCCACTTGCCGGCTGTCCACATCCCCACTCCTCCCCATTATTCCATCCTCAAGTTAGCTTTGGGATTTTGTTTTTATTATTATTTTGTCTTTGCTTACTTTCCACACATAAGGAAGAAAATCCAATATTTGTCATTTCTATGTCAAGCTTATTCTACTTAACAGACTGTCTTGCGATTTTATACATATCTCTGCAAATGATGGGTGGGTAATACTCCACTGTGTATATTTGCTACACTGTCTTTACCCATGTGTCTGTTGATAAGCTGACTCCAGATCCTGGTTGTAATGAATAGCCCCTGGACCTGCTATTGACTCTTTGATAGACTGACTTCATTTTCTTTGGCTGTATCCCCAGAAGTAGGATTGTTAGATCATATGGTAGATTTAGTTCTAGGTTCTTTTATGAGGCCTTTGCATTGTTTTCCATAATGGCTGTACTAATTCCTATAACAACAGTGTGTGGGTTGCTTTTCTTCATGACTTCTCTAGGATGTTTTATTTATCGCATTTTTTTTTGTAATAACTATTCTGACTCGAGTGATATAGCCTTAAGTCGTTTGTTTCCTTGGTTTATTTGGGATTTTTTTTTGTCTGCTTCCTTGAGACAGGGTTCCACATAGCCTACCTGACCTTGATCTCACTGTGTAGCTAAGACTGACTTTGAATTCCTTACCCATTCTCTTCCACCTTCTGTGTACCATACTATGCCAGCCATCTTCTTGTGGTTCTGATGTTTATTTCCATGATGGCTAATGATATTGAATATTTTTTTCATGTATTTACTCAGCACTTTTATTCTTTCAAGAAATATACATTTATAGAGAAAGTTTACTGGCTTCAACTGTAGGCAAAGAGTCACAGGCAACTAAGGAGTGCTGGGAACAAAAGAAATAGTCTTTCCAAGCAAGAGCCCACATAGTTATCTAATGGTCATCCCTGAGATTATATACATTCAAATAATATATGTACTCAATAAATTGTATTTATATATTTAGGAATACACAAACAAGAATATAAGAAAGAGGCCGTAAATTTGAAAAAGAATAAGAAACTAACATGGGAAGGGTGGTTGGAGGAAGGAAGAGGGGGAATGTAATTATACTCTAACTTTTAAAAGTAAAATTATTATTAAATAAGAATTGTCCATTCAGATCATTTACCCATCCTTTTTACTGGATATTTGATTTGGGGTGCTTGGTTATTTCTGAGATCACAACATATTCTGGGTATTAACCCTTTGTTAGATGAAAGATAGATATTTTCTTCCAGTCTGCAGGTTCTCTTTGTTGTTTCCTTTGTTATGCAGAAACTTTTAGTGTTTTATGATCACATTTGTCCTCTTTTGCTTCTGTTGATGGCACTCTGGAAGTCTTGTTTACAGAAATTGGGCTAGCATGATGGCTCAGCAGGTGAAGATGCTTGTTGCCAAGGGCTTGATTTCAATCCCTGCACCCATATGTTGGAAGGAGAGAACCAATTCCTGGCAAGTTGTATTCTCCTTTACTTGTGTGTGCTATAACATGTACATGCTCACAGGCACAAACACAAACACACACACACATACACACACATACACTGAAAGTCATTGCCTACCCCAATGGTTTGAAGCATTTTTCCTATATTTTCTTCTAGTAACCTCATAATTTCAGGTCTTATATTTAGGTATTGAAACCATTTTGTGTTCTTTTTTGTACAAGACACAGGCCAAGGAAACTTGACTTCTATCTTTATACAGAACACTTTGTGTTTCTCTATGTAGATATTCAGTTATACTTTTGAGTTCTAATTATGGACTATTCAAAAATAACCAAACCATCAACTTCAACATTTTATGAGTACAAACATTCAAGTGAATATTTTATGTGCATTTTTGTAAAAATAGATTTTAGTTAATTAATATAGATTTGCCAATTTCACAATTTGTAAATGAAGTAAAAATAATTTATTCTTCATCAAAGAGCTGTGGCCAAATGTGAACAGTCACCTCTCTATCTTGCATTCTCCTACTTAAATCTTATCTATTAACCAAAGTTTCTTTTCTGCTCCATTCACTGACCAAGTTGCAGTCTTTATGTGATAAATAAATAAAATAAATAATAAATAAATAATAAAATAAATAAATAAATAAAAGACACTAAAATTCCCAATCAGCTAACTTAATAAGATCTCAAAGTCAAATCCATACCTTAATCATAATGCATTATTTAATTTTAAATAAAATTACTTGTTGAATAGGGAGCTTACAAATTACATTTATTACAAAGTAGTTTAAAAATAATCTTGCTATTGATAAAAATAAATTGAAGTCATCATCTTCAAAGTAAATCCTTCCAGATGGTTCCAGATGGCTGAATACCTTTTGTGAACATTTCTCAATCAAAGTATGCCAAAAGACAATAAAAAGAACCTGATTATTTAGACAGCCTCTGTTGTTCTCCCAGGTAGTCAGCCCACTCCTGAAAGTACTTATGGGTGTCTTTCATCTGTTTATCCATTAACCCATCATCATCTATCTCTCCATTTATGAAAGAAATGTGGAGTGTTCCAGGTACTGTTAAAAGTGTAGACATGTTAAGTGAATAACATATGAAAAAGAACCTAGTTTTCAAGAATTCAGATTCATGAAAAATTAAATATAAATAATACAGATACAGATATTGGTGAGCATTTTTCATGTAATTAAAATGGATTGCTGGACATTGTGGTACACTGCTTTAATTCCAGCACTAAGGTGATAGAGGAAAACAGAGCTCTGAGTTCAAGACCAACCTGGTCTACAGCATGAGTTCAGAATAGACAGCTACCTCTAGAAACTCTATCTTGAAAAAAACCAAAACAAAACAAAAGGTTGGTGAGACCTAAGAATGGCCATGATAGATTGCATATTCAGGAATGTGATAACATTCAAAATAATATCTCAGTGACAAGAAAATCAGGTCATCTGTGTGAACTCGGGGCTGGAGCTTGGTGGTGGAAATTCTTACAGATGACAAATAGTTACTAGGATGACCTAAGGTTTGCGTGAGTCTTTATGTCTCCTGAAACAGACCACAGGAGATAACAAGCATAAATAAAGCTGGTATATAAGTGGTTGGTGAGATGAATGGTCCAGACAATGGAAAACTTTATAGCAATTCTAAGGGGTTTATATTGAGTTTCACGAGTACAACAGACCATACTGAAGAGGATTATTTAGAATTATGTGATTGATTCAGTGTTTTTTGTTTTTTAAAAAAAAATCACTTAACCACTGTGTGGAAAGTTGTTTACGTGTGTAATGATGGTAAGCTTTCAGGGGATTAGTTAGAAGGTGACTCAGGAGCTTCAGATGTGGTGGTGACCAGGACTAGAGCATGGGGTGCAAAGGAGATCCTGATCATATTTGGAAATTAGAGGCAGGATTCACGGATAATCATCTTAGAGGACAGGAACAAAGAAAATACAGAATCAAGGCTAACTCTGAAGTTGTTCGCCTGAACAACAGGAGCCATGGTATTGGAATTTACCAGGACAGGTAAGATGAAGGTGAGAGTAGACTGTGGGGACACTCTCAGTTCTGTTGTTATGTTTGCTTGTGAGATGTTGACTAAATAAGTAGAAACTACATGTTGGGAGTTTGTGATAGAGGATCACTCGAGAAGTAAGGGCGACGGGGTGGCGGTGCAATTTTCTAAAGCTATACCACAGTTCTAGTACTGTGCTTGCATGATCTTATCTAAAAGAAGATGGAACCCAAGACCGAGCCCAGTTCCATGCTGACATCTAGAAAGAAAAGCCAGTGAGAGAAACCAGAGATACAAAGGTAAAGCACAGCATGCCACATAAAGGAGTTTGCTAGGATGCTTGAAGGAAGCGGTATAAACAGATAGGAGGAATGTTTGAGAAATTATCCAAAGTAGCATAAGGAGACAGTTCTCTATAACCCTTTCACATTTGGCACATTCGATGATCTGAATTTTATTTTCAGTCCTGTATAGCACCTAGGGAGGTACAATGCCCTCTTCCAGGGCACAATAAGGATAATGTTTCCCTTTAGGGCAAAGGTCAGACAGGCTTCCCAGCACTAGAACATACTCATGTTCCTAGGTCATGGTTCTTTTCCCATAATGCCAAGGACTTGCAAGTGTTTTTAGTTACCTGGTGAGCAGATGGATTAAGATAATGGATGCAGACACTGTGACTGAAGCGTTGCTCTCAAGCCCTTGATAATGACTCCTAGCATACATGACAACGTAACAGGCCAACTTCTCAGGTCTACAACACTGACTCTGCTTCTGGGATGACAGACTATGTTGATTACCCACTTGAGAACTGTGCTGATGATCGCTTGTCTTTCCGCAGTGGCATTCTGTGGCTCTGACACAGGCGTGTGCCGTAGAATGGAATGGTTGAGGCCTTTGGCTCATAATAGGAGTGAACTATTGCATCAATACTTTCAGTTACTCATACCCCAGATAACAGTTCCATGATGACCAGCATTTGAACATTTATGGGAAAAGTATTAATAAATGTGCCTTGATGGGTAGATATTTGTAAGTGGGACTAAAAGGACAAATGCTTAATCATTTATCACAACCAAATTTTATTTCCTTATGCTTAGATGCCGCAATTCACATGGAAGAATTAGACTTTATATAATATCTTCATGTCATCAGAACTTGACCAAACCACAGACCAGGAATTGATTGATAGTAATAATTCACTTTATATATACATTTTCAGGGAGTAAACAGTGATTATATATTCTAAAAGCATGTATTACATTTCTATTTTATTATATTGAAAAACCATAAACATTCTTTTTTTAAAAATTGCATCATAGTGCCAGAGAGATGGATCAGCATTTACAAGCACTGGGCTGCTTTTTGAGAAGATCCTGGTTCGATTCCCAGCGCTAACATGACAGCTCACAACCTTCTGTAACTCCAGTTCTAGGAGGTCCAATACCCTCCCTGGCCTCCATGGGTGTTAGGCATACAAATGGCATGTAGACATCAGGCAAACATCCATACACACAAAAATAAATAAACTGTCTTGGTTGTTTATTTTCTCACAACTCGACACAAGCTAAAGTTATGTGAGAAGAGAGGAACACAACTGAGAAAATGCCTCTGTAAGATCAGCTGTAGGCAAGCTGGGTATTTTCTTAATTAATGATTGAAGTCGGAGGGCCCAGCATCATGTTCCTGCCCTGACTTCCCTCAGTGACAGACTTTTACCTGTAAAGGCAAGATAAAATAAACTCTTTCATCCACAGATTGCTTTGAGTGAGGGTTTTATCTCAGCAATGGAAGCCCTGAGATAGAAACAAAATTTAACTCATACATTGAAGGAAGTTCCTTTACCAACTGGTTGACAAGTGATAATGATATTGGAATATGAGATGTGTAGTAGATATTTGACTATTAAACAAGGTTTGGAAATGCTACCATTCTGATGTGCATGTATAATGTATCATATAACTCTGAGTGTTTTAGCAGTCAACTTCTCCCATACAGAGTTCGTTATCTGAAGGGAGAGCCATGTGGCACTTCAGTTCTAGATTCTAGGCTTATGTGAGGTTTATATTATTGTCACTGATGAGCACGGGCATCCTCTTCAGCTCTCTAGTTCTTGTCAGTTTATCTCCATTTGGGTACCGGAAAATGGCTTGTGCTTCTCCCCATTGGCTGCTGCAGACCAGTGCATATTCAAATCTTAATGTAATCCTCTCGCTCATTCCTAAGTGTGGGTTTTGAAATTAGTTCCTTTACCAAAGGGAGCCTTATATGAAGATTGAAATTTTCTAAAGTTTTCCAGATCTCTAAATTTTCTTTCTAGTCTACTAGGAATCTGACGATACTAGAGGATCTACGTGTAAAAAAAGAATGTAAAGAGCAGGGTGGAAAAAGTCATGTGTCAAGTCAAGTTTTCCCAAACTTGTTTGAGAAAAAAGGAATGGTAGATAGCCCCTTTAAGTTCTTTTTCTCTTCCTCTTCCTCACTGCCCTTGCTTCTGTCCTTTTGTCCATACAGAAACCCAACTAGACTTGGTAGGGACCTACGGCAGCTCCATGTTGTCAGTTCTGACCATATCCCATGAGCTCAAATGTCAGGACAACGCATGTGGGGGACAAAACAATAGACAACTGTTGTGATGAGAATAGAACATGCCCATGTTCTCCATGAGAGTTCTCATTTCATCCCATAGTACAAGGAATATAAAATCTGCAGCTCAGCACAAACTCTGAGGCAGGAGGATAGCCACATAAGCAGGGTATTTTCTTTACAAGATGCACGTTTTAGAGTTTAATGTCAAAGACATGCTGCCAATCAGAAGATGACTTTCCTACTTCCTGAAGCCTGGGATGCCAAGCAGGGACCATTAGTGTGAATAATTCTATTGCCCTATCCACAAATGAACTGCAAACAAGTTCTTCTAGGAGACTCAAACACTTTTAAGGCAAAAATAAAAAAGACCATTTTTTTTCATTTTATTTCTTAATCCTTGGTCAGACAGTTTTTCAAAAGAATGAATTAATGAAAGAATAGTTCTTTTTAGTATGGGATAAAAGAGACATTGATATTTTGACCCTAAGCCACCCTTCTTCCTACATCACATTGCATTACAGTCTCTTAGAATCTAGGCAAACCCAGAGAATGAAGTTTTGAGGGCTCTGCCCATTTTATAATTGTATGGCCCAGTGAGAAATGTTCCTTTGGTCATGCCCATTTCTACCTTGGGAGTTCAATTGAATCTGCGGGAATTCCTTCTGACTCTTCCTCTTCCACTCTCCAGTGTTTCAGCTGCCAGGAAGAATAAGCTCGAAGTTCACTGAATAGCCTGACTGGGAGAATGAGACAAGAACTCCTATACCGATAATTTCGCCTGACACAGTCATGAAGCAACGATGAAAAGGGACTCAGCTTTTACTTAACCGATTCTAAAGTTTCTTGAAACAAAATGAGATATTATGAGACTTCAACCCAGAGAATATAATAAATGCTGAAAACAAAATTTGTTGTTACATATATACAGAAGTATTAATTAGATGATTCTTAGGGGAGATACAAAGGACCTTCTGAGAACCCGCCTGATGTGACCGCTTGAGGAATTTGCCTGGGCCTGGGCCTCTTGGTGTCAAGAATTCTCATGCAATACGTTACAGTTGTGTGTCTATTGGCAGTACGATAATGGTGCCTTGCCCCTGACTAAGACAGTAATGCTTGTTTTGAGGTGTCCTGGAGACCACTGGCCATGGATATTCATGAAAGGGCATAGGCCTTGGCTCTAGAAAGGAATTCCTTAAATTCATTCATTCAAGAATTTGTGTCAAGAACCCTGAATGCAATGGCAATCTCTCCTGAAAATGGATCTCTCTCAGTCATACATATGCATCTATTTGGCATCTATCCAGGCTGTTTCCAGGAAGTTCTGTGGCATCTGCTTTTCCACACACACAAACTCAGCTGACACTCAAACTCCAGGATCATGTGGGTTCTCTCTGTCCCTCTGATTTATTTCCCCAGTTGATAGGAAAATTTTGTCATTCAGTGGGGGAGATATCCTTCCCACCATGTAACTTCTTTCTGCTATGTATCCTTCTGATTGGCTGATGCTCTTTTTCTAAGTTTTTCCTGCTGTGTGCATTCTTCTGATTGGTTGACGCTCTTCTAAGTTCTTCCTGCTGTGAAAATCCTTCTGATTGGCTGAGGCTCTCCTTCCTCCTTTCTAGCTAACCCAGCACTTCAAGGTAAAACTGGGGGTGCACATGCACACACTTCATGTCTTTTTGACTTCTCTGAAGCATATCAGTTCAGGTTCTCAAATCCTCTTTTGAACCCAATTAGACTTTGTACCCTGATTGTCTCCCCATCCCCTTTCCCACTCCTTGCCTGTTCTCTCATATATTTCTCTCACTCTTTTCCTTATGACCATTAGTGACTCCAAAATAGAGTAACATGCAGGACAGAGGTTTTAGTCTATATTGTGAGGAGAGGCACTAATGCCTCTCCCTTCTTTTATCAGAATATTTCCCTTTGTGTCACCTGTATTATTAGTGATTTTAATAGACACGCCGGGGCTAGGACTTGAAAGTGACTTCCAAAGAAAATATGCAAATGTTTTCATTCAGTACTTCTCAAAGGAATGGACCCAGGGACAAAGAACTCTTCCAGATCCAGAACAGGTGGGGCTCTTCCATTTCCCATCCCATAAATCCCTAGAGTCTCTTTTCTCTGTCAAAAACGAGAACTCTTTGATATGGAGCATCTAGCCCATTTTCTTCAGGTCCAGACTGGAATCTTTTTTTTTAAAAAAGCCTTTGTAAAGCATAACTTGTAGAAATATAGCATACACTCCCTGCTGAGACTGGAGACAACCTGCTGAGAACGTACACAAAGTGGGCAACCTGGGGCCCAGTCACCTTCCCTCAGGAAAGAGGCTGTGAAGCAGCCTCACGCATAAATCTACATGCATCCTGGCCTTTTCCTCATGGGTTTCCATAAATTGTAAAGCTGCCACAGGCATAATAGGGAGAAATTAGTTTCTTTCTCTTCTTAGTTTAGTCATCCTATAAATAAATCTATTTTCCTTTACAAGTTTCTGTTTTCTAATTCCTTTTGGAACACAGAGAAACAAAGGCAGTAGCTCAAAGGACTGAGCACCTGGCGGCATGAACAAATCATATGCAATTCTTTATGATGCTTAATGTTCCTCATTAAGGCTTCTTGGGCCAGAAATACGGCTCAGACGTAGAATGATTGCTTGCATATGCAAAGCCCTGGGTTCAATCCCCACTACTGCAAAAACTGCTCAAGCCCAAGAGAATTATAAATGTTGTCCTCTTGCTTTCGTATCTGCTATGAAAGAATTTTTGATCACAAAAACATGTTTAATGTCTTTTTTAATCATTTTCCAGTCTATGTCTTTAGATATGTTACTTGACAGATAAGCTGTTTGCTTGAACCCAGGCATAGAGGTGCATGCTTATAATCCTAGTACTCTAGTGGAGGCAGAAGGATTATTATGGGTTCAAGACCAACTTGATTTCTGCAGTAAGTTTGAAGCTAGCAAACACACTCAAAACAATCTTTAAGAGCTCTTTTGGAGCTAGAAAGATGGTCCAGTTGTTATGAACATTCACTGCTCTTCCAAGGAACCAAAGAAGGTGTCTCACAGCAGCCTGTAACTCCAGATGATGATTTCTCTTGGCCTCTTTGAGCATCCCATGCGAGTGTGTACAGTCGCATATACACATAAATAAAAAATAAGATTAAGTCCTAAAAGGATGCATATTTCATTGGGTTTAGTGTGTGTGTGTGTGTGTGTGTGTGTGTGTGATATTCACAGACATAGATATCAATCCACATGTCCAAATTATTCAGGACTTTTCAACGAGTACCTAAATAACACTTCAGAAAATTTTACTCGCCTCTTCTGGCTCGAGATCAGCATAAACATTTTATTTATTCCACGGAAATTTGTGTCAGCACAAGGTGTGCTGCAAAATGAGCCATAAAAATCTTTTATAGCGCATGACTTTTCCCATTTCTAAATAAAGAATGGCCACTTGGTTTCCGTGCTTGGTTTACTGAATGCTGAAATACTGGTCTGGTGGAGTGCCCCTTGCTGGAGTCTTGCTAGTAGTAATCTCCAGCTCTGTGTGATGCCTTTAGACTCTGTTGCCATCCCTGGAAGTGGCCATCCTCCTCCATCAGTTTCCTGGGCAGGGGATCAAGCCAGTGATTAGGTTGCTGCTTGCCCTGCATGAAAACAAAATGTAATGTAAAGAGACTTCCCACTTCCCTGCACTGAGGCCCTGGGAGTCTCATTCTGCCTGACCCTAGGTTGGTTTTGAAATGATAGGGACTAGAAGGCTGGTGGCTCTGTTTGACGAGCTCTTCACAGTGCGGTGACTGTTCTCCTCGCTGTGTGTGGCCTGAGGTCGGGGCAGTGGCTTGTATGTACACATGTTGTCATGCCGTTTCACTATTTTCCATCACAGAATAGGGCGCGACTTTCCGTTCTGGTAGATGTGAGGCTAATAACACTTATGTTACTGCTTAAACTTACTGGGCTGTGTTGTCCCCTTGAAAAACGCAGTAGAGCATTGCTCTGAAAAATCAAGTTTTTGCTGTGCTCATTCTTCCTCTCTTGTACCCTCAACCACTAAAGCTTACCAACAGGTCCACTCTACAAGCTTCAGGATTCCAAAAATACGCTTTGTAGGGAGAAATGTTTTTCCCTGGCTATAGTGCACATGTTAGTTATGCAGACAACATCTCCCTCCTAAACCAGAACATTTCAATAGCTTTAAAGCTATCAAAAAAAAAAAAACCCACATAGTAGTCTTTTTCTTAGAAAAAAGTATTGGAACACAGAGTAAAAGAAAACACAAGCTTCTTGTGATAGCAGAGTTTGGTCTCTGACAAGGAAATGAATATTTTAAAAATCATGTGGGTATATAAACCAACACAGAATTGTGTCAGGTATATGTTTTCTAAAATACAGAGTCCAGTGGCGGGGTGGGGGGACATGCATGTTAACATAAGGTTCAGGTATGTAATGGTGTATGGCTGTTTGTTTAAAGCTTTTAACAGATAGAATTTTCACATGCCTTAACAAGTGTCTTAGATAACAGATTTGAAGTAGAGCAAAGCCATGTTTGCTAACTGGCCATGTAAATGCAGCCCCTAGACCAGGGTTTCTCAGCCTGTGGGCCACAGTCCCTTCGTGTTGTCTGAGGTTTCTGTCCTGCCTGGTTTCTGTCCTGCCTGGTTCCCACAGTTGTTAAGTCCCAAAGAAATCACACAGAGGTCTACATTAGTTATAAACTGATTGGCCCAGTAGCTCAGACTTCTTATTAACTCTTATATCTTATATTAGCCCATTATTCTTGTCTATGTTAGCCACGTGGCTCGGTACCTTATTTGGCAAGGCAGTCACATCTTGCTTCTTATGTGGCTGGGTCACTACTGCAGCCTAGGACTTCCTTCTTTTCAGAATTCTCCTGTTCTCATTGACCCACCTCTACTTCCTATCTGGTTGTTCCGTCTGCCTGGCTACTGGCCAATCAGCGTTTTATTAAAATACAATTGACAGTACAAACCATTGTCCCACAGTTCCTTCGGACTTGGAATGACCCTTTCACAGGGGTCACCTAAGACCATTGGAAAACACAGATATTTACATCATGATTCATAACAGTAGCAAAATTACAGTTATGAAGTAGCAATGAAAATAATTTTAGGGTTGGGGTTCACCACAACATGAAGAACTGTATTAAAAGGTCACAGACATAGACAGGTCAAGAAATGCTACCCTAGACAGAGCTGCATTGCTAAGCTGTACAATGTTGCAGACTTTCTGCTATCTTTCTACAGACAAAGCCCACCTGCCCTGCAGTCTCCAATAATGCAAGCCATATGACCTGTTTGCTACTATCCCTTACCAGATCCCAGGGCAGATGTTCAATGTCTAGAATATTCACCACTATGACTTTTTATGGGAGAAAGTGCTTCTTTGCCTTCAAAAGGACTTACATCTATGCTAATAGATTCTGAATTTTGGTGCCAACAATAGAATATACAATCAATCTATGGGGGAAAGTAAAGGAGAACAGTAAATCCCTCACTGCTGGGTTACTCTGAATTTGCATAACTTGCACTAACAGCAGCAGATGCAAGTGTTCAGGAAATGGCTGTTCACTGTGTGATCACTGGCGCGCTGGATGGGAGGTGGGTTCCCTTTGCATCTGATGGTGCTGCTTCCAAGTACATCCCTGAACCTCACACACATTTCATTAGTACCCTCACTGAGCTGAAATTCATTCAAATGGCAATGACTGTGTTCTACATCAAATCCCAGAAAATTAAAAAAAAAATTTGTTTCAAGAGGCTGCTCTGGTGTCAACTCTAGAGCAAGCTGGTGAAATATGAGGAGTAGTTTGAGCAATTACTTGAGCCTGGTCATTGCCTCAAGCTTACACCCCACAGGCATCCAGTACAACAGCTGCGTTCTCTACTTTCAATGCTCACAGGTCATACACATTGAAAATAAGCGCATAGATGCACACCCATTCCTACACATAGATCCATTCCCCACATGTGCACCCAGTCCTGCATGCCCATCCTTTCTCACATGCACGCAATCATTTCCAGATGCATGAGTGGGCCTGCATGCACCTGTGTGGTAGCTTCGCCTCTGGAGAAGCCCTGGCTATTTGCATTTGTTGATGACGGCTTTGGGCCTAGACTGTGATTTTCGTGCCTCGCACCTGTCATTTGCATGCTGTCCTTTCTAGTGTTGATTTCCACTCACATAGGGCTGGTTTGATAGGTAGGGATCTGAAGTGGGAAAAACAGCTGGATTGTTGAGCCTGGTTGCAGTCTACTAGGGAGCAAGACAATCATACCGGGCCAATCATCAGTGGAGACAGGTGGCTTTTCTCATGCAGAAGCATCTGGAAACTGCAAGAGTGGAAAAGAAGTCAGGCTGTAAGCAGAGCAGGATGCCCTAGAAGTTTCTTCAGACAGAAAGCAAAGGATAGTCACTGTGAGTAATACTATAAGCATTAAAGGAAGGAAGAAAAGAAAGTGGAGAAAGATTAGAAGGAGGAGGGAAGGAGAAGAGGCAGTCAAAAAAGAGAGAGAGGCAGTGAGGGGGTGAAGTTAGTTAGGCCCCACTAGGGAAGAAAAAAACTTTTCATTTCACAACTAGTAAAAGGTCTGCATGTGAAGAACAGCTGCATATGGAATACTTAGAGAGTGTATGTAGGTACGTGCATGTATGTTCGTTGCACAGAGGTGGTCAACTGATTCTGTGCGATGATTAGTCACCATTATAGTAGTCCTCCCTGTAAATGAATTA
The DNA here is from genome assembly GCA_004026605.1 of Ondatra zibethicus. Taxonomy (NCBI): domain Eukaryota; kingdom Metazoa; phylum Chordata; class Mammalia; order Rodentia; family Cricetidae; genus Ondatra; species Ondatra zibethicus. Next base: position 23,696 of record PVIU01000107.1, read on the forward strand.
TAGTAAAATTTTTAAAGCATGGATATATTAGGAATATAGATGAACTGACATAGTTTCTAATATAATATTCCCTGGAAATTCAATTATTTCTTTATAGACTTTGGAACTTTGGTGCATAGCTTCCAGTCTTCGGATACCTTTGACAAATGCTACCCTTTCTCTTAGTGCCTACAGTTGTTTTCTTTATGGGACTCAATATATCCCCGCACAGTTCTAAAACAGTCTCACATTGGGTGAAGCATCACAGAAGTGGCTTTGCTTTCTAATGATATACCATGTAGAATCAGGAACATACAAGAGAAAAGGGCTTCCTTTTGCTCAGTGCCTCTAGAGCACTGGTTCTCAACCTTCCTAAAGCTGCCACCCTGTAATACAGTTCCTCATGTTTTGGTGACCATAACATTATCTTTGTTGCTTCTTCATAACTGTAAATTTACTGCTGATATGAGCTATAATGTAAATATCTGTGTTTCCTGATGGTCTTAGGTGATCCCTGTGAAAAGGTCATTTGACCTTCAAAGGGCATCGACCTACAGGTTGAGTAAGAACCACTGCTCTAGAGCGTGATTGAAGTTCAGAACCCAGTAGACTATTATTCACTGGGATATTGTGTTTTCAAGGGAGTGGAGAAAGCCTAGTCATTACAGGAGAGCTTCGTCTAGCTATTTTAGCAAAAAACACTGATGTCATTTTATGAATCTTTTGAATGTTTGCATATGATGGATGTATGTATACATGTGTTTATATATGTGCTTGTGAATGTGGAGACCAGAAGTCAACATCGGGCGTCTTCCCCTATGACTCTCTACCTCATTTTTTAACAAGGGGCTTTTCACTGAACCTATAGTTTGTGAATTCAGTTAGACTGGTCATTCAGAGAGCTCAGGGATACTTGTGTGTGTGTGTGTGTGTGTGTGTGCGCACACGCGAAACACGCTCACATGAGTGTGTGTCTCTGTGGTACATAGCTTGGCTTTCTCTTTACCATTGAATCATCTCCCAAGGCCCACTCATGCAGTCACATGCAGCTCTTTTGAATGAGGATCAAGCCTCTTGTGAATCATTGGCAGTAAAGCATGGTTAGCTGGAACCTGATCATAAGTGCCTACTGACTGGATGCTTGTACTTCTAATTCTCTGAGGGAGGAAAAGATGTTGACAATATTGATGCTATGAGAATTAATCAAAGTCCTAACTCCCAAAGTGTATAATCCTCCTCAACCACATAAAAATGTTCAAAATAAGGAATTCATCGTGTGTGATGATCTTCAATGAATTTTAAAATAGCTCATTTTCTTCTGTATATGGTATTTACTTTTCGTAAGAAACATACACTTACTAGAAAAATTTTCACTGAAGAGAATTGCCATAAAAGGTTTGAAACTTTTAATTAATCAGGAAATTAACCTTTCCTTGAATCTTATTTGATACCTGCATCAAGGAACTGGTGAGCTCCTTTAAGTTGTATGATTTGGTGGAAATATTTCTTTTATAATAAGGATGCAGTAGAATTGTTTATTTTACCATGTATTTGTTTTCTGAAAGAGGGGCCATATGCCAATTCCTTGACCTAGTATTCTGAGTAAGTTTAAAGTTGTATAGATCTTTTAATTTCTCCAAAATAGCTGAGAAAAATAAAAATACCATAAATTAATGACACTCGAAGGGCAAGAAAGAGAATATAATACAGAGGACTATAAGCTAAATTTATAAAGACAGTTCTATGCCTAGCAAATTGTGCAACATGAAGCAAAAAGGTAAACACTAATTTCCTTCCATTCCTCTGGACTTCATCTCTAGACCCCCCTCTTCCTTTTTGGAAAATGTTTTGATAGGAACATATGGATGAGCCAGACAAGTTTTCCTCAAAGAACTCTGTGACCTCATGAGAACCATACTCCTGCCAACTCAACATGGTTCACTTCAAGTGCTGCACAACTTCTCTGAGACCCTCAGCCCTAAGTGTATTGATTTCCCAAATCAGACTGTGCATAAGAGGGAGGGACTGGGCCCTTTAATGTGGTCTGAAGTCAGGACTGAAGATCTGCTGCCTTACTCTTGTTCTATGCAACTTACATAAAGTTTGAATTTCACTATGAGTAGTGAACATTCTAGAATCTTCTTTTTTAATTTTAGAATTCTTTACTTTAATTTTTTAAAATTTCATTTTACGTTCCAATCACATTTTACATTCACTCCTCCTGCCCTTCCCTCCCCTATCCTCCAGCCCATCCCCATCCACTCCTCCCAATGGATGAGGGCTCCGATGGAGAGTCAACAAAGTCTGGCACATCAAGTTGGAGCAGGACCAAGCCACTCCCCCACTTCATTAAGGCTGAGAATGGCATCACACCCTCAGGAATGGGCTTCAGCAAGCTAGCTCATGTACCAGGGATAGATCCTAGTCCTCCTGCCAGGGACCTTTCAGCTTCACTATTGGCTCCCACATATGGAGGGCCTAGTTTGGTCCCATGGAAGCTCCACAGCGGGCAGTCTAGAGTTCATGATTTTCCACTAGCTTGGTTCAGCTGTCTCTGTAGATTTCTCCATCATGATCTTGACCTCCCTTGTTCATAATTTGCTCCTCCCTTTCTTCAACTGCAGTTATTGGATGAAGGCTCTATCATAATAGTTGGGATTTTCACCAATCTGATTACAGGGAAAGGCCAGTTTAGGCACCCTCTCCACTATTGCTAAGAGTATTAGCTGGGGTCATCCTTGTGGATTCTTGGGAATTCCCCTAGCACCAGGTCTCTCCCTAACCCCGTTGGCTCTCTCTATCAATATATCTCTTTCCTTGCTCTCCCATTCCATCCTATCCCCTCCTTGACTATCCCATCCCACCAACCCCATATCTGACAGAGGACAGATGTCCAAAATACATGAAGAACTCAAGAAACTAGACATCAAAATACAAAATAATCAAATTTTTTAAAGAAATGGGGTATAGAGCTAATCAGGAGAATCTCAAATGGCTGTAAAACATTTAAGGAAGTGCTCAGCATCCTTAATTCGCAGGAACATTCAAATCAAAATGACTCTGTGAATCCATCTTACATGTGTCAGAATGGCTAAGATCAAAAATACTGAAGACAGCTTATGTTGTAGAGGATGTGGTGTCAAGAGAACATTCCTCCACTGCTGGTGGGAGTGCAAACCTGTACAGCCACTAAGCATACTTTTAATTAAAGTGATAACAGACTGTCTAGTAAACTTTCTACCCTCAAGTCAAAGCTGGTTAGTGACTGAGTAAGCAATTTTTAAAGTTGAGAATTGATTTTGCTTGGGTTTGTTTCCTAGAATAGTCTTGTGTAGCTCAGGCTGCCCTTATATTTGCAGTCTTCTGCTTCTACCCCGTGGGGTGCCTTGATTATAGGCTGTGCCATACACTCTGACAAAGGCTGAGACTATAATTCATAATAGTGAATTAAGTACAGAGGTCCAGCCCTGGGGTCCTGCTACACATAAGCCAATCACTTCCAGTGATATTGTTTGATTTTAGGCAGGAAGACTTCTAATAAGATGATGAAGTATGTTTGCTTCCAGTAGGTTTTTTTTTCCAGTTCCAACTTACAAAGTTAATATTTGGTAAATTCTATTCCATAAAATTTTTGAGACTTACTGACAATGGCAATTTTCTCAAGTTCACTGAAGTTAACACTAAGCTATACATAAATCTTTATACAGAAAGAAAATCCCAAAATGCCATTTCTTATAGAAAACCCATGACTCAAATTTATTTCGTGGGGGTGGAGGCAGGGACAGAAACAAGCAACAACTCAACCATTCCTCCTGCTGGAGAAAACTCAGCCTTGGCTTTAGGATGCATCCTAGGTCTACACATGCATTTAGAATTGATGTTAGATGAACACAATAGGCTGTCCAGTGCAGTTGTCTACTATGTAATAATAAGTCACCTACAGATAAAGACATTATATTGCCACAGTTACAGTGTCTGGCACAGAATTTCACTTCTCTGTGCTTGTATCTTTGCAAATTTTGGGTTTCTTCCTCTTTATTAAAATCATTTTTATCTCCATGATCTGCAAATCACCTCAAGAGTTTCTGATGATCACTCCAGTGTCTGTGTTGATTGCAGCCTGAAATGTTCCTTTCACATCTGTGTAGTTTGTGGGCAGAATAAATTCAGAAATGTTCTTTGGTCAACTCTCATGAATTCTTGGCCCCAAGCAGGCATATTGTGTGCTCATTTTAATTTATTGCCAGTATCCTCAAATGAAATGACCATTTTACTATTACTTCATTAACTTTTCGTAGAGGAACTGCAGAACCAGTTTCTTCATCATGCATTCCCATATCTTTCTACATGGTTTTGACAGTCCTGGGCATCAACTTCAAACATTCCTTCACCATAGGTCTGTAACTGAATTAAAGGCTTGGTGTCTGGTTTCAAGGAATAAGCTAGCTAAGGTGACATCACTCAGAGCAAGAAACAGGCCAGGGCAAGGGTTCTAAGAAGATACATTTCCTAAAAGAGATTTTAATGCAAACATCAAGGAAACAATGGGGACTCTAATTGGCAAAACTTAAACAGTTGCCCTAAACAAACATTCCATTTAGCAAAGGAGTCCTAGCGTGCCTGAGCACTTTCTGCCTAATTTCTGGTTTAGGGATACAATTTAAGACATGCTTAATGAAGGATTTGAATTTTTTGTTTTACTCTTGGAATGATGATGCTTAACATTGTATCAATAGGCAAACTGAATTTCATTTTAGCTGCTCTAATCTAGCTGTATGATACCATATGCCATCTCATTTTCTTCTAAAGTCATCATTATAGATTCCATTTTTAAATGAGCATTTTAAAATGTTATGAAAGATTAGTGGTGGTATCCAGGGCTGGCAAGGGGACAAGACATTGATTAATGTGCACTTTCTTGTTCTGTTGGAATAAGCATAAATTAGTCCAGCTTTCATGCAGGAAAACTTGACAGTATATATCAAAATGTATTCTATGATGCCTTTTGGCCAAGCTATTTTTCTTTCTGGAATTTATCCTAACTAGAAAATTGAGTCACTAAAAATCCAAATGCTATCATAAAGATGCTCACTCTAGATTTACTGAAAATTGTGGGGAATAAAACGAAGCAACCCAACTGAAGTATTTGTCACAGTGAGATTAGTTAACTAAATTACACATAAAACTACATGAGATAGCCTGTAGCTGGATAGATGACACAGCAGTTAAGGGAACTTGGTGCTCTTGCAAAGGATCTGAGTTTGGTTCTCAGCACCAATGTGGTGGCTCATGACTGTCTGTACAGCTCGACTGTGTCTGACATCTTCTTCTGGCCTCCTCAGACAGCAGGCACATATATGATCCACTTACATAGATACAGAAAAGCATAAACATAAAAATAAACACTTTAAAAAGAGGCTACGCAGTTATGTATATTAATTAGTACAGACAAATACACTAACAAATGAATAAAGAATGGTTTTGTTCTCCTAAGTAAAAGCCATTATTCTGTTGTATAAAACCAATTCTGTTGTATAAAAAGCTGTTGCAAGGAGAGAGGGCCTCTTTTCGTCCCGGATGCCCAGCTACCTTACACCCAAAATAATCACACAGAAAAATGTATTAATTAAATTACTGCTTGGCTCATAAGCTCTAGCCTCTTATTGACTAACTCTCACATCTTGATTCAACCCATTTCTAATAATCTGTATGTCAACACGAGGTCGTGGCTTACCGGGAAAGATTCAGCATGTCTGACCTGGTAGCTTCATGGTGGGTCTCTCTCTCTCTGTTTTCTTCCTCTCAGCATTCAGTTCTTTCTCCCTGTCTACCCTATCACCAGGCCCAAAGCAGTTTCTTTATTAACCAATGAAGCAACACAAATACAGAAGGATCTCCTACACCAAAAGGCAAAATTCTGTTGCTAATCTTTCTCATCGCCTTTTTGCAATGAATCCAGATGTGCTTTTCATTCTTAAATACCTTCTCAGGTAATCCACTTTCCTCCAATTCTATCACAGCTCCCTGTGGTTCAATTAATGCTTGTGAAAAATAGATTTGGATGAGATCACATTAATAACAAAATGATGTCCACATGTGAATGAAGACAGGTGCCTAGTGGAGTGTCAGTAAATTGCTATGGTTTTCTCTTAGGCAATGGGATTCATCGTCACCATCATTATCACAATCATCATCATCATCATCATCACCATCACCATCATTATCACCATCACATAGTACTGGAATTTGTATGCAGAGCCTTATGCATGGTAGTCAGGTGCCCTGCCATGGAACTAAACCATCAGTATTTTTATTTTTTTAATTTTAATTTCTCCATGTTGTATAAAAAATAAATAAATAGTAATATGTAGTTACCATTCTCTAAAAATAAAACTTACAAACTAAAGTTCTTATGAGGTAAACACAATACTCCATAGATGAGTGAATAATTATACAGGTCTTCTGTAATATAAAAGCAAAGATGTTTTGATTATTATAGGTGATAATGATAAGTAAATAGTAATAGTTGCTAAGATTTCTTGGAGACATAAGTACTTGATAAGCGAGTGCCTTAGTTTTTTTAAACTTTGTAATATTCCCACTTGTATATTATTCACATTATAATGTAAATGAGCATGCTATATTAAAATTCACATTTCAGAAGTAAGGAAAATAAGACAGGAATAGATATGATAATCCCACAGTAAACACAGAATATGGAAGCTATCCAGGATTTGAACCTAGAAAGACCAGCCATGATTTCTGAGCACAAACCACTGTAGAATATTCACATCTTCTCCAAGAACAGGCAGAGGTAGAATTTTGCTCTGGTCCACACCCTCATAATTCCCACTACTAGTCCCCTCAGTCTGCATGACACATGAATTCTAGTAGTGTCATTTACAAGACTGTGGGTGAGAATTTGTTTATAGGAGTATAAATACTTTACCAGTGGCTACATCACTGGAAACTCCTCCATCCACTATTAACTGCATATAAACTCTCAGGGAAAAGTAAGACTGCATGAGACCCTCCTCTCCCCTCCCCAGTCTTGTGCAGATCTTCTGGAGGTAATCACAGCTATTGTTGGTTTAAGAGCCCATCAGTCTTTTATTCCTAGAAGTCAACATACATTACTTGCCTCCCTCTGGCCATTGTATTCTTTCTGTCCCTTCTCTGCAGTGTCCCCTGATCCTTGGAGGAGATGATTGAGTTGAGATGTCCTGTCTATGGCTCGGCGTTCAAACGTCATTTATTTGCAGCAGTTTAACCAGTTGTGTTTCTACACATCCTTGGCCAAAGCTGGCAGTATCACCAATCTGTTGCATAAGCATAGTCATTTAGAATGCAGGTTGACAGGTACACCATATCCATTTATCAAAGCAGCAACTGTAGCCTTCCCATTAGGGCTTATTACCTCCTGAGCCAAGGGCTGTTGACCAGGTTTACTGTACCAGACATGATCAATCCTCTACTGCCTAGATCACCTCAACCTAGAGGGATAGCTTTTTGTTCTTTAAGTCCACAGTGCTAAGTGGATCATTTGATGCAGTTTCTTTTAGGACCTGTCCTTCCTTCCTTCCTTCCTTCCTTCCTTCCTTCCTTCCTTCCTTCCCTCCTTCCTTCCTTCCTAGGAACAAACCCCAACAAAAACATCTCTTACCAGGGTAGGGGTGTAGGGATTTAGAAATATTAGTAAAGAATATGAAGATACATGAACATAACAAAAACAGAAACCATAGAAAGTACCTGGAGGGCATTCTGGTTAATACTGAAATCGCCTATGTTTATTTTTTCTTATACTTTTATACCCAATTAAAAAGGGGGAGGAAGGTAACAAAAGACTTCATTAACATGATACAAAGGACAAATCAAACAGCTAATTGCTTTAACACCTTGAGACATCAAGTTATTAGCATTCTGTTGTTTGGCTGTGAAACTACCCTAGACCAAGTATTCTGAAGGCAGTCACTTCCCAAGCAACCTCATATTACAAAAGAAGGAGCAGAAGTACATTTGCATATCCTGACCATCTGTCAGGATGGAATGGATGTACTTGTATGAGCTGCCTTAACGTCAAAAGAACCAAGTAATCACATTCTAAGTCACGGCATGCAGCTACACTTGTCAACCATTTTGAGCAGTTCCCAAACTCTCTGACCATCAGACAAGGTGGAAATAGGCTCACATTTTTGGGCCTCCACCCCTTCCTTCCTTCCATCCTTTCTCCATCCCTCCCTCCTTCCTTCTCTTCCTTCCTTCACAGTGTTGGAAATCAAACCCTTGGCCTTACCATCAATCTATATCTTGAGCTCTCCTGGAGTTTCTAAATATGTATATGGATTTATGTGCTTTGCTTAAATATAGTCAATAAACCCCTTGATGTTTAAGCATTCTTTAATCCAAGTTATACTTGATGCATATTAATTGATTGATTTTATTTTAAAGAAGAAATAGGAAGCATAAAACAAAGTGGCCACTACCTGTTGGGAACTTCACATGATTATGTTAGTGCAAAAATATGTTGTAATAGTTGTCTCTAGGTAGATACAGTGGCTAATAAGAAAAATGTACCTTCCTAATATCTGAGTGTCACACTTTCAAATATAAAGTTTAGCTATATTATTTTTTCCTAGCAGTTGCATATAGAACATGATGAATGGTTTTAAGGTCTTAGGAAACATAAAATTTGAAGAGAATACTAAGTAAAAAGGCTGATCAATACAGAGTTCAGTTTTGAAATTCTTTCATCTACTAAGACTGGATTTCTTGGCAGCACCATCAAGGGCTATAGTTTAAAACAATGATTTGTATATATATTGATTGGATTTATTAAAATGTTGTGTTGCTGCATCCATTTGCTTATAAGAAGGCATCCTTACACATCCAACCAAAGTCTCCAAAAGCAATCAAATAAATGGAAATAATGCAGAGCAGGAAGGCCCACTTTGCTTTTACAAAGAGCATCTTCATTCATTTTTATGTGCACAGAGGAAGAGAATAAAAGGTTGGAAGCATTATAGAGTGATAAATACCACAATTCAATGGAAAATACACATTAAAACTTGATGCATTCGTCACTGGGTGTAAACATGGCAAGGGGGAAAGAGTCCTAATTCTGCAATGCCAATGTGTGTCACCCTTCAAAATTCACATGCTGGGTCCAAGGAACTGGTGACAACACCAAGACACGAAGACCTTAAGAAGTCGTGAGAGCTCCGGAGAATGGGTTAGCACACTTGTGAATGTGGTTAATGGAATGCCCTGATACGCTTTGTCCTCCATTTACTGCCATGTGAGAATGTGGCAGAAGGAGCAGTGTCTGAAGCCTGCTGCCTTTGAGAGTGGGGATAAGGGAAGGCCTGGGTACCGTTTATTCTTCCATCTTCTGCCAGGTAAGGATATGGCAGAAGGAACAGTGTTATGAAGCCTGCTGCTTTTGTGAATGGGGCAAAGGGAATGCCTGGTACCCTTTGTTCTCCCATCTTCTGCCAGGTGAGGATGAGGCAGAAGGAGCAGTGTATCAAGGCTGCACCGGGCAGAATTTGCTAATGTTTTTAATAGATGGAGAGAAATAATATTTAGGTGTTTGTTAATTACCCGGTCTGAGGTGTTTTTTAATAATCCCACAAATGTCCTAGGAAAGTCTGTAGTCTCAGTGACTCTAAGACTACAAAGCACACAGACCTTCGAGCTGAACTCATGCTGGATAGAAGAGAGAGCTGGGTAAAAAGGAGCATGCTAGTTCCGTGTTCATTGCAAATCATACTTATTTTTTTTTCGGGTGATTAAAAAAATAAATTATAAACTTTCAGTGTGCTTTCAAATGTCTGTTTGTAGCTTTGCTCTCAGCTTTTAATCAGTACTGAACATGGGGACGTGTGTTTTGCTTGTCATGTTTGCAGCTGCAGAAATGGAGCCAAAGGGAAAGAGATTTTCTTAGGCAGAAACTAAGAGGTGTCCATGTGAAATAGAACGTGTATCAACAGGTTAGAAGGATGACAGAGGGTGACCTCTCAGGAGCTGCATACAACCTCTGGACTAAAAATAAGAGGGCATAGTCAGTCACCAAAGTCAGGGCATATTTAGATACTAAAGAAAGGGCATATGCAGGTACTAAAGTAAGAGCATATTCAGACACTAAAGTAAAGGCATACTCAGAGACGGAGGTATTGGTGGGAATTAAAGGCCATGAACTATTTCTTGGTGTGTAAATGGAAGTCCAGAAAGAGAAAGGTCAAGAGAAGCAAATGAACCTGGGAACTCCACATTCTCCTGATCAGATAAGCTAAGAATTGATATTTTATTTGGACATAAGGAAAAAACATAGTCATAATCAAACTAAAATAACTTTCTAAGTAACAGTGCCATTAGCTTGGAGTCCTATAAATCAAAGCAGTCTGAGTTATGCAAGGAAATAGGAACTCATGAGCTACTGGGCTTAGGCTGGCAGAAGGCACCAGAGACGAGCGATTTAGACTCTGGGCGGTGTGGATTTCAGGGAAAGCATGAGTGGTGAGCACAAGAAAAGCAAAGAATGGTGTGTGCACACTTGCTGGAGCAGAGATAAAGAATGGTGTGTGCACACTTGCTGGAGCAGAGATAAGGGAAGGCACAGCTGAATCATCGGAAGCAGAAGTCAGGATGACAAGATCTAGAGACAACTTCTCTAAGATGGAAGCTGGCAGACAGAGCTGAGCTTTATCTACAGACCCCAGGCTTAGTGATCCACAGCCTCTGGGTGATGCTTATAGAATTTCAGAGATGAAAAAGCATTTCAGAGATGGGTAGTGAAGTCCTGATATATCCGTCAAGCAGCCTAGAGTGAGAAAAATGGAAGCGTTTAGCAATGGAAAAGGATGGGAATTCTAGCGCCATGTATAAAGGTCTTGGCAGTGGGTTAAGCTACATGAAACAAAGTGTGAAAGACTATTTATTTATGATTTAGCAATTTGTTTTGTTTTGTATCCGGAGGACTCCACAACCATATTTAAGTAATTTTTGACCCTTAGTAATTTTAATTGTGTATTTATTGGCCAGATACTCCATCAGAGCAAAAAAACTGCTAGACATATGTAAAATGGACATAAAGATCTTTAAAAGTTGATGTATCTATAGAAGAGGTATAAGAACAAAGTCACTCAAATTTATCCAGGAATCCAAGTTAAGAAACCCATGGATGGAGAATGCCAATAGCCATATGGAATAGTTCTTTTGGGGTAAGACTCTGTATTTTGTCAAATAGAGCTCTTATCGTCCACGTGGCACTCTTTGGGCATTGGAACACATCTTCGGGGCCTTTCAGATACTAACCCCAATAAGAGCTAGGTGGCTCTTTAATCAGTCTATTGCTTTGAAACAACAATTTGGCTGCATTATCCACTGGGCAAAACATTTTTTTCACTCTACAGAATAAGTAGTGACATCAGTTAGAGACTGTGCCACCAAATAACGTAAGAAGTAAGCTCAGTCGTTGTCCTTTCTCTGCCACTCTAGATTCTGTGAGTAAGAGAGAAAGTGCCAATCCTGGAAGTGATGGTGAAGGGAGGGAGGCTAGGCATTGGATATTTGGTCACAGGTGCAGGTAGAAGAGAGTGTAATGCTTAGAAGGAAGGCTGGGTCTGGATGGTGACATCAGGGGACAGTTCAAGTACTAGTTCAGAGCTAGCTATGTAATCAGGAGAAGGAACAACCCCAGGTTGTACAGACCCTCTTTACGTTATCTCTCTTGCTACTGTTGACAGCTTTTCCCTTTGTCGCCTGACTCACTAACAACAGGAAAGCCAGGTACAGAGGGATAGTGAGCTGTGCTGTGGAGGGAGACAGAAGAAAGCAGCCACCATTTCCACCAACTGACGATGCATCCCTAACTCAGGGGAGTCACTGCTGCGCTGCTTGGTGTGTAGAGACCAGGGATTCCTTTCATTGATAGCAATTCCGTGGCATTTTTCTGGAAATGAATGATTCCAATGAAAAGCTATAAAAGCATTTTACTCCCACCCACATCGCCATTTCTCTGACATGCCATAGCCTTAAGGTTGAACAACTTCAGAATCTATGTGCAAACTAAGGTAGAGATGAATAATTGTATCCTCTGCCAGAAGTCTGAGCCCAGGCACCAGAAGATCCCTTGTGATCTGAAAAGATGGAGTGCAGGATTCAGTACCCACTTACCTCCCAGGGCAAGAAGGTGCCTGGCTTTTGAATGTTCTTCTCAGGCGGCATAGTAGAAACAACCTGCTTCCATCCAGCACTGGGAATTATTCCCACTTACATGCTAGAGTGTAGAAGTTAACTCAATTTGGGAAATAACCAAGCTAGCTAAAAGATAAACAATTATATTTTTATTTATTATAAGGGGAAAACTCATGAAACCGGAACAAGAAGTCCAAGCTCAGCTGTGTGGGGAGGGAACCACAGAGAAAGTGCACCTGGGCCATTTTTTCTCTACGTCCCAGAAAGCCACATCCTAATTTGCTCCCACCTCTTTAAAATAATTGGTTAACAAGGTTTCCCCATCAGAGGAGAAACCAAAAGCAAGTTCTTCCCTGAAGCTCTGTTCACCTGCAGCTCTTCTTGAGTCTTCTCATCTGCTTTTTCTCTGTGCAACAGAAAATGGGTGTCTGCGTGAGCTAAAGTGCTCAAACAGTGAGCAGTGGAAGAACCCATCCTTGCAGGTAGACCAGCAAGCTGGGACTAAGAACCTATCTTTAAGTCAGACTGAAGATGGACGACACCTTCTCTGCGTTCTTCTGATGCTGCCCCCTTCTCTTCTCTTCCCTCTTTCTCCCTATCCTTTAGTCTGTTTACCTATCTCCAGAGTGAGGTGATTATGTGGGTAGAACTTGACAATGTATTCTCATTTCCATCTTCCTCCCCAACCCCTCGCTCCCTTCCTTCGTTCCTTCGTTCCTTTGTTCCTTCCTTCCTTCCTTCCTTCCTTCTTTCCTTCCTTCCTTCCTACCTCCCTCCCTCCCTCCCTCCCTTCCTTCCCTCTTTCTTTCCTCTTTTGCTTCCTTCTTCTTCATCTTCCTACCTTCCTTTTATTCCCTTTTTCCTCCACCCTCTGTTCCTCCCTTCCTTGCCCCCCTCCCCTCATTGTCTCCCCTTCCTTCCCATCCAATGCAAGGTCCTCCTGGCAGTTTCCACCAGTTTTCTCATGTAAAGCACTCTTGAATTCTAGCCATCTGTTAATACAAGGCAATGAAAAATGTTGAAGTCACATCAAATTGCACTTGCTCTGCCAGTTTGAAGTGCAGATGCTTCCTGTTTTATGCTTTCCTCTCACTTTCTCTGGAGTTTAAACATGAAAATATGTTCCATGATAAAAACCAGCACATATCCCCTTTCATCAGGAAACATATTCCAAACAATGAAGGAAGGGGCCTATTTTCCCAAGTCCTGGAAGGGCCCTTGGATATTGGAGCAGCTGTACATAGAACCATAATTTCATAGAGCAAGAACATAATTATTCACAACTATCACATTTTTGTGGGTGAAGAAACAAAGATCGCAGGAAAATGTTCTAATTGTTCTCATGTGTGCTCTGGGTCAACTTGCCAAAATTCACATCAGTTTACATTTTCACCCGCCATGCTTGGCTTTCAATTGTTGCATAATACTTTTTGCTAGGCACTGCTTTCAGAAGGCTTTTTTTTTCTTTCTTTTTTTTTTTTTTTTTTTTGCTACTGGGAAAGGCCAAATCACTGAACAATGGAACATTAGCTTGAACATCAGTCAATGCAGTGGATGGGAAATACACACACACACAAACATACATGCACACACACACACACTCATACATACACACAAACACACACACACACACATACACACAAACACATGTGCACACATACACATGCACATACTCACACACACACACACATGCATACACACACCAGCAGGACTAAGAGGCACGACTAATCACAAATCTCTTGCTAAGTACCTCTCAGCCTCAGGATGAAATTTCTCCTCCTAATCCACAAAGCGGCTAGGTCTCATGATCTCTATATTCTTTCCAGCACTTTAAATCTTGACTTCTTTTCTCCCCATTCACTTTACTGCTGACTCAGAGTATGGAACCTTGGCCAAGTTATTAATGCCATAAATCTCCATTTTTCCCTGAGTGTAAAGGAAGAATAAGACATTCTTTTGTTTTTCTAGCATACAGACGGTAAAGTATTTTGAGTTAAAGTGACAATCGTTGGAAATCAAATTAGGTTTTTCTATTTGTAGATAGTTGCTAAAGCTAGACTGATAAAAATACTGCACTGTAAGATAATGTCTCTGGCCAGGGTTGGGTTACAGAGCACTGTACTGCCTTTTACTCTTCTTTTTTCCCACCATGTAGTATTTGGAGGTCTGATGCTATGGGTTAACACAGGGTAGGCGGTAGGTCAAGGTTCTAACATTGTGCTATACTCTTATCCCCTATCATATATTTTATACAAGCTTTTTTATAGCTCAAGTGACTATAGTATGCAGCTATGTATACAGCTGTGTCTTCTCTCTTTTGTCTGGAATCTCCTAGCTTAATACCCACCCCTCACCACTTACTTTTTTGGTACAAGATACAAACATCTTCGTTTTCATGTTTTGCTTTTCATGTGACTCTATTTCACTGTGTCCTTCTGTATTTTATCCTCTTTTCATGTGACTCTATTTCACTGTGTCCTTCTGTATTTTATCGTCTGCTGTCTTTAAAAGCTGTCTACTTTTCTTCCACTGTGTCATAGTCTACCCTCATTCTTCATCACTTCGGCACACTAGCCCTGCCCATGGGCACACAGTACATCGTCTTAACCTTCCATTTCCATGCCACGTTTTCCCCATCCTTTCTTTGGAAACTTAGACTTTGCACTAAAGTATTGTCAGAATGACCTGCAAGCAGTCACTTCATTAATGGTTATCCTACTGCATTCGTACTCATCGTGAGGCCTCAAAGAGGTGTCTTCCTTATCAATGCCTCTGTCCTCTGACCTCATTGTTCTCTGCTTTTACAGCATTCATTATAAATCGTGGCCACTTTATGTTTGCTTGCATAATACTTTTCAAATTATATCCTGATATCTTCTCTCTCACGAGACTATAAGTTCTGGTGTTTTTCTGTCAGCTCAGTAATTCTAGTACCTACCCTAATAGCTGGAACATTGTAAACACTTAAAACCCTTTCAAGTAAATGAGTTAATGAATGGAAGAAAAAGATATGAGCTTTGCATATGCAAGATTGGAACCGTAGAAAGCAACATGTCGTGTTAAAGAAATAAGACTAATAGTCATTGAGGTAGCTCTGGACAAGGAAATTCAGAATACTAATGTGTATAACAAGCAATATCATTATGCATAATATACTTAACAAACAAAAGAGTCTCTAAATAGCTCTCAAAACACTGCACTAAGAAATAGTTCACATAGCCGATTAAACCCCCTTTCCGTAGGAGACATAAAGGAAAATGCCAGGTCATTCACCAACGGTTCTTCGTACATTCTCCCCCTAGCTCTCCTGCATTCTTCTTGAGGACTCTGGCAGGAGCTTCATCAACGGGACTCCCTACCTGTATCTTTGAATAGTTTTTTTTTTCCACAGAGTAAGGGCTTTGTGGGATAAATGGGGATTCCTGATCGTTCATTTTCCTGCCCCTTCCTGCTGTGACTGGTGGTAGCTAATTCTTCTGAAGCACACAGGCTCCAGTGAGATGCCCTGACTGCCTCTAAAGCAGCGGCTCTCAACCTGTGGGTCGCGACCCCGGGGGGTTGAATGACCCTTTCACAGGGATCACATTATCAGATATCCTGCACATCAGACATTTACACTATGATCCATAACAGTAGCAAAATTACAGTCATAAAGTAGGAATGAAATATTTGTATGGTTGGGGGTCACCGCAACATGAGGAATGGCTGCAACATTAGGAAGGCTAAGAATACCTGCTTGAACTGATAATCACAGTGGGCTATTTTAGAACTAGGTTGCCCACGGCTTTCTTATGGTGTGACTACAGAATATATCTAACCCATCTCTGTTTCGGGTGAGTATTTCTGTGTAAGAATGAGGTATTATAGAAAGAAAGAAAAAAGTACCCATTAACTTGTCAATGAAAATTTTCTCAAGCACAATCTGATTGCAATTATCCACTTGATTGTTCTGCTCAGAATACACGCTTTACCTCAAGACTAGTTATAAAGCAGGTGTCACTTGAAACTGGTAATGAGCTCGCTGGCAGAATTAATCATTGTTCTCTAAGTAAAATAAAATAAACAATTCAAGAGAAAATAGAACAGCTTCCCTACCAGCCAAAAGCTTACATAAACACTCTACTAGATAGAACTTCAGAGAAAATAAATTAATAGCAGTTTAGCCCTCTCTACTCCTTTTCCTTTCCCTAGATATAAACAAATGATTATTGGAATTATTCCTTATATAATTGACTTTGTAAAGATAATTGCAGGGGGCTAGTCTGTTGGAAGGTTGAGAGATAAAACTAGGAAAAAGGAAGAAAGTTAAGTTAGGGTACAGGAATTTCGACCACAGACCAAGGCTCTCTATCTTACCCATATTGATTGTTAAGCCCATCTAGCTAAAGGATGTTGGTTAGGTACCAATAACACTCTTAGAGAGTGTGGCAGCCACTGCTGCCTAGTGTCTTCCAAGGAGCCATTGTCACCTGCATCTTCCATCAAGCATGTATGTGATGGGCAGATTGAACATTGGTATG
Organism: Ondatra zibethicus; assembly: GCA_004026605.1. Taxonomy (NCBI): domain Eukaryota; kingdom Metazoa; phylum Chordata; class Mammalia; order Rodentia; family Cricetidae; genus Ondatra; species Ondatra zibethicus. Next base: position 40,390 of record PVIU01000107.1, read on the forward strand.
CATGAAAGCCTGCCTGGAGAGCAACTTTGGAGTTGACCAAGTAGTAAAAGCCCTACTTAATCATCTGCCAATCACCTTGTCTTTAGCAAAACCAGCTGCTTGGGTGGGATTATATAGAATTATAAACCTTAGCTCCTAGAGTCCTTTGGTTAGTTAATACATGTTCTTTGACTACTATAAATAATTTTTTTTTAAAAAAAATTGTTCCAGTATTGTTAAAGAGACATTTGTTTGTTGAAAATACAGGACACATGCAATAACTAAGATTGTTGTATCCATATATACATTATATATGTTCTTTGCCAAAAAAGTGTTACATAATAATAACGACTAACAGATGTTATCATAATGCTCCTAGTAATTATAGCAGAATGAATATAGCAATATCGTAATTATGATTCAAATATCATGTGTCTTTATAGATTGATATTTTCATGATGTGTCGAAACGGAATAGAAAGATTATACTCAAAAATGTTGAAATGATATAGAAGAGTAACGAGTTTGCCTCATGCATTAGAAATTCTGAACAGAACTTATTTTCTCTACTGTCTTATTGAGAATAAGTATCCTAAACTGTATCTTGGGGCAGATAAATAAGTATAAGAGCCTGGCATAGGCAGGCAGTATGTTTCTTCCCATATGAGGCACCCCTTAAAAGTCAAATGTTGAGAAATAATAGGATAAAGAAGGGTGTACTGGGACAAATCTGGAAATCACATATAGATGTCCGATCATCTTCTATGCAGGTCTTACTGACCTTTGGGTTTCTTCTGGATTCATTTAAAGACTAGAGAATAAAGTGAAACTACTCAAGTATGCAGAGAGAAGGGAACAGAAAGAGCTAATGTCTGATTTTTGTTGTGTGATAGGGATATCTGAAGGGTTTCTTCTGTATTCATTCTCACTCTCAACACAACTAAGAAGCTAAATTATTACTATTATCTTCATCCTTAAGATACAGAAACCAAGAGGCAATGATGCTAAGAAAATTGCTCATGTCATACTAAGAGTGTGGGCCTAGATTTTGACCCCAGATGCCAAGCCCTTAATCATTAAATGAAATTGTTTCAGGCTTTCTGAAGAGAGAAATGGGAAGCCCAGGGCCAAGTTGCAGGAGATAGTTAATTGTTTACAGCATCTTGTTGGGATTTTTTTTTTCCCTCAAAGGCAGAGAGCAAGGAGTATCTTAGAGCAATGTCTTTTATACGTGTTTGGCTTCTCTGTCTCCTATAGAGAGTGATTTACACTCTGACTGGGTACCTTACATCACTGGGCAGTGAGGTTGCAAAGGGATAAGTGGGAAGCAGAGTTGCAGTAGAAATGTGGCAAAACTGCATATTTGCTCAAGGTCACTGACCAGCCCTTGAGAATGTTTCCTATTTTTCTTGCCCTTTTCTCAGGGACCTTAATACAGAACAAGTTAACATTATGTTCAATGTGTAGACACACACACACACACACACACACACACAATCTGCATGTATACAAACTAATACAACATCAAATATTTGTAGGCAGTGGAAGCTAAGACTAGTCTAATGGCACAATTTTTGTGGAAGCCACCTATACAAAAAAAGAGATTTTAATGTTGCTAAATTGTTAACTGCAACTAACTTTCCTGTGCACCTATAATTAAAGTGCACTAAAACACAATGAAAAATGGAAGACTTGCATTAATTTTTAGAAGACTTTCTGTTATGAACACTAGTATATCTGATAAATCCTTATCTGTCTTATAGAGATGATTTCCAAATTTTATAGAAAAACAAAACAAACAAAAAGTTCATCTACCTCTGTTTATTGTCTGGATACCCACATCTGACTACACTCATTGTCTTATTGTTACCCACATCTGACTACACTCATTGTCTTATTGTTACCCACATCTGACTACACTCATTGTCTTATTGTTTATTGTCTGGAATACCCACATCTGACTACACTCATTGTCTTATTGTTTATTGTCTGGAATACCCACATCTGACTACACTCATTGTCTTATTGTTTACTGTCTGGAATACCCACATCTGACTACACTCATTGTCTTATTGTTAAATGTCTCTGGTTAACTTTGAAAATTGATTCTGTGTAAAGCACTGTCCACTGCATGGATAAGAAACCTCTGTAGCCACAAGTTATAAGAGCTAAAATATTATCAAAAGTATTTAAACCCACCCTGGTTTCCCTACTGAAGATGCACTGATCACTTTAAATTAATTCTTTGAAATATTTCAAATGTTTTATTTTGGTAGTATTCATTCCCGTCATGAAAGTCCAACTAGATTCACTCCACAACTCCATAGCATAATACTTTGTATCCTCATTTTTTTTAAATACGTAAAATTGAATTAGTGCTGGCTGGCTATGTATTCTTGGGTATGTGACTATCCACTGGAGTTTTTATTGACTTACCAAGTGCAACACCTGTAAGGAAAACAAGTTCTCCTTTCCTAGTAGTTATTACCAGTACCTTCTCAGCTAGGCCTGGGACTTTATGACCAACCCACTTCAGTGCTGGGATTTTGTCTGGCTTCAGTTTTCACAGGTCCTGTGTATACTGTCATAACTGCTATGAATACATATTGACAACTACTCTTTTTGTTTAGAAAGCACTGTGTCCTTATAATCATCTACTGCCTCTGGCTTCTACAATCTTTCCACCCCTTCTACAATACCCTGTAACCTTGGAAGGAGGGGATTTGATACAGATGCATCATTTAGTGCAAAGCCCTCCACAGTCTCTTATTCTCTGTACCCTGGTCAGTTGTCTGTTTATAAGAAGAAGCTCTTCTGAAGAAGTTTGAGAGATGCACTAATCTATAGGTACAAGACTAAGATATTAGAAATATTAGAAATCAGTTTAATACTATGTCCTTTGGGCAGAGTAATAGTAGTGGGTTCTCCCCTAGGGCATATGACCCATGTAGCCACAGGGGTTTTTTTTGGCCCCAACAACTGTGTCATGTATAAGTTTCATTTTGTAAAAAAGGCTTTGAATCCAATCAGAAACTGGTTGGTGGCTCCCATAACATTCGTGCCACTACTTCATTGGTGGCCAAATTTTGTCAGCTAGGTCATGACTGTAGTTTTCAGGGTTGACAGCTAGATGATAATGATGATTATTTTTCCCTCCAATAACATGCATAGCACCTTACAGCACCATGAAAGATAACCAGTATGGACGAAGTTTCCAGGTCAATACCAGTTTGATTTCTCCATGTTCTATGACTTATATATGTGGGATCATTAGCAGGCTCTTATTATCAAGGCAATAGCTTATAATATTGGGGTGCCTATGTGACATCACTGACAAACAGTCCCAATAGAGTTATCCCATCTGGGATTGGACTTTTGGGTTTTTAGCTTATGGTGTCTAATAAGGGCATAATTGCCCAATTACAATGTAACTCCATTTAGACTCTTTGTATGTATGCATATATGAACTCAAAGCAGTTGTGACAGGATGCAGAAGATGGTTCAAACTCAAGCCAAACAAAATTCCAGTGTAGAGGAGAGAGATGGTATCTTAGTTAGGGACTCTATTGCTGTGATGAAACACCATTGTTGTAGGGGAAGGCTGGTTGTTCGTCCTGGCTGCCCAGAACCAAAATAATCACACAGAAACTGTATTAGTTAAAACACTGCTTGGCCCATTAGTTCTAACTTTTTATTGTCTAACTCTTACCTATTAATTAACCCATCTCCATTAATCTGTGTATCACCACAAGGTCGTGGCCTACCAGCAAAGTTTCAGCAAGTCTATCTCTGGCCACAGATCCATGGCGTCTCTCTGACTCCGCCTCCTTTCTTCCAGCATGGCATTTAGTTTCCCCTGCCCACCTAAGTTCTGCCCTAGGCCAAGGCAGTTACTTTATTCATTAACCAATAGAAGCAACACATAGACAGAAGGATCTCCCACACCACACCATGACCAAAAAGCAAGTTGGGGAAGAAGGGTTTATTTGGTTTATACTTCCATATTACTGTTATTCATCAAAGGAAGTCAGGACAGGAACTCAAACAGGGCAGGAACCTGGAGGCGGGAACTGATGAAGGGGCCATGGGGGAGTGCTGCCCCCTGGCTTTCTCTACGTGACTTGCCCAGCCTGCTGCCTTTTGTAACCCAGGACTCCCAGTCCAGAGATGACACACCCACAATGGGCTTAGTCCTCCCCCATCAATCACTAAGAAAAAGTTCTACTAGCCAGATCTTAAGAAATCATTTTCTCAAATGAAGTTCCCTCCTTTCAGATAATCCTAGCTTGTGTCAAGTTGACATAAAACTATCCAGAACAGATGGTCATGAAGTCCCACTCCTAGCAGAAGAGTTCCTGGCAATTGAAAGCTGACAGAAGAGAGAAAGCTAGTTTTCTTTAGAGGCAAAGCTGTTGGGTCCTACAGAATTCATTGCTTATGGAAGAAGACTCTATAGTAGCAGTTCCTCCCACATGTTTGTTTCTTTTGGTCTTTAATGCTTGTTGATCTTCCCTGGATGCTCTCTCTGACTCTGCATTCCCACTCCTACCCCATTTTAACCCTTCATGTTCCATTATTCCCCTCCACTGTGACACTGTGTGACACTGTGTGACATCTTTACTCCCTTGAAAGTCCCTGATGAATCCTTACAGATTTTCTGACCTCTGTGCTTCTTCCAAATGAAGCATACATACACACCTAGAAATCTAACAATAACACCCATCCACAGTGAGAGAAATCCTGTGACATTTGTCTTTTTAGTACTGGGTTATGCCACTCACAGTGAATGTTTCCAGCGTCAACTATTTATCTTGTAATATTTTGGTTTCATTTTCCTTAACAGTTGGTTCATATCTTGCTGTAGAAATGTATGACATTTTTAGTATCCATTCATCCACTGATAGACATCTAAACTGTTTCCCATCACCTAGTCATTATGACCAGCAATAACATGGATATGTTGATATTTCAAGCATCGTCACAGAGTTAGCATTCCAATCCTTTAGGTTTTAAAGCATTATAAAGAATATAAACATGCAATATGCATATGTTAACTTATGGCCCACTTGTATCAGAATTTCTGTAGCTTTATATTCTAATATAGGTCCACCTTTCATTTCATCATCAAATATTGTCTCTGTAGATAGGGTTGAAACTTTTAATATATTTGTAATAAAGTAGTTAACAGAATATTAAGTTGATAATTCACTAGATTAATTGCTTTCTCAAATTTTGAATTCACAAACAAGTAAAAATAAAACCAGCCACACTGAACCTCATAGAAGAGAAAGTGGGAAGAACACTTGAATGCACTGGCACAGGAAACCACTTCCTAAATATAACCCTAGTAGCAACGACACTGAGAGAAACAATTAATAAATGGGACCTCCTCCTGAAACTAAGGAGCTTCTGTAAAGCAGAGGACACAGTCAACAAGACAAAATGACAGCCTTCAGAATGGGAAAAGCTCTCCACCAACCCCGCATCAAGCAGAGGTTTGATCTCCAAAATATCCAAAGAACTCAAGAAATTGGTCATCAAAAGAACAAATAAACCAATAAAAAAATGGGGTACAGACCTAAACAGAGAACTCTCAACAGATGAATCTAAAATGGCGGAAAGATACTTAAGGAAATGCTCAACATCCTTAGCCATCAGAGAAATGCAAATCAAAACAATTCTGTCATTCATCTTATACCTGTAAGAATGGCCAAGATCAAAAACACTGATGACAACTTATGCTGGAGAGGTCGTGGGGTAAAGGGAACACTCCTTCATTGCTGGTGGGAGTTCAAACTGGTAAAGCCACTTTGGATATCAGTATGGCAATTTCTCAGATAATTAGGAAGCAACCTACCTCAGGAATATACCCAAAGGATACTCAATCATACCACAAGGACATGTGCTCAATCATGTTCATAGAAGCAGCATTTGTCACAGACAGAACCTGGAAACAACCTAAATGCCTCTCGACCAAAGAATGAATTTAAAAATTGCCTTACATTTATACAATGGAGTACTATACAGCAGAAAAAACAATGACATCTTGAAATTTGTGTGCAAATGGATGGATCTGGAACACATCATAATGAGTGAGGTAACCCAGACCCAGAACGACAAATATAGTATGTACTCATTCACAAGTGGCTTTTAGACATAAAGCAAAAAAAAAAAAGCCTACAATGTACAATCCCAGAGAACCTAGGCAACAAAAAGGACCTTTAAAAAGACATACATGGATCTATCTACATGGAAAGTAGAAAAAAACAATATATCCTAAGTAAATTGGGAGTGTGGGAATCATGAGAGTGGGTAGAAGGGAAGGTTGGAGGAAGGGAAGGGAGCGAAGAAAAATATATAGCTCAATAAAAACAATTTTAAAAAGAAGTAAAAAAATATGATTAAAATTTACTGGATCTGTTCATTAAAGTTAAAGAATTATAGTAGAAACAGCTAATTCTGACTAAATACTACATGATCCTTCCCTTATGTATACAATAAGAGTCCTCATTTGCCTGAAATTAACTAGGTAAAATAAAGATGATATTGGAACCTTACCAAATGAAAACTAATCCACTCCTTATGGGAAAAGTATGCAACATAACAAATTTAATGTATATTTAGACATTTTGTTGGTATCCTGGTACATACAAACTTGAGAAAAAGGCACTTTATTGATTTTCTTTTATTTTTATGACTATGTCAGAGCTTCTGACCTCTGTAACAGCCTTTTCAGTAGATCTAAGTGTTTCATTACAACAAAAACCTAAATTTTCCTAGTTCAGGGTTGTTCTTGATTCGGTGATTCCTCTACTATGTAACTAAGAATGAATTTTCCCCTGTGTTCTTATGGAGAATATGGCTCTTCCTTCTATAATACATGGTTTCAAGGTCTTCTGCCATTGTGCTGCATTGGGAAGGATGAGCTAAGTATAAAAAGGCAGACATGTATGTGGCCCTCCATACGTTCTTAAGTGCCTTGGCTAATGATGGGTGCCTTCTGCTCCACTGGCAAGAATTCCCACCTGGATTCAAAGAGTTCTGGACTACAGCCTTGCTGTCTTTTCAGAAACATGGAGCATTTGGTCATCTTCTTGCCACCCTCTATGACAGGATTGGTTCAAGAGATATGCCAAAAAGTTGAAAGTAATTTTCAGCAACAGATTTAGAAGAATTTCTGAAAATAAAATGCACATATATCAGCTTTGCCTTAACTTTGCATAGTGAGTTGAAATGGTTGTTGCCAGACTCATCTTGGTAAACTAAACGCATATTTTACAAAATGGGTATTTCACAAAAAAAAAGAAAAGAAAAGTGCTGACTCTCAGAAAATATTTTATCCTTTGTGATGGAATGCTAGTAGCTGAATCTGAAAGTTGCCAAAATACTGGAGCAAGGGAACAGTTAGATGAGTAATCTAAGTTTGGTAAATATGTAAAATTGTTTTACCCTGGATTTCAATTGTGTTGGTATTTCATAATTGCAAATATGAATTTTGCTAAAACACAGATTGACATTGTTGCAAACTCTAGCCCAAGGCACAAATGATTGTATTTTTAGGACAAAATATGAAAGGAAATCCAAACTCTAAATTTCCCCAGTTATGTAAAATTAAGAAAAATAACACAAAAATTAGCATAGGCTAGATGGCCTTGTGTACAGAAACAAGATTTACCTGCCCTTCACCAGAACTTGATGGTAATGTAAACTCAAGCCTCTTAGCTAGGGTTGGTCATCTGTGCTGAAGAGTTGATGAACGTATTAGTAAATCCGGAGTTCAGAGACTTTTGGTATCTGTTAGGATGTTCTTGTGGATTATGAACTTGAAGGAGATTGGCTGCCATAAAAGTATGAGCTATGTGTAATTACTCCCACCTGCTGGGTAAAACCTTTATTACATAGGCATTACACTTGACCAACCTGATGAGGTAAGAAGGAATTAATGTGATCCACCATATCACCAGGTTATGGAGGTAATCTTTCTTTCATGGTGGCTCAACTCAAACAGGACACTGTCAAGATTTGCCCTTTCTATGAACAAAGGAAGAATAACCTCTCTAAGAGAAACACAAATGTAAATGGACATCTTGGGACCAACAGATTCTCCACGTTTACCCAGTAGCTGGTTCAGCAATTAGGGCAAAAAGACCCGTAACAGATGCTTCCAGAGAGAGTGGTCCTCAGCTATGAATTTTGAGAACCTGTTCTTGATCATTGAACACACTGCATATTTGCTTCTTTGACCTGTCTTGGTGTATGGAAAAGCATTGACTTCAGAAGTAGGAGTAAGCGTCCAGCTCTTAAGGGCACCATTTTCTAAAGGATGGCAGGCGTCTACAAGGCAAAAATAGTTTCTAATGAGTGGTTCTTCTGGCACAAGCAGAATTTTGTTCTTTTAGTTATTGGGAAATTTCCTGTAGGAATCAGACCTACCCAAATCACATACAGCATCAATGTGTTACCATGGTGATAACTTCTTTTATCTTTGCCAGAAAGTAAAAAAGAAAAAAGAAAAAATTGAGGAAGAGCTTGAAAACATATTGTTTAACATTTTACTTTGTTTTATTTTGTATTGTTCATTGCCTCCTCTCTATACCAGAAGTCTTGCAAGTTCCAAAAGTCTGATGTTAGTGATTTGTCCCCAAGAGTTAGAGCATCATCCTTAGTTGACTATGAGACCATACTTCTCATAGTGTGAAATCTGTGGCTGCTCCTTTTAACTCTTCTTTCTGCCCTGGGGAAAGCTAATGCACTTAGCCTAGGAGCAAAAAGTGTTGAGTAAGGAATGTAACTCACTATGAGTTTGTTAGGCCTTGAGTTTGGCTGTTATGTCATTAACAAAGCAGAGTTTTCTGCTCTTTCCCAACAGAAGTATGGAGAATAGTGGATAATGCACAGTTTATGAACCACTATGTTTTCCTGTTTTTAAAAGGTTTTCAGGATGTGTTTTTTTTTTTTTCGATAGCCTTGACCTTCCTGGAACTCACTCTGTAGACCAGGCTGACTGTGAACTCACAGAGATCCTCCTGCTTCTGTCTCCCAAGTGCTGGGGATAAAAGGCATGTGCTGCTACCACCCAGCTTATGACCTACTATTAAAAGTCCCTTTTAACTACTTCTGTGACTTCAGGGTTAGTTGTGTTTGATAAATGTGTATAAGCTTGGGAGAGAGAGGATAAAGTCATGGATAAAGAAAATCATTTAGAGATAATAAACTGAGGTCCTTAAAAAATAGAGTAATAAAAAATTATACTGGGCCACATGGAGATGGAAGGTACACAGAGAATCTGGATTATTTATGTTGTGTTTTCTTTAAAATTTTTGACTGTTAATGAGCTAACTACAGAGAAATATAACTCTGGAACCTGCTAAGCTAAACCAATATAAAGGTATCTTGACTTCAAAATTGGTGTCTAAAGATATGTTGCTTTGGAAAAAAGATTCTGCATTTGTTTCCACAGACAATTAGAAGTTGTGGATCCCTTTCAGGCTAATATATTTTGATCGAACAAGACCCCATGAAAGGTCTCCAGTGGAAACAATGGCCCAGGTGATCCAACATCCATAACAGCTTCAAGGCTGAGATGCTTCAACCACACAAAATACACCAGTCAGGATTTAAAATTATCTCAAATTTTCTCAAGGACACTAAAGATACTTCATCCACATCCAGCAGGAAGCAGTTTGGAGAAAACAACCTCCACATTTCCAAGAGTTGTGAGGTATGGCTGATCTTTGGTTATTTGGTGGGTTATGGATGTTTGTTATATTTAGGGGAATATAAGAAAATAGGAAAAAAGACAACTATTAATCTTAGATCTCTTACATTGTCATGGATTTAAGTTAATTTTGTTACATATGTTTCTATTTTTATTTAAAGAACTTTTGTATATTGATACAAATATTTAAGGTCAATTTTGTTATACTATATGTATATTTATACTCTTATTTAAGGTATTATGTCTTTATTTATTATTTAAGGTATTTAGCTTATTTGAAATGTAATGTATAGTTAAAATTAAAATTAATAGTCATCTAAATTAGTCAAACTTATAGTAATATTAGGTTTTCTAGATATGCAAAGATATATTTCAGATGGATAGGTAATCTTCAAATGCTTTTAACACCTACAAAATATGGCATTTAAAATGTTTTAAGAACTTAGACTTTACTGACAGTGAGACACATCTGCTTCTGGTAACACCAATTACTTCAAGAGGATGATGGGCATCAAAGAAGCTCCTTATGGAGTTTGCTTTCAATGTGGTGAGACTAGCCATTTTGACAAGAAACTGCTCTTGCTTGGATTGCTTGACAATATGTTGTATAAACCGGACATTCAGGACCCATAGAAAAATGACTGATGAACTTGCCAAAACAAGGTGGGACAGTCCTTCAGAGTTCCTGCTTCATGAAAGAGTCTGTCAGACATTCTATAGGACAAAGAAGAAAGCAACTGACAAACTTTATCAAAATATGTTGGACAATACTTCAAATATCCTGCTTCTCTGAGAAATCTTTCAGATATTCTAGGCCCGTGGGCTGAAGATGGATGTCCCACAGTTATAGAAGAACCTTGGGGGACTGTTCAGGCAGCCAGATGTCTCTGTCATTTCTAGAGTTTTTAAAGTTTCTTGCAAAGTACTTCCTGTTTACTCAGGTAGTATTATATACTTCTGGAGTCTTTGATGGAGTTGAAGATTAGATAGTTATAGTTTTCCTTATTTATGAGAAAAGATAAATTAGATATAAAACTTTAGACTCACAAAGATAAAGTAGATAATAGAGTATTTTCTTTAATTTTGACAAATACAAATAGACTAAATATTTAAACTGTATTTCTTTCTTGATAACTGTTCGTTATATGTAATTTTACAATGTTAAAGTTCAAACCTTCCTTTTTAGTTGGACAGAAAAGAGATGATGTGGAATGCCCTTCTGTATGCTTCAAATATGTGCTGCTTTTATTGGCTGATGAATAAAGCTACTTGGGCCTATGGCAGGCTAGGATGTAGCTAGGTGGGAAATCCAAGCACAGATATATGTGAAGAAGGGCAGAGTCAAGAGAGCAGCCAGTGAGCCACCAGAGCAGCAAGATGTACTAGAGAACAGGTAATGCATGAAGCCATGTGGCCATCCACAGATTATTAGATATGGGTTGATTTAATTGTAAGTGCTAGTCAGTAATAGCCCAAGCCATCAGCCAAGCAATTATAATTAATATAAGACTCTAAACAATTATTTTATAAGCACTTGCAGGGACTGATGGGCAGGAGAGAAACTGGTCCAGTGGGACCCAATGGGACAGAAAAGCTTCCAACTATACACCTGCCTCTGCCTCCAGAGTGCTGGGATTAAAGGCATGTACCATCACCACCTGACTTACGAGCTACTAATTAAAAGTCCCTTTTGCATGCCTCTGTGGTTCAGTGTCAGATGTGTGTGTGTGTGTGTGTGTGAGTGTGTGTGTGTACATATTTAACTATATAAACATTTCATTCTTATTTTTCTTACCCTGTGGTCCCCTTGACTCTTAATCAATATTTATTCTATGTTCTGTTTGTGTCCCTTGCTTCTTGGTTTAATTTTTTTCTCGTTCAATGTGACCTGTAACTACAAGATCATCTGTAAGTACCACAGGAAGCACTAATTTCATATTTCTACTCAGCTAAACAAAAAGTCCCCAACCAGTAGAGAAGCATAATTTATATGTAATCCACACCTATTTTTGAACTTGGAGAACTTCCAGTGATGAAAATGATCTCTTGAAACTGCTTTGGTCCTGAAGCAGAGGATAAGCTGCCCCCAGTTAGTCCGTGTCTCTAAGCTGCTGTTTGTCTCTAGTTCCTCCAGCGAGGGAAAGCAATGCTCTAGACCGGTGTTCACCGGGAAAGAAATGAAGATACTGATATATGTTGCTTTTATTCTTTTTAATTTACTGCTCTTAAGTCTTACCATCTGAAAATAACAATTTTCAATTTCCCAACCCTTTTGAAGAACTACCATCCAATCTCAATGTGATTGCATTGTCAAGGTAAAATTTAGCAAAGATATTCCAGATGAAAGTTGAATAGATTAACTGAAAAACATACTGCTTTTTTTTCTCTCCATTTGTCGGAGGTTGACTACTGCTACCAGCCAGTGCTGATTGGCTTTAGGTCTTTGGGTCCAATAAAATAGTTCCTTTTTCGTATGCAAATGGCTCTGTCTTAGAAATGGCTGTCTTAGGACTGACTCTTTTGGCTTTGGAGTGTCTTTATTCTAAGGAACATCTTTACAAATCTTTGGATGAAAATTTTCCAAAGGGCCAGTGGTAAATTCTAAGTTCCACTATGTAAGCAGAGGCATAGATAACTTAAGATTTGACACTGCCTCTCTGCACACTTACGTACCCGTAAGGAAAGTGGGGTTAGCACACCAAATATGAGATGTGGCCCCTGTTCTTATGTACATTGGAATTGATGAGACTAAGACACAAGTAATCTGTATCACAACAAGGACGGAAGGAAACGCTAGTAGAGAAACAAGAAGAGTCCAATCGCAGGGCAGAGAAAGGAGTCATTTTCTTCACTGGAAGGATTCTAGAATTGGCCACAGAGGTTTTGTGTGCAATCATGTGTTTTTGTGATCCCTTGATCGCTGTTGCCTTTCATGACTACAATAGAAGTTCTGTGATGTCATCAGATGTACGAACCCCTCTGACTCAACCCTTAGCATTATGCCTGCTTTGTAACATGGGACCACAAATGTCCTGGGTAGCTGAATGCTTACCACAGACACTATGAAGGCCATTTGGAAACAGAAGCATTCGCCATTGCCTTTCAAACATCAAAAAGCAGAAGGTTTTCAAGCACGGCAGATGTGTTTGGCCAGCCCCTTGCTCGTGTTAATGGTCACAGATGGTCATAGCAACTGACTTCACTCTGAAATGGAACAATTTCAGCCCCGCTCAGTTTTTCCTTAGGCATGGGTTTGGATGCCATATTTATCAAGACATCCACTCGGAAGTGAATGTCATGCTGTGAAGAGCCATTATAGATGAGCGTTCCAGCCACATGCCAAACAGATGACTTATGTCAGGCCAATGCTTGCTTCAAAAGCTGATTCTACTCATTTTGTTTGTTCTATTCACGTACTGCTTAGGGAAGTGGAAACAGGGGAAGGCAACAATCTGTTTTGGCCCTTTGTTTTGTAAGTTGGTAATTATTTCAGAGCTCAGTGGGCACCGTGCTTAGCTTATACCTGGAAACAGAATTTTGGGCTAGGCAGTGGCCATGGTGCCATCTCCAGATGGCACACATTTACACATCTCCAGATACTACTTTTCCAATTGAAATGCAGACATATGTAGAAAGGACTTCAGTGTCAGCCCCTGTTTTTTGTAATGCTTTCCTTGGCTCAACCAGATCTTTTTTATTTTTTTTCCCTTCTTCTGCTGTCAACGCTGTTTCAACAGCAAGTTACATTATCTGGTGACATCAGAGGAAGCACAGTTACGGGTGTCGGCTTGGCAGGAGTTGCCACTTATGACAGATTTGTGACAAGCTACATTTTTCTACCATTTTCATCTTGAGTGATGAAGGATCCACACTTGGGAAGACGACATGGACCTCCCTTGATGGAAATGGTGCTATGTCTCATTGAACTGCTATTGCTTCCGCACTGAGGGGAGGGGACCTGTGATCTTCGAGTAATCCTTCCCTATAGTGCGAATCCATCCCCGGAGCTGATTGTCTGCATCTATAGATAATAGAGGCTTTACCGGCACTAAAGTCAGAGTGGGTTTCAAATCCATTAAGTTTAATGGTTTGTATAATGATTGAGTGTAACTGAGGAAACAACTGGAGGAACAATCCATGGACAGCTTAGGGACGAAACTGTCCCTCGTCAGAGTGGACCTTGAGCTAAGGCTGGTTTTATTGTGAAGCACAAGTTTCCTTCTTTATTTTGCAGCTGGATCAGCATGCAGCAAATTAGGTAAAAGCTGCTCTGATTTGAGCAAACATTTGAAGCAGTTTCACTAATGAGTTTGAACTTGGGACGTTATCTGTTGTTACTTTTTCCCCCCAGTTTGAAAGGTTCTGCATATTTTATTAGTGAACTGACAGTTTCTCATGTGGAACAGATAAGAAGCAAATATGAACCCCAATTTAGACATGACCAAACCTCCAGAGGTTAAAAACGTTCAGCTCCATCTGGTAGGAGAGATGAACGACCGTGACTCAGCATAAACACTCAGTCATGCCACTGTGTGCGAATCCCTAGAGACTCAGCTTGTTCCTGCAATGCCTTTTCTTGGAGTGGTTCCTGACTCTGGTACCAGTTTTCATCCAAATCCACTGGGGAATGGGACAGTTCTGTTTTTGTTTCTCAGTTGATTCTGAAAGTCTGGTAGGAAGACACAGGAAGGAGTCAGTCTGACAACACTCAATGGCAGAAAGAAGAAGATATCTCCTTTTAGTAGTTGTGCAGAATACAGAACTTAAAGATTAATCTAAATATATAGCTAAGTAAAACAAGGTAAAATTAAAAATCTATCCAGGAAAGTCATGTGATACATTGAAATGGACTGCCCGACACACGCACACACACACACACACACACACACACACACACACACACACACATGTTCATATCCCCCATGATCCAACAAAAGTAGAAAGTTTGAGTTAGGGGTGAAGATGCCACTTTATTGTGTCTAAATCCAGATGAAAGTGTTATATTTATTCATTCTTTACCCTCGGGGTGTAGAGAAATACATAACTCATAACAGGAACTCAATGTATATGGCACATAGGTGAATGATGAATATGGAACCCTCATGGATGAGATGACTGTGTTTCAGTTCTGCGTAAGTCGATGTTCCTTTAGGAAGAAAAGAAAAAGAGAGGACAAGAAATGATCTCAAAATAATTCAACACTGATTGATATTCTTCTCAGACCTGCCTTTCGTCTTAGAGTTCTCTTCCTGAGAAAAACAACATAGGGATTTGTGGCTGTCACAGTCAATGATAGGTTTGGGGTACAATAAGATGAAGAAAATGGCAAAATAGAAGAGTAGGTGCCTAGTAAGATAGAATTTGAAATAATGGCTCTCAGTAGTGGAGTTTTGACAGGAACACGTGATGAGAGAATAGAATCCCCACCCTGTTGATGGGATCTGGTATAGACTGAAAAATGAATAGAATGACAGAGCACAGTGTGTGTTCTGTAGCCCCCAGCAACATGCAGTGATCCTGGGGACCTCTACCTCCCTCTTTCTGAACAGTTAAAATCAGTAGGGGAATGAAAAGCAAGTAAGGAAGTAGGCTTTACTATCAGTAAGTAGCCTGGACCTCTGTAAATGTTTGTTTTGATATACGTAAGAATTTTTCTCTATCTAGTTTACAGGGGGAATTCTCTTTATCTGCATATATGCATGAGGGTCTAGAGAGAGAGAGAGAGAGAAGACGAAGAACAGAGTACAGAGGGGTTTCTTTATCTAATAATTTCATTTTAAAAATGATATCCCTCCCAGTCTATACTCAACAGTGTTGCATTACTAATTTACTCATCATTCTAGGGAACTCAGCGTCTAGTGTGTGACTCATCTTAAAGATTCACAGGCCGTCATGTGCTGGCATCATAGAGGATAAAGAAAAATGTAACACAAATAATGATTGGAGAGATAGATCCAATCCCAGAGATCAGATAAAATACCCACGGAATGGTATGAATTCGCTAAATTCAATGCATCAAAACGAATGGAGTGCCTGACTTAGGGTTTCTATTGCTTTGAAGAAACACCATAACCATAGCAACTCTTATAAAGGAAGAACATTTAATTAGGGTGGCTTACATTTTCAGAGGTTTATTCTGTTATCATCATGTGTCATTGTGGTATGCAGGCAGAGATGGTGCTGGAAAAGTAGCCTAGTGTCCTACATCTTGACTTGCAGGCAACAGGAAGTAGTCTGTCTCACTAGGAGTAGCTTGAGCATATATGTCACCTCAAAGTCTGCCTCCACAGTGACACACTTCTTCCAATAAGACCACACCTCCTAGTAGCATCACTCCCTTTAGGGGCCATTTTCTTTCAAACCACTACAGTGCCTATCATGTATCAGATACTAAATATTGTACTGACTGACACATTGCTCTTTGTTCTCCGGGGTCTGTGTTTGCCTGTGCTATAACACCTGCATTGCATGTGCTCAATAATATTTTAAGTCTCCTTGGGTTGGAAGCATGGAGCTGCTTTGTAAGAGTGTTTACTTTACATTAGATTAACCTCATTCTTGTAAAACCCCAGAGTGGCATATGTGTGGAAGTAATTTAGCTTTCTACAGAGGAAGCCAAGGTCTCATCTTTTTTTCTGTATGCAACAGGTTTGAGATAAAATAAGGTGAAGAAAGCAGTTAAATAGAAGACTCCAAGCTTTATAAGTTAGAATTCTAAATATTAGAATAAGGACAATGCATTTTGAATAATTAACCAAGAATCTAAATTTTGGAAAGCAAGATGTTTTTAAACATAAAATCCACATACAGGGAAATCTGTGATAAAGGGCCACAGGAAAGCATCTGACTTCTCACTCAGTTTCTCTACATTTCTGCTCAAAATTTACCTTCTCTGCCAGGGACACCTACTCACCCTGCCCTTCCATACCACTTTGCTCTCCTTTACCACCCTATGTCTCTGCCACTCTACCCTAAGACACATTGTAAGTGTCTTCATTGGCTTGTTTGCCCTTTCACTATGTAACATAAGCTCCATCCAGGAAGGAACTTTGATGGGGGAAGAGCCACTAGCCAATCACATCAAGTTGGGGTGTGGCTACTGGGACCCCAGGTAGAAAATCAGGAGAACTCAGGTACGTGCTCTCTCCATGCGGTGTCCGCCAGAGGGATTGGATCGCGACTTTGGTAGAGTGAGCTCCCCTTTTTCCTTTCATTAAAAATACCTGTTTCTATTGAGCTAGCTTGGTTATTGATTTGTGCCGACTTGATAATTCGTCATCATCTGGCGCCCAACGTGGGTTTTAGGGTCACAATAAGCTCTCGGGCTTCAGATCCTCTTCTTAAATTATCCCCTCTGTTACTCTGTTTTCTATTGCTATTATAAAATATCTAATGATCAATGCTGCATTTTAAAAAGCATTTATTTAGGTTATAGTTCTGGAGACTCAAGGGTGTGGTATCTTGCCTTTCCTCTGATAAGAACTCCATGGCAGATGGCATCAGGTATAGGGAAAGCACAATGCAGAGGTATTACAGAATATTATTTAAAGGACAAGGAGGGACCAGTATCATTCTCCCATCACACCCACCTCTTAAGGTTCCCACTACCTGTTAGCAATACTGCCTGAGGACCAAAATGCACACATATGAATCCCTAGATCCAGTGAAACTTAACCTCTAGAGAGGTTCAGAGCCTCCCATGATAGGCCATGACACATTTTGTTTAGTGGACCTTTCTTCTGTGATCACACAGGTTACAGTTTTCTGCTATGGGTGACTTTGAGAAAAAGAAGAAGCTGCTAAGACGGAGGAAGTAGATGTGAGAGCTGATTAAGGTATTGCATGCTCAACTGTAAGGAAGCAGCTCCGTTGGCTATAATACTTGGTAGGCATACACACACACACACACACACACACACACACACACACACACACACCACACTACCTTACCCCAGTCACATGACCACACGATATCCAACTCTGTAGACATTCTGCTTTCTCCTTCCAGAGTGCTGTTTGGGTGATCTCCTCCAGACACCAAATCATGGCAAAATTCATTTTCATAAGACAATTGCTTTAATTGGATTTCCCTTGAGTTATCAATGGGAGGAGAGTGAAAGACTACAGCTACGAAACGTGCACATTTGTGATTTCTGAAAGTAAAGACAAAATGATTTGAGAGCAACGGTCAGTTGACCAAAAGAAAATAAATCCCCCTATTGCTAGCAATTAGGAGTTCATGTGGCTTAGGAATTCCCAGGTTGGACTTTGGGAAGTTAATGATTTGGTGATGAGCTGCCTTAGAGTGGGGGGATGGGAGTAAACAGATGGAGTTAAAAAGTCATTATAATTGGAGGCTCAGTTGTGACCAGCAAATGAGGTTAGAGGGTAGTAGAAATATAACACCTGATTACTCCCATATAATTCTAAATAAAGGGCAATTTTTTAGTCCAGTGATAAAACTAGGAACTTCCTTTTTCCTTGAAATGAGAAGAAAACAGGGGAAACAGAGAAAAGGAGAATGATGTTTCTTTTGTTATATGTTGAATCACATGCTTTCCCGAAGAAGCGTTACTGTCTTAACAATGAGAGTCATGGACCAAGATTTCATCCAGAAACAAAATCTCTGTGTGGAAACTGGTTGAGGTGAGGTCATTTGGGAGTAAAGCAATCATTTCCAGCATTCATGATATCTTTATTAAAAGAGTGAGGAACATGAAAAGATACTTAATAAGAATGCCATTTGTAAGCAGAGGCGGTTGCAGGGGTGATGCCTAGGAGAGACTAGGTGGCGAGAATATGACCCCACTAACACTTTTATTTCAGACTTCCATGCTCCAGGAACTGTGAGACAATAAACTTTTGCATTTTAAGCCCAAAGTGTGTTCTATGCTGTTACATTATTTTTAGGAAACTAATACAACTTCCTAGACTCATGTGAGGAAGAAAAGACAGAAGGTTGCATTAAGAATGAGAATGATTGACTGTGGCTTCTCATTCCTGGCCATGTCAGAGAAGAAGGCTTGTGCTGTCAAGAAGCTTGTAGGTTCCTGTTCTTCCAAATCAGGAAGAAGAGCATAAGTGCTATCAGTGAAAGAGTATAGCCAAGACCAGGTGGTCTGTACTTTTGCCTCCTACTTCTGGGAGGAAAGGTCATTAGGGTCACTTTACAAACCAAGAGGCCAGCTGGTATTAGCCCTGGCTCTAGAGGATCCAGATGGTCAAGTCAAACTGACTTTATTTAAAATTAGCCATTACACCTCCCCCTTTTTTTTTCAGACATGACATCAATGCCTGAATCAAATTATTGCATTTTTGTCCTGTGGCATCAGTCACCTAGTATTTACAGACTATAGACTTTACCTAATTTGGGAGTAAAACAGTGGCTAAAGAAAAAAGCTATCATGGTTGGAACTTATCCTGGCTAGCCTATCAAGAAATTGAAATAGAAAAAGTAGAAGCTTAAGGCACCCATGGGCAACTTTGCAAGGCCCTGCCACAAAGTAAAACCTATAGAAAGGGCCAGGATATAGAGTTTCAGAGTAGAGTGTATGTTTAGTATCCTTAAAGCCTTAAATTCAATTCCCAGTACCATGGCAGGAGGAGTAGGGAAAATATTCATCAAAGACAGAGGTGACATAGGCATCTAGACATGATGGTGTTACCCTATGGATACTTACAAGCCTGTGTCTTCTGGGCAGCGTTTATTTTCAACAACCCATGAATATGTTTCTGTTCTCTCTCAGGGAGAACCAGAGCTGACTGAAAGCTTTTGTCTGATGTGCCTTACATTTCTCACAGTTACTTCCACATAGTCCTTTCAATACCATTCATCTTGTCAATCAGAATGCATTCTTGACTTCTTTTGAGTAAAGTTTGCTGGAAGAATGGTCCTGGAATGAAAGAGGAAAGGCTACCAAGAGACATTATCATTTCTAAGGTCAGGGGAGTGGTTAAACAGACCAAAGTAGAAAAGTGTCTTGTAAATTTATTCATTTTAAAAAATAAAATGTTTAGTAAACATTTTACTTTTGACTTCAATTTTGAAGTCAAGGTATTTTCAAAATACCTGTCTTGGATTAATTCAGCAGCATTTATAAGCAAATATCTTTTAGGAGCTGTTGCTCCTTCCTCAGCATTCAAACAATTCAAAGTGAGCATAATAACATACAGTATCCAGACTCTCTGTGTATTTTTCATCTTTACATGGCTCTATTTTTATTTTATTTTATTTATTTTATTTTTACTTTTAATTTTTGGCTTTTTGAGACAGGTTCTCTGTGTATCTTTGGCTGTCCTGGAACTCCCTCTGTAGACCAGGCCATCCTTGAACTCAGAGATCTGCCTGCCTCTGCCTCCCTAGTGCTGGGATTAAAGGTGTGTGCCACCACACCTTGAACTCACAGAGGTCTGCCTGCTACTGTCTCCCAAGTGTTGGGATTAAAGGTGTGTACCACCACACCCAACTACTCTCTTTTTTCTTTTTTTCTTTTAAGGTCTTTAACCTTTTCTCTCGCAAGCCTGCATATATATTTTTAACATACTGTAAAACATTTAGAAGTTTTCTTCATCTTTGAATCTCTCTTTACTGTATATCCCTCTTTTTCTGACCACATGAGTCTTTAATTAGCTAGGCAATGTGGCTAGGATTAAAGCCGTGGCTTTGATGGCTGGATCCAGACCATTCTTTAGTTTTCTGAGATTCCAGCCTCATGGTGGAGGTAATGGCCAGAGGCATGTTTATTACCACAACTCTATAGCATTTCAAGGTCCCTCCACCACCAAAAAGCATGTGGTCAGCTTTTCATCAACACCATTTAAGTGTTTTGTGGCAGGAACTCTTAAAAGAGCTGCAAGGTTTTGCAGCTAAAGCTGAGTCAGGAAGCCTCTCCAGTCACAGGTAGTGGGGCTAGGTTAATAGTACCAGCCTTGAATTACCTCCCACTGAGTGGGTTTTTTGTGCCCAATTAAATGGCTATGATTACCTTAAAAACGTGAGTACTAATATTGTGCCATTATGGGTATCACACAGTCCAATCATCATCAAAGTTTTTAGGCTTTGTAGGTAGGTAAGACCACCAATCTCTCCTCTCCCATGGAAGCTTACATAGCACCTTCCAATAACATGACAGTCAGTCTTCAAGGAGGAAGTTTCCAGATCAATGAACAATTCTATTCCTCCAAGTCCTAGGTCTAAAGGCATGTTATACTTCAGAAATAGTAATTTATCTTCAAATTCTAGGAGACAACCAAGGGCAATGCCGATAGCCTGTTCTTTGGGGGATTATTCTCTTGGACTCTCTTGATTGACAACCCAAGAGGTGTTGGGTTTTTTTTTTTTTTTCTTATTTTTCTGGTTTTTTGAGATAGGGTTTCTCCATGCAGTTTTGGAGCCTGTCCTGGTGCTCTCTCTGTAGACCAGGCTGGTCTCAAACTCACAGAGATCTACCCGCCTCTGCCTCCCGAGTGCTGGGATTAAAAAAGGCATGTGCCACCCCTGCCCGACCCAAGAGGAGGTTTCTTATGCCTGGCACTGGGGTAGTTTTTAGATAGTCTATGAATCTTAGAGGAACATTATCATCCCTAATGACATAACTTCATTTAAACTGTATATCTCTGTATATCGATTATATCCTTCTATATTGCCTTTCCTCCTCCCATCCAGCTAGACCCCTACGGGTTTTCCAAGCTCCACCACACCCCACCACTCATGCTACCTATATTCTCTTCTCCACAACTCTAGAAAACCTTCCTTCACCCTCTTCCCTTTCCACTTTTCTGGCTTCTGCAATTATTCCATGTTATAGACTATCATATAAAGGTTTGGAACCAGAATCTAGAAGTAAGAGAGCATGTGAGACATTTGTCTTTCTGGATCTGTTCCTTTACTCCGTAGAGTGTTTTCTACTTCCATCCATTTGTGTGAAATTTCTTGACTTTACTTTTCTTTATATTTGAGTATAGGTCCACAGTATGTGTCTACCACATTTTCATCATCTATTCATTAGTTGTGAGGCTTTTAGATTGTTTCCATCTCCTAGTTACTGTGAATAGGGCTGCAATGAACACAGCTGAGCAAGTCTGTAGAGTAGGCTGTCTATCCCTTTAGGCATAGACCAGGCAGTGGTATGGCTGGGTCATAAAGTTGAACTAGTTTGAGTTTGGATATTTGGGGGGGGGTTGTTTTGTTTTGTTATTTTGAGAATTATCTACATTGATTTCAAGGGTAGCTGCTCCAGTTTGCAATGCTGCCAACAATGAATGAGGGCTCCCCTTTCTGCATTTTTTAACGGAAGGTGTTATCGATTATTTCCTAGACTTTAGCTGTACTGACTGTGGTAAGATAAAAGTCTCAAAGATGCTAGCACTAGTTGATATACCAACATGGACAAGAGAAATTCCACAAGGTCTCATTAGGAAGGTTAAGAAACACTCTAGAGACAAACTTTCACAGAGATTGTTCAATCCCAAGGTGGTCTGCCTTGGACACATAGAAGTATGAGCAATACCAAATTGACTCAGTAGATTA
The DNA here is from genome assembly GCA_004026605.1 of Ondatra zibethicus. Taxonomy (NCBI): domain Eukaryota; kingdom Metazoa; phylum Chordata; class Mammalia; order Rodentia; family Cricetidae; genus Ondatra; species Ondatra zibethicus. The sequence goes on from PVIU01000107.1 coordinate 62,615, forward strand.
TTTATACATGTATTATGCAATTTTAATTGACAAATTATGCATATTTATTGATGGCAGAATGATGTTTTGATATATGTATCTATAGCACATTGCAGAATGTCTCCATTAAGCTTATTGATATCTGTATTATCTGTATATTTCTCCTGCATTAAAAAACTTAAAATCTACTCTCTAGGTTGTGGGTTCATGGGAACTCTACCTTTTCCTGAAGATAAATGGAGGAGAAGGATTAGATGGGGGCTGGAAAAAAGGGTGAGGGAGGATTGGAAGGAACGGAGGAAGGGGAAACTATGGTCAGGATGTAAAAACAATAAATAAATAAATGCTTTTTAAATTTTTAAGTATATAATACATGGTTGTTTACCCAGAGGTACCTTTAGAATATATTCGTCTCATCTACATTGAAATGTTACATTCATTGACCTCTATTGAAGTCATTGACCTCTATCCGGTTCCCCAGGCCCTACACTCTGCTCTTCATGTTACTGCCTCTGTGAGCTTGCAGTTTGGAAAATCTCCTTGAAAGGAAGATTTTGGTCTTATGTTTCTTTGATCTATTTGTTAACTAAATGGCACATTCACTGTTAACTGTGATTTTTTTTTTTTCTGAGTACATCAGAATTCAAAGGAAATGCTAATTTTCAGTGAGCATTCAAGGAAAAGAAATGATTCGAACATTTAATCTTCATCTAAGTTAATGGATGTCATGCACTGCATCCACACATGCCTAAGAGTGTCTGGACCCCACTTAAAGGTCTTTATGCTTTGAGCACCAACTGATACTCATCTATCGAGTTCAGTGTTCCTCATATCACCTAGATCCACTTCCCTGCCATGTCCCTGTAGTATTTTTATTGTAAATATTTTTGTTAGTAGTTGTAGTGCTAGGGATGGAATCTAGGGGATCATGGGTGTGAGCAAGTACTCCACACCTGAGTGACAGCCCTAGTTCACACTTTCTATGTCTTTCTTCTTTCTGGAAACATCTTCAAGTTTCTTTCCTTTTTATTTCCTTGGTATCCAGTACAGAGTCTTGTATTGTGGGCACTCAATAAAGTTTGATTTATGAGTGAAGTAAAGCCCTACAGAAATACTAGCCAGTTTGCTGCTAGGTTACCAGTAATTTAAAGACCTCAATTTAATTATTCACTTGATCAAGGATCACAAGCTCTGGGCCCTGACCTTCAGTCAGTGTTCTTCCTCTAACAATGGCTTCTTGGCATGAGGTGACCTTTCTCTGTGCTTTGGAGTGCACTTTATCCCTTCTGAAGTTGCAGCTCCTTGTTTAAGCTGAGTTCTCAAGGTATTTTAATATCTCAAAAACATACAAATGGAAAATTAATTGTATTGCTAGATAAAAATATATTTTAGTGATTACTAGCATGCAAATTAGTGCTTCTATTTATAACTGAAAAAACTAGCTAATAATGGAATATCAGTTGTTTACAGCAATTCTTCTAAAAAATGTGTTGAGAGATTATAAATAACTTTATCCATGTGCTTACTGGAAAATTACTTAAATTAGTCTGAATGTATTAATGTAATTGCTGTTTAAGCATAGACTTTTGCTTTCACAGTGCCCAGTGTAGCTCTATGTAAAGCCAAACATTCAAGATCAGCTGAGGTTGGATATCAGGATGTTGCACAGCCATTTTTATGAAGCTTAGATGGGCACAGTCCCTGAGAAATTACAAATGCCAAGCAGGCCACTTTCTCCCCATTCTGTTTCCTATCTTTATTTCTTTTATTTTTAACCAGACAATGTATTCCATTTTTCTTTTTTCCTTCCTGTCTTTTTTTTCTGCTCAAGCCCTCCAGCTCTGCCCCAGGCAAAATGCTGCAGGGATTAGAAAGATGAAGCAGCTAAGTCTAATCGATCGTGACAGCCAATGAAGGCACGTCCATCGCAACAAGCAAGTGTTCGACATTGTCTCTCGAGCCTTCCACCTGCATTTGCGGCGCCAAAGCTCCTTCTTGATGTAAGGTCTTAGCAGAGCAGAAATTAAATACTAACCAAGTGCCAGCCATTCATAACCTTCAAGTTAATGAATTAATTCTTCATTAATCTCAAATTAGAGCTCTTGCATAGACTCACATTTAGGGTAGGAGAAATGGATAGAAGCTTATTGCCCATAAATCAGAGAGGGGGTGAGAAAATGCTTCAGCTTGCCCTAGCCACTGTGGGGTGCTTCAGCAATTAGATGGCATGTCCTAAGAAAGTGGGTGAAGGATGTTTCACCATGGTGGAAACAGCCTCAGTCAGCTCGTTTCCCCACTGCAACAGTATTACCTGCTGTTGTGATCAGTATGTTGATTGAAGAAAGGTTTCCTATCATCTATGTAACAGTTTCCTAACTGGATATATTGTGCCACTTACATATTGTACATGCATACAGATGGGGACATCATATATTTCATTTTCACTTTGCTTATCTAAATAATTATTGGACAGTGAAATAGAAATAACATACAAGAAGCATAATACAATATTGATACATTGCTTATAATTCACTCAAAGTCATTCATGTTGTGGAGTACGTATGTGTGAAAATGGATATATGGAGGCCAGAGACTGACATTAGATATTTTTCCCTCTATCAATGTTCACTTTGTACTTTGAGATAGGGTCTCTGGCTAAACCTGCAGCTAGCTATTTCAGCTCAGTTGGCTGCTACCCAAGCCCCTAGTGTGCTTCCATCTCCGTTCCCCCAATGTTTGCATGCCAGATAACCTGCCACCGCACTTGACTTTTTATCAGTGCTGGAGATCTGAACTAGGTCCTCTGGCTTCCGCGTCAAGCACATTTACCCACTGAGCAATCTCCCCAGCACCAAGATTTTCCATTTTCCTGAAAGTACATTTGGACATTATCTCATCACCTAATATATTGATGCTTTATTTCATATGAGAACAAACAAAATGAGGCCCAACTTATACCCCAAATACCATGAATTTTTATGAACCATCATCATGTTGATAAAATTTTACTTATCATCTACCATTTGGGGTATTGTGATAAGCATAATTTCCAGCAGATAACATCTAAACTCTAATAGCATCTATGTTTTAAAATATGTGAAGTTTGTGAAGAAAATAAGGAAAATATCTGTAGACTGACAAATATTCTGATAAGAGCTGAGGACATTTTGTTAGCAAGAAACATGCTTCTTTTCCACTTTACCCATTAGGCCAATATTATTATATTGTCTATATACGTACTCAATTTTTTTGTTACAAATAAGAATAAAATGCAAAGATCCAATATTTTTCCTAAGACCTGTACATATTTTCAAAATGATATTGTGATTAGTGTCTACCTTGAATTAAGACACAAAGGCTGTGCACTTCCAAGGCTACTATTTTGAGCAGTTGTGAGAAGCTGATTTTCAGTGCATCAGAGGAAGTCATGAGGAGTAGATTCTGAGAGACACTTCTGTGTTCAGGTACCCATTCTTACTTAGGATAAGACTGTCTGTGGACATTGGTATAAGTATATATAAATAAATAATGATATAAATTAATAATGAAAACTCCGTAGCAGTTTTGTTGTTTCTCTGAGTCTATCTGCAGTCAGGAAAATCTTCTTTTACCCATACAGAGCTTTTATCTAGCCTTATAAACAGACACGCATGCACACACACAGCCCCTGAGGCAATAATCATAATCCTGTGGAAGCAACAGCTAAAACCCCTGCTTCTATTCGACTATCTCTGGGTTTCTTCTCCCTTTGGGGGGAAGATTGGTGTATTCACTGATGTCAGAACGTTTCGTGGGTTTGATAGAACAGACTGTGTTGGTCTTATATATGTCTCTGTCCCAAGATAGTTCCCAATCTCTGTGAGAGCTCAAACTGAAGGTAGCCTGGGAGTCAGATCTGCATAGCACTCGTATTCATAGGTGGTCACTTGAGAGTTCAGAAGTATGAAGAAGAAATAGCTGTTATTAAACTTATTTTCCATATATGGAAACTTAAGGTTCACATAGGGCAAAGGCCCCGTTCACTACCAGAAATGGACAGAAGATACTGCCTTTCATGTAATGCAGGTTGCCTTTGGGTCCAGTGGGGTGTGGTGTGATCCATCCTTCCCCTTCAGTCATTCTTTCCACACGCTGACTTCATGTTCAGATTTCACCAGAGAGAACCTGTAAGAACCATTGAAGTTCTAACGACAGGGCTGTTTTCACAAGTTCCCCAGTGGAAAAAGACAAACTCTGTCATAGTTATATCACAAAAGCTGGTGAGCTTCCTAGTAAGTTTAAATTTCCTATAGAAGTGACTCTTTATAATAATGAACAAATTCTCCAGATCATTTCTCAAGTGCTTCTAACTCCACAGGACTTGCTCTAAGGTCATTTCCTACAGAAACTGCTCAATAATGACCCAAAGAATGTTCCTCACAGTGTGATAAGTAGCCTCGCCTCGCCCAAAGGCTACATCAAGAAAGTCAGAACCTTGTCATCCCTTCAGAATTTCAGCAGCTCAGGTACCTGGTCTCTACCATGCTTTATATCCTCCGGTTACTCTCTCCATCTTACTCTGATTTTCTCTCCACTGTGACATCCTGCCTTGACACACTGAATGTTCACATTGTCTCAGTGTTTGATTTGCTTACCGACCTATCTGTGACCACAGTGTCTAGTGACATATGGTGTGTATCCATACAAATGGGAAGTGGAGCATGATAAATAAGAAATCAAGCCCTCCCCTTAGGAAACTGCTGTCTTTGTGACATTTGCTATCACAAACACTGGGTTTAATTGCAGGATGTAGTAGTAGATGGGTATTACCCTGGCTGGCAATGGTATCTGTAATTTCCATAACAGACTTTTGTACTCAGAGTAAAATGTGTAAATATTTCCAGGGGTCCAAAGACTGGGATAGTCCTTTTAATGATATTTTACCTTTAATTGCTTATCTAAATACTAAAAGCAAGACCTTTAGCTCTATTAATCTACATTTTCCTAGTAAAAGAGTAGTTGAAATCTCTGACAAGAACAACGAGAAACTGTGAACCTGGAGTTAGAATCTGACCCTGGGCTGATGATCAATAATCTCCTTGATCTTTGGTTTCTGCGCAGTGGGATGCATTTGTGATTTGGAAACATCCATCTAGCTCCAGCCAGTAGCACTGATGGAAGCAGAATCTCAGACTTGCTTAACGCGTTGCAGTCCTCTGAGAACCTCAAGTGGCTGTACAGTCATTTGCCAATGAAAAGGTTTTCATTAGTGATGTGATGTCCTCAGAGTCCTCATGCTTATTGAAGGATATAGTGGGCCACTGTACAGCAGGGAGCATTGTCAATGTTTGTGTTAATTGAGTGATATATTTTAATGAGTTGTAAACCACTTCCCCTCTGCTATTTCCCTAGTGCATTTTGCTTTTCTCTATTCAAAATTCACTAAGTAAACCACCTGAGAAGGATGCATCAGTTTATTTGAATAGACATTAGCCAATATTGTTCAGCAGAAACAATGTGTCATTCAGCTAGATTAATGTATTTCCTCACTTAAAAAGCCATGGAAATAGACATGTCCATTTGATCCTTATTGTATTAAGGAATTTTTTTTCTCTTTCCAACGTTGGGAAAACATACTTTTCTCTACACATATTTCTCCTGGGATATTTTAGAATAAAGGACAAAAACCTCTAACTGTCCAGCAGTGTCCTGGATGGCTTTGAGAATCAACTCACCATATCAATTTTATCTTAATGACACTCTTCAGTCAGTCAGTTCTACAGCGAAAGTCAAACTGTTAGCTTTCACTTAAGCAAATCAAGGGAACATGGTGAGACCCCACTTTGTTTCATTCCTGTTGTTGATGGTGGTGGTGTTTTTAGTTTGTTTGTTTCAGTTTTTGTTTTGTTGTTGTTTTTCTTATTTTCGGTTTCACCTCTCCAGCTGGCTGTGAAGTTGAGAACAGTTAACATTTACATAGCAGCTCTTGCCTATTTTCACAAAGTTCCTTGGATATCTGGGCTTCTAGCTCTGGAATCGCCTTAACAAAACATTTATTGCTAAAATCGTACAGAGATGCAAGCATTTATTAGTCCAGGTTTCCTAAGAATCTCCTTTGATGGGTATACGAACTGTGATTTTCATCTGCTTTCTGTCTAACGAGTAACATGCCACGTGAATTCTGGAAGAAAACCCAGATTCCTTCCAGCAGAGATGAAAGGTGGTTTGTTTATAAAGTAATAACATCAGCATGTGAGCAGCTTCTGAGGAGATTCACCACGTCCAATTTTCTTGGGGAAAAGGGACAAGAGTTAGGTGACAAATCCCCAGATGATCAACTACGCCATGAGTTTGTGACTGATTCTCTGTTCATTGTTTGGTTTGCAATAAGCAAATAAGGCAGTAAGCAATGTCCCTTTACTCCAGATGGAGTCTAGATCTCTGGCTTCCAATGGTTGTTTGCTTTACAAATACTGCTGAAACAATATCCAGAACAAAATTATGATGATTCTGTTCTCAAAATATGCATAAATGGGAAAGCCCACAGAAAATAAATAAATCCCTACCATAGAGTTCCTTTAAAGAGAAGTTCTTTCCTGACTTAGTAGGGAGAGTGCAACATGGAACATGATTGTAGACACACGTAATATTAAGTGTTTCCCCACACAGTTACCCTAGTGAAATATGGCTGTCACTTGCACTATCAACCCCTTTGGATCAGCCAGGATCCAAAAACAAATCAATTATGCTTTCCCAAACACTACTGTGGGGTAGATGGAGAAAGGCAGAGGGGAGATTACAGGGCCTCATAACAAAGCACTAGCATTTCCCTTGAGCTTTGTTGCCTATCTGATTGTTGTTGGTCTTCAGCCAGGAATAACAGCCCACAAAAGGTGGGGAGAAATTCAGAGTTGGAGGCAGGAGACAGTTAGGGGAACTCCCAGAGGCTCAACTTGTCAAGTTTGATTAGACCTGGCTATGCAGCCCACCACAATCAGGTTTTTGGCCATCAGGGTCACTGAAGGCCATTCCAGCCTCGCTGTTCCTTCCAGAACTTTGGAGGGAAAATTACCATTTTAGGTTCTTTGTGCTGGATTTTATCCCTTCTCTATATATTTCCTACCCTCTGATATCCCAGGGTTCATCCGTACATCGCTGCAAATGCCATCTGATAAGTATACCACCCTGGCATGCCACCATCTACCTACAGACATCCACAGGTGAAAATAAGCACCAGTCAGACATTTAATCTACTTTACTTGGCTTTCTTTGGCCCTTCATTCATTTCACAAAAAGTAAGTTCATCCCCTTATGAGCAGGGATTTCCCTTTTTTCTTTTTCTTTTCTTCAATTTCCTGACACTGCCTAGGAGACTAGACAGGATCCTAGCACAGAAATTAATTTTTAAATAAAATATTGCTGAAAGTGATTGAATATGGAAATTCAATTTTTATTGCTATTTGTGTTTTTCCTTGGGTGATAGACCTACTAATTTTTTAAGGTAAAATTTCACAAGAGTAAGGCAGCATAGGATCTTTTTCTTGGTGGGTGTTGAGTAATAATAAATTAACGAAGCATGGTAGCAGTGACCCCACTGATGATGGTAATGAATTGCATCGATACGGTGATTTTTGTTCTTTTACCGTTTCCCCTTGTATGTGGAATTCCCCTTGGTGTCAGAGTGATGAATTATCCTCATTCCTCCCAGGAAAAAGGCTATTCCATCTTAATACAGGCTTCTAGAAATGAAAAATAATGCATACCACAGTCAACTTTTAATTATCTACCCTAATGGAGTGCTGATGCTATAGAAATAATCCACAAATAATCTACATTTCACTCCAGCATGCAAGTATAATCTTAGGTTCAGAAATAAATATGAAAGCATTAGACATGGCATATGAGAATAGAAACAATTTGGACCTGCAGATGGAAAATGGGGCTTGGTTGTGACTCAAATAGGCTAGTTTGTGACACCTTCCCTGCCCTCCAAAAAAATATTTTGGAATCATATCTCATTAACTTAGAATATGACCTTATTGAAGGATTTGAAGATGGAGTATTGATGAAAGAATGCAAGCCAAAATGAGGTTGGGAAAGACTCAGGAGTTGGCACAGCCAATAAAGTGTTTGCCTTGCAAGCATAAAGACATGAACTGGATATCCACAGCTCACATACCACATGAATATTGTCAGACACCAGGGACAGGCCTGGAACAGATTCCTGATGGAAGACCTTAGAGGGAACCTGTTCTTACCTCCTTGATCTTAGATTTCTGAGTGTCAGGACAAGACAATGCTTCACTTTGTTATGACAGTCCATGGAACCTAATCCAGTTGATGCGTTTGTCAGCTCAGCTCTTTCTGTGTCTACTGAGGCTGCAAGTCCTTTGTCTTCAAGCCTTTTTCTTTATTTCTAAACTAGAAACCAAAGTAAGCATTACATCAAGTAGACATAGGTGTTGGTGGAAAGCTACTACTTGTAAACCTTGGTGTTGACCTAGTTTTAGCTGCTCAAGAACAACTGGTGATGTCTCCCCTTTCTGCTATGCAAGCCAATCTTGATGCTCAAAGAATGAACTTCTCTGTGTCTCAGGTCTTACTGACATGGCTAGGACTAGAGGTAAAGATAAAGTACCTTTTTCTTGAATGACGTTACATAATTTATATGTAGATGACCTCTTCTAACAAGCTCCATCGAATGGGCTACTCTTACTGATGAGTGACTTCATCAGAACACTTGGAAAACTTTTAATGTAAAATGTAAAAATGTATGTTGAAGTAATTACGGAGCCTTCGCACTGTACGGTGGGTGAACTCTTCCAACTTTATGCTCCTCATGTCCAAGTTTCCCGGTGCCCCATCACATCAGGGTGTCCTTTAAATGGGGGAAATGACCTTAGAGGAAAGTTCTGCATGTAATCAGCAAAGCAGACACAATGCATGAAGAAATGACTCCATTAAAATGGCAAAGTGTGGCACTTTGATATTATGATAACCCAGCTCTTAGACAAGAGAGACTCTTTCCCAATGTCAAATCTGCTTGTGTTCCACTCAATGCTGCCATATCCAGGTACTCTCCAGAGAATAAATGAAAGTAATCCAGCCCAGAAACACTGTGAGGGTAAAGATGTGACTTATGTTCCCCCTGCACCATTGCATCCAAACCATTACTCCTGCTAAATGTTCTCCATCATTTCATTTACTAGTTGGAGAAAATATAGGTGGTGGGTATGCTCTGTTCAAAACCTTGAAATGTGCAGCCAGTAAAAAACATCATCCAGCAGAATAAAGCACTTTAAAAAGAGCCACTCCCCCTGGGAACTATTTCTTAAGTACACTTTTCCATGAGAAGAGAAAGTATTCAACACCTGGCTTGATGCAAGCACGCAAATTATTCTTTGGAAGAAAATTACACCTATGGCATAGATTTCTGAAAATGAATGAACAATGTTTCAGCATTCCAATGACATCACTTGTCAAGAAGCACATACAGCTCATTCTTAGGAAATGACTAGAAGACTGAATTAATAGAGAGCGCTGTCAACATTACTATTATAAACAACATTCCCAATTACACTTCAGCTGCAGAGTTGCCGTCTCTGGGTATTAATCTGACACACACACACACACACACACACACACACACACACACACACAAAGAGGGATAGACATCAAAAGCTACAGTACAGATAAAAATAGGTCAACAATGAAGCCCAGAAGTACTGGCTCTCTGCCAAGGCCTCTGTCTACCTGATGTAATTCTAATATATTGACTTGTTTGGTTTACCAATTCACATTAGAAGACAGCAGCACAAAGCAGGGCCAGAAAATCTATTAGAAGGAAATTAAAGACTATAAAAGCATGGCAATATCAGGTCATTGAGTGTGGGTATAGATAGTCTCCAAGACCACAATAGTCTCTGAGTGCATAATTGACAAACTTCATTCATTAATGCCTATAAATATGACCTTGAAATCCCAAGTCAGATGGTAGATAATGTGTTTTCAAAGTTAGAAAAATAGATAATATAGTTTATTTGGCCTTGAAATTGCAGTTACCCCCATGGATTAGAAGGTTCTATGTGTATTTCAGTAGTCAGAGCCCTTGCCTAACATACATGGCACCTGGGTTCATCCAACACCACACATAGGAATTCTGAAATGTATTGGAGGATTCTAGAGTTACTCAGTGGTATGGAATGCCTCCTTCCCTAGCAAAGCCAGATGTGTGTGGCGTATCTTTACAAAGAATGTGTAATTAAAACTGTGCTTGCTGTTCTTTAAGTCCCAGAGGGGAAAGAGGTTTGTGTGTATGTGTGTGTGTGTGTGTGTGTGTGTGTGTGCATGTGTATGTGCACACTCATGTTTTAAAAGCAGTTGGTTTATGCACACACTTGCAACTTGTGAAACACATTTTGGGGTATATATCCTTCACTGGCCATGCTCTGCACAGATATGAAGACTGTGGTAACATTGCTGACACAAAGGTCTTTGAGTGTCTGAGTTGGAGGATGGAAGCAACCATACAAGTATATGAGTAGCAGCTCATGAGAGAGTCACAGGAAGGACCAGCATGCCCTGGGCTCCTCCTGCAATGTCAGCAAAGGCTTTCTTATAACAGAATGTATCCATCGTGTGTGCTTAGAACTTAAGAAACCATATAAGTGATGATGAATGAAAGGGGCTGAACGAAGTTGAATGTTAAAGCACAGAGACCCAATGCACATAATGAATCCAGCCTCTGAATCTATCAGCAGCAAAAGCACAAAGGTTTCCAGGCAAGAACCATTGCAACAGTGAGGATGCAGGTTTTATTAAAGTCTTAGTTCTGAAATGATGGATGCCAGCAAGAAAATAGTTTAAGATTCTGAGATGTTTTCACTGTTCATCCATCTGCAGAGCAATGATTTTTAGTGGCATTCAAATAAAACCAAAGGATGTTAAGTAATATGTCTCAATAAATAGAGTGGAAGTCTGTGAACCAATAGCATGTTGTGGGCTTCTTATTTTCTAACATATTAATCCTTTTCATCATTTTTGCCTATCCTTTGGCAAAACCTTGAGGTTTTGAGGACTGGGTTACTAATGTCTGTGCTTGTAAAGCTGATTTTCCACCAGGTGTATTCCCAGAACATTCTTATTTCTGTGGGGGTGTAGAGTGGAGAGTGGAGGTGGAGGGTGGCATTCTACAAACTCTCTTGTCCATGGCGATCTGCTCTAGTCCTCTCCTGTTTGTCCCCATCTCAAGGGGCTGCCTGGGCCTGGCACCCACTGCATCAACTCTGTTAAAGCCTGACTCAGCAACTGAACATTATGCAAACCTCCACACTGACAATGACTGAACTTGCACACCCATGGGGTTAGCTTGGGAATAACGGACCTCTGGGTTTGCCTGATGCTACTTCCTTAGGCAGGGTTTATCACCTCCAAGGATGGGTTCTTTGCTTAAAATATGAGCACCTGAATCAGATTCTCTATCAAGTTCCATTCAGTTTTGACCGTTCAGAAGTATTTGCTTCCACATGATTTGCCAAAAGGCATACAACCATAAACATCTGGGATGCATCCATCCTTGGCTTATTGTCTAACGATCAACTAGTCATTTCACTTAAACAAACCGCAAGAATAGGGGCCTGGCCCAGAATCAAGACATCAAAGGCGTCTTCCCTAATATTTGTTTCAAGGTAAATGAAATCTTTCTTTTCCTCCCCATCCCCTCCCTTATCCTCTGTTTTTGAACTTGTAGAGCCCTGTGACATTTTGAGCAAAAAGTTGCAAATGTTTGCCACAATGTCTGGCCATCTCCCAGGAAATGCGTCTTGCCTGGCCACATCCTGGGAACATTTCCCCCTGTGCTTCAACATCAATAAGCACATACACAGCCTTCAGGATTCTGGGGAGGGTGAATGAATAATCGTGGGCCAAATACTGTATGAGGATTTGGGCAACATTTTGGCAGGTTGAACAACACTTATATTTATGTTTTTTTGGCGAGATCATGGCTGATTATCCCGTACTTGGTGAGGGCATTGTTTCTAATCAAGATAACTAAGCTATCCTTAGGGTTACATCTGACACAGCAGTTGCTTGAAAATGTCCTGTTTTCATAGTGGATCTTTCTCCATTTGTAGATGATGAGAAAAAGTTGAAAGAAAGGGAAAAGAAAAAAAAACATTTACTCTATATCTGTTTCATCTGGGGATTTTGATGTTTATATGCATTTTCTGAGCCCAGTTTTGTAACCAATAACTAGGAAAACGAGTGAAAAATCAATTCATGGCTCTCTTTCCAGCTATTCTGAAGAGGTAAGCAGGTCTCTGCCTCTTTTTCTTTCTCTCTCTGTCCCTCTCTCCCTTTCTCTCTTCCCTCCCCCATCCCCTTTATCTCAAAACTCCTCACTTAGAAGAATTAATTCATGAAAGCAGTCTCTTATAATTAAGCCCTTGTGTTTTTCCCTTAAACTACATTCTTTCACTAAAAAAAGAGAAATTTAAAAGGGAAGCAAAAGATCACTGTTGCCAATACTTCTGAATGTTGTGCACATGTAACCTAGTTTTCTTTTCTGAGTTAGAATCTCAGTATGTGCCTTAGGCTGGTCTTGAACTCATAATTCCTCTGCCTCAGTCTCCCAATTTTTAGTGTCATAGACTTATTTAAGTATTAATGACACTATCCCTCGCTATACATGAAATCTTAGTTCTTATAAAAATGTAATTTCCCCATTTTCTTCCTTCAGTGCCATGTCTTAATGTATATGTAGATTTTACATTGTTAACCATGACAGTTTTGTTCACTGTGAATCCAGGCTGTGAAGTACACCAGTCCTTTTATCCTGAGCAACCCTTTGTGTTTTCTGACGTTTATGATTTGTTTTTGGATTTTTTTAAATTTAAATTTTTCTGTTTTCTCTATAAACATATTAGTAATTCCCTCTTGTTCACCTTCTTTGCCAATAAAGTTAACCCATAACTCTGCCTTTGCTCTTTGTCTCCGTGGAGACCCTTCATCCTCTGCTTTTGCTCCCACACGTAGTTAGGCCATGTGCAGTCTGCTATTTCCCTCATTGACTGTTCCGTGGTTTTATCCCACAGCATCTTCCTTTCTGGATCCTCCTTTAGTTCCTCACTTCACTGCCCAGGGATTATGTTCTCCAACAGCTTCCAAACAAGCACACACAGAAGAAATGTATTTTTAGACCTTGCTTGTCTGAAATTGCCTTTCATACTTGGTGGATATTTGAACTAAATATAACACAGAGGTTGAAAGTCATCTCCCCTCAGGACTGCGAAGACTGCTCTGCTATCTTTTTGTTGGTGGTGTTAGTTTGCTTTGCTTGTTGTTGGTTGCGTTGGTTTTATTTCCACTGATATCGGAGGTCTGACGACATGAACCCCTCATGCTTTCCGTTTACTCGTGCTTGGGAAACATTTTAGATGTTCTTTAGCGACCACACTGGAATTGTTTAAGTATTCTATTTTTCATTAAGGTTTTCTCTTTTATCTAATCATTTCCATCTTTTATTGTCATTTCAGAAAGGGTAATAAATCGAAAAACGTAGCCAATCCGGAATAGTTAAACAGACTCTAGGGTGAATTACTGACAGATCACCAGTTTGCTGATTGTGCCACCGTAGCTCTTAATCAGCAGTTCTCAATCTGTGGGTCCTGCCCCCGTGGGTAGGCAAATGACCCTTTCACAGGGGTTGCATCAGACCTTTGGGAAACACAGGTATTTACATTACAATTCATTACAGTAGCAAAGCTACAGTCATGAAGTAGCAACAAAAAAAATCTTATGGTTGGAGGTCACCACAATGTGAGGAACTGTATGAAAGGGTCACAGCATTAGGAAGGTTGAGGACCATTGATCAAGATAGTACTCAAGCATGACACAGTTTTTTAAACTGTTTTCTTTTGCAAGTAACATGGAATCTGCATCCAAATATTTCATAATCATTTTTCTAACCCTCTCCCTGATGCCCACATTATATCCATAATTCTTCATCTTATGAAGAGAAACTTACCTTCTCATGAAACGGTCCATTGCATTTTGAGTTCTGTTGTTAGACTTAGTGTGCTTTTAAATATCCCATTAATTCCTAAAATCTGGATCTTACACATCTCTGACTTATTACTTGGTGCTCATAAACAGTAAAGGGAAAATTCCAAATCCTCTGATTTATAAATAGACCATGGAAAATAATGATGCCTGAATTTTTCAAATTCAACTATATGTATGGGTTTCTTGCGCAGTTAAAACTCAACCCTACATCATAAGTTCAAGAGACCTGAAAAAGTCAACCTGGGTTTCACAACAGCAAGACTGATCACTCTCTATCTTGCTGCATGTGTTCTCTCTCTCTCTCTCTCTCTCTCTCTCTCTCTCTCTCTCTCTCTCTCTCTCTCTCGTCTATTTGTAATAAGGATTCTCTTATAATTTTCTACACTATGATAAAAACAAACCTTAAGGTGCTTTCAAAACTTTCCTTTCTTAACACTCCACATTGTGCTATGAAGGCCATTAACATATTTGGTGTTATTGAAACCACGTGTGAGCCTCGAATTGCAAGGAGTGACTGGCTCCGTGTAGCAAACACTGGAATTTGGCTTCTATCACTGGCTATAAAACTGACTCCATATTCGGGATCTCTCCTGATGCCATAGAGTTGGTGTCTTGAAGAACTGTGGGTTCTCTGCTCTTTAAAAGAACCAGATGAAAGCCAAGGGAGAATGAGACAAGAAGGCTGACAAATGGTGACAGAGAAGGGAGGCAGGGAAGACAGGGTTAGGAACGTTGACATTCTAGAGGGGCACTTCCACAGATGGACACAATTGCAGTAATGACCTTTTCTGTCCTATACGATTCCCTTCATTCATTGTTCATGCATTCATTCACTAAGTTCATTGTGTTCCTGTTGTAGCACCATCATGTTGCTGTACACTAAGGATGGAGCAGGGAATAATGCAGTCATTTCCGTCCTCATGCATCCGTGTACTTGGACCTCCAATCAGAAACAGAGACTACATAAAGACCACACCCATGTCCACACATTCATCCAGTAGTCTCCATGGATAGTTCTTTGGTGATGCCTAAGAGCAAATGCCAAAGAAGCAGGAACTATTGTACGTTGGAGTACATACAAGGAATGTTTCGGGTCACTAAGAATAAAATGTATTTAGTAAAGATTTGAAGCGATTAGGCAAGTCACCAACATGCGTATACAGAAGGCTGTTGCAGTAGGTTGAGTGACAAGCTCAAAGGCAGAAATGGGCTTAGTACCTTTGAACAAGAGGAGTAGGGTAACCTCTGTGGCCAGCTGGAGGAGGTGGGACTAAAATCAACACAGGTGAGTGGAGAAATACAGGTTAGGTTGGCACTTGTTTGCAATGAGAACTCTTTCTTGGCACATGATATCGAACCAATGGGAGATTTTTATGTAGAAGAGAGGCGTGGCAGAACCTCTGTTTTAACAAAGTTGTCTTAATTATTGCATCATATAGAATGTTTTACATGAACATATCGCTTTGCTTAGTCCATGGGTCATACACTAATGAATAAAAGTAGAATGTTCATGTAGAGAGGCACTAATTATTTTTACTGTCATCGAGAAAGCTCATGTCCTTCATTTTGGTCAAGTACTGAAGGGGCTTTTGGTATTGATAAAAAGTACCTATGGTTGTTGAATGAACTGTACTCCCCTCCTTTGAAAATTAAGGGTGATAGTTTCTTAAGGATAAATTGTGAGAAGTCATACTAAATTGCCTGAGATGTTAGAGGACATTTTAAAGCATTAACTATACCTTCCACAAATTATAAGAATAAATTTAGATTGTGAATTATAATTAGAGTGAAATTTTTAATTGTCTTGCTAACTTTTCTGTGAGTTCTGCATTTATATTCTATCTTGTGAAATTTTTGTAAATTCATCTAAAATCTATCACTTAGAAGTGAAAATATTTCATTCTAGCAAACATATTTTCAATTATTTACTTAATTGAAAATTTGTTTGTGATTAAATCTGTACCGACGATTAGTAGCAAGAGCTTTAGTGTGGAAAACAAATGAAAACAAATACATAAGGCAGCAACAAGTTTAAAGATCAAATGCTTTGTTGTAGGCAAATAAAATCCTATTCACTCTTTACTCTGTTTTTTAGAGTAAATTATCATTTGAGAAATATGGCTATTGTTAGGTAAATCAATATAGATGCGAAGGGATTGCAGAAGGAAAGACATTAAAGCATCAGTAAGAATGTTATCACTTTTGCCATTAGGCACTTTTAGGCTGGGTGTAGTCGTCCATAACTGAAATCCCAGTACTTGGTAGGCTGAGGCAGGAGGATGGTAAGTTTAAGAGCAGCTGTACTATAAGACCCTGTTAAAAGAAAAAAAAAGTGGCCTTAAATTTTTATTGTATTTGAAATATTCCTGCAGTGATCCATATCTAAAATGCTAACATATAGTCAATATGTGTTGCTTTGGAGACCTTACTTGGTGGGTGGAATATAATTCAACACTCATTTTCTTTCCCGTGGTGCTTCTCTGATCATCGGAGAAGCAGAAGTTAAGCTGGATAATACTCTTGTGGTAGCAACTCAGCTTTTTAGACAGGGATTGGAGATGAGAAGATAACCCTTTCTTTTTCTTTCTTGTTTTCAATCCGAGGAATAAAATGTGGGCATGTTCTTTGGCTCTATTGTGTTGGTGAAAGTAGTGTGACCTCTGCTGCATTGTGAGTAGCCAAAGGAACAGGCTGAGCTATGGTCTTTGGGATATGAAGCATTGCTGGTCAGTATGATTCACCCCTTGAACTGTTCCTAAGGAGAGCTGGAAGAGCGCTGATCCACAGAGCCTGGAAATGCTGGGACTGTGGACTGGGAGGCTGTGAGCTCCCAACTGACTTAGTAAAGACGACATCCCATTGGCAAGATTATTTTCTTTGCTTTAAAAAATCATAAAGAATATTCAGAATATAATGGCATCATTTCCCCCTCCCTTTTCTTCTTTCCAAACCCTCCGATATACCCCTCCTTGTTCTCTATCAAATCTGTGAAGTCTTTAGTTAATTGTTGTTATGTGCATATATTTTTGTAGAAATATTCTGAAATATAACCTGCTCATTCTGAATAAAGTCACCCGTACGTATGTTTTCAGGGCTGTTTGTTTGGTATTGGACAACCAATTGGTGTGAACTTCCTTGCAGAAGACTATTTCTCCCACTCCCAGCATTCCTTTGTCCCCTGTAGCTCTTTAGTGTAGGACTGAGGCCTGGTGAACATTGGCATATCTAGTGTTGTTATTTATTTAGCATCTGTGTAGACAGTCATGTTGGTGAGACTTAATGAGTGTAGCTTCTGACATTACTAGGATATAGAATCCCAGAGAAAACGCTCTGATCCTCTCTCTGACTCTAATAGTCTTTCCGCCCCTTCTGCTGTGTTCCCTGAGACTTAGGTACAAAAGTATTTTATAGGCATGTCCATTGGAACTCGGCTCCACAATTCTGCATTTTGATTGGTTGCATTTTATTGCAATGGTCTGTGCTGCGAGAAGTTTCCTTGATAAGAGGTGAGAACTGCACTTATCTGGATTTTGAGAAATAAAAAATAAATAATATGCAAATTAGATACTATAAAAATATAGGGACTGGTGGTGTTTTAAAACAATGGAACCAGTTTTATTACCAGCTGACCATTTAATGATGTCTTTTTTTTTTTTGGTACACTGCTGAGAGCCATTTATTTACCTCCTACACTATCCTGAAAAGCCAGGCAGTAGCTGCATTATCCTATCGAACAGGTTTCAGTCTATAAAGCCTCCAGGGAAGCCTTTCAATGCAAAAGCCATAGAGGGATACATCTTTAAATCTTTCTCTCTTTCTCTCTCTCTTTCTCTCTCTCATACACACATACACACATAGTATGTATGTATATGTGTGTGTGTATATATGTGTATATGTATATTCCTGTATGTGTTTAGGTTTTTTGTGTATATATGTGTTTATATATATATATATATACACACAAATATATATATACAAAGTCCCATTATGGAATGCAAACTGGCCTTCAACTTGAAATCCTCCTGCCTCTGCCTCCCAAATGCTGAGATCAGAGGTTTACACCACCATGCTCCACTTAAATGGTATACATTTTACTTGATAAATACAAACACTAATATTGTGCACATGCATATGGTCACCAAATATTTCTCTTTAAACACTTCTCCTTTCTTTATGGTGGAAACATTCGAATTTCTTTCTTCTGATCTGTGGTCATCCCACTGTGAAATAACACACCTGCACTTACTTCTCCTGGGTCACTGTAAGTTTTGCCCATTGGCCTATATTTCCTGACCCCTCACAGTTCCCCACATTCCCCAGCCTCTGTTAAGTACCATGTTCCTTGAAACATCATCATTGGAAAGGGTAGAAGTGTTGGGAATAACACCTCAAACGCATGGGCGATAGATAGATGGAATTACGTCGAACTGGAAGGCCACTATACAACCAAGGACATGCTTATCAAAGTAAATGGACAGCTGACAGAATGGAAGAAAATATTTGTCCCTACTCATCTGAAAAGGGATTTGTGCATGGAATACGTAAGGGACTACAAAAACTCAATAACAAAAAAATCAGTTATGAAATATTCACTATGATCTGCTAGATAAAGGAGGGCAAAACAGCTGAAGGAAAATCAAGATTATTGAGAATAAAATACCTCTCTGAATTCCTCAAATTTTACAAAATTGGTGTCTTGATGTTGTAGCACTTGGAGGTATCTAAAGAGGATGGGCTGTAGTCCTACTCTCTCCTTAAGTCTCGGTGACTTCCTCTGTCCCCTGTAGCCACATAGAACTAGTATCATGGAGACAGTACCCTCCACAACAATGATCATACTCTAGTTACTGTGATAGGAGAGCTGTGCTTTACTGAAATCCTTCTCCTCTGGACGACCGTGCATGACAACAACTTCAGCGGTCTCACCAGTGTGGTGAACATTATCGTGTGTTCATTTCCTACCTAATATGGAGATACCAGAGGAAGCAAAACTACCATTCATTTAAAAAAAAAAACATTTCGTAACACAGTTTGGGGAAAGAAAGCCATCAGAACTTGATTGTGCCTGGGATGGGATAATCCAGATAACTTTCAAATGTTGCTGTCCAACAAAAATATAACACTAGTACAGTAATAATAAAAGAAGGAAAGAAAGGCACAGCTCATACCTGCAGTGTGGTGAGGATGAGTGACAGCCACAACGTAAGGCTTCTCTTTTTACCTTGGGGGAATTCTGGTTACTTTGGTTACGAGAAAACACGTTTTCCTTCCACCCCATCAAGCCTCTGCCAGGTCAGAAGCTACTGGGGTGTTCTTGCCAGTTCATTTGGGAACAATCTGTTTCCTTCTTAATTTTTGACTAATCTTTATGAATGAAATGTGATTAAATCTAGCAAAACTATGGAAACATCATAATAGCATATGGGGAGCCTTCCTGCAGTGCCAGTTTGCTATTTCTGTCTAATAACAGCTTAGAAAAATCCAATTAGAGAGTTAGAACAAAAAAGAAAAAAAAAAAAAGAAAGCCAGAGTTAAAAATATCTGACTGACTCAGCACAGCAGGGAATGGTTTATAGGCCAATCATTCATGGCCAATAGGATCGTAGTGGTGAGAAAGTCATTCCTCTAGCCCATTAGAATAATAATTCTTCACTCCTCATAACTGCTTCTAACGTGTTCTACTTAATTATACCATGTTAAATAGCAGCATTTCCCTCTCCCTTTATGGGAAGGGAAAGTACATTCATTTGCCCACACAATACCATCCTGGGTGTTAAGGGATTAGAGTTGACCTAATGGGAAGACAAACAGATGGTTTAGGAAATGAGACATGATTCTTCATACAATGGTAAATATATGAACTAAGAAATGAGGTCGCTAATGTTGATGATATGTCCTTGTCCTTATCCAATAATTCTTAAATGACCCTATTTGGTTTTATTTCTTAACTATATTAGAAATAGATGAATTGGTTAAGAAATTATTTTTCACCTACCAGATGACAGATGGAATAAAATTGTTCAGAATAATAATCAAGAGTGTGAGGAAATAGGTATTCTCGAATACTCCTTGTGGGGTATAACATGATTTAATTAATTTGAAGTGTTTTATCATATGAAAATATAGGCATTCTCTAAAAACATCTAGTATAATTACAGATGCAATGAAAGACCAGATACATAGATACTCATGGAAGTAGAATTTATCACAGAGAAAATGGAGAATTCAAGAGATGCAAGAAAAGGAATGTCATGAAAATAGGAAATATATTCCAAAAGGAATTAACTGAAAAATGTGTACAATCTTAGCATTGAGAACCTAATATATTTAAATGTTTGAAAGACCCTGAATGCCACTCAGAATAAATACGGAAATAATGATCTTTATAAAGCAGTGTTGTTGTTGCATATGTGTGTGTGTGTAAGGGATATATGCACATATGTGTGTGTACACATATATATGCGTGTGTATGTATATGTGTAAGAGATATATACATATTGTGTATTATACATATATGTGTGTGTGCTACCTATATGCCCAGAAATAATTAAAGTGCTCCTTTATTTAGAATATTCTACCAATCAGTGCCTAGAAGAAAAATATTTTCTCTAACCAATCAGTATTATTGATGTTGTTAAAGACATAAATATTTTTTACTTTAGTAAATACTTTAAAGTAATTTATTTTTACTTTACTTTATATTATTATATATCATGTTTTAATAATCATAATAAAATTAATTTATTAATTATAATTAATGAAATATTAATTATATAATAATTATTAATAATAATTAAATATTAATAATAATTGGTTTACTTAATTTAACATATATAGATAAATTCCCATACCACAAATTCTTCCTATTTCAGACACATAGTTTTATTTTACTGCGCAGAGTTGTGTTTGAGTATTAGCTGAATTTCTCATAGCAAGCATGCACACAGCATGTAGAAGAGCCCAGAATAAACACAGAAGGGGTAGTTTTACAAAGGAGTATTATTCTGATAAATAAGATATACTTGCTTTTATTAAATGAGTGAAATCTCATCCATTTGTAGACAATCCTCATGGATTTCTTTCTTTCTTTGGTATCATTCGATTAGGAGAGGAACATAGTCAATCATGTGATGTCTGAAAAGGGACTGCAGACAACCTCATCATGTGGTCTGTGTAAGTAATCTGGGGTGACCCTGCTCGGGAGGATTGACTCCTTTCTTCAATATTAAAGACAGAATTTTTTTAGTCTTTCATATTTAGCTTGTATAAATGAATATCATCGTATGGCTCCTACACAATGATTAGGAAGATTGTAAGGCCAGAAAGTCAAACACATTGCAATAAAGTCAAAATGCACTCTAAGAATGCTGACAACTAGTTTTCTTTAAACATTTGGATTGCAGAACTTTGCATTCTGTGTTGGCTACAGTCTTCCTGCTCTGATGAAATATTGACAAAGGAAACCTAGAAAATGAAGAGCTTATTTTGACTTACAGATTGGCACATCATAGTGGGGAAGATGGTACATGGTAAGAGGGTCTCTAGCTGTGACAGCCAGAGCAGAAGGCAGCTTGCTACCAAGTGTCCTCCCTCCATAAGGAAGCAGAGAGAGTGGTACATTGGTGCTCAGCTGGTGTACTAGTTCCTCTACTGTTGCTGTGACAAAATAACACGAGCAAGGCAAATACACTAGAGTTTATTTTGGGCTCATGGTTCCAGAGGAAGAAGAGTCTCTCATGAGGAAGGGAGTAGTGGCAGTCTGAGCAGGATTCTCAGAGCTTACATCCTTGACTGGAAGCACAAAGCAGGGAGAACAAAGAGCTTAATCTTAGCACCTGCCCCTGGGGTGTACTTTATCTAGTAAGACTGTACCAGCTAAACCTCTCCAATAGTGCCATAACCAGGGACCTGAGACTACGAGGGACATCTCTCTCTCTCTCTCTCTCTCTCTCTCTCTCTCTCTCTCTCTTTCTCTCTCTCTCTCTCTCTTTCTTTATTTTCTTCCCTCCTCCTCCTCCTTCGTTTTTATTCAACCTAGCATCTGAGACCATAGGATAATAGTTCTCACAATCATGGTGGTTCCTTGCTCTTCAGTTGAACTTTTGCTAAACCTAGAGGTTTGCTTCCTAAGTATTTCTAAATACAGTCAAATTGATAGTGAAGATTAAGCGTCACAAATCACAAGTCTCCAAGGAGATTAATTTTTCTTTCAATGTGGGTTATATATGTTAATTTTTTCCTATCAGAGATTAAACTGAAATATTTAAGCCATAAGTATACTGAGCTACTGGTTCTATTAGTCACAGAGAAATGACATCACCACATACATATGAACTCTGAAAAATTCTGCTATAAATTTATTAAAGAATAATAATGGAAAAGATCAGAACCTTTTGGAGTTATTATAAACATATTATTGCCCTCACAGGCCCAGGAGAGGATGTCCTGATCTTGAGGAACCCCTGGAAGACAATGCAAGCACTGCTGAGTTTAGCAGGCCTGATTCTGTAGAATCAGGAATTCTTTTAGATCACACTACAGGGGACTTTTAAGATAAGAAAGACTGAGTATTATCACTAAAAACCAAAAATGGCCAAATCTACAAACCACCCCACCCTGAAGCAGCAGGCAGTTCTACGATTTGATAAGAACAAGAGAAGTTTAAAGGACCTTGTGTCCAGGAGGCCTCCCAGGAGTCAAATCTATTGGAGTCAGCTTTGTTTTACTGTCTGCAGCACACACCCAGACCAGCTATTCTTATGATACTCTCATTCCTCTTTGTTCACAAATGGACTATCTGTCTCGCAAAAACATAAACAGAACTAAATGACCAATACATAGATTCTAAGAATTAGCTTTTACTAAGTCCATTCGTTGAGTCTGGTGATGTAATTCAATACTAGAGCCCATGCCGGGCATGTACGGGTCCTAGGTTTTACCCCCAAAGCTGCATTTACTAAATGAATTATTAAATAAATAAATGCATTGTTGTGAATTTTCCTGTTTTATTTGGCTGATCACAATATTAATACATTCTTTCAAAAGACATTAAAACAATGCTTAAATACAAGGCGGAAAAAGAAACCTTTCCTGCAACTGTCTGAAGTCACACTTCTTAGAGATAGCTGGGATGCTTTGGGGTACAGCCTTTTGCCATTGTCTCATAGACAAATTAGAGGGTTCGGAGAAGGGCTCTGTTTTGATTTGGTTTAGTTTTTCATACAAGAATATTTCTTACTGCTAGCTCCAAGTGCCTGTTACATGTCTCAGTCTTCTGAAGACACGAAGTCATGCCATCCTTTGAGAGACACCGGTTTACTTAATCCTTTCTTCCTTGAAAGAAATTTATGTTACTTACACATTTCCAGCTCATACGCAGCTTTGACATCCAAAGACTAGCCCCTTTCCGCATATCTTTGTAATGGGAGAGAGATCCACCCACATATGGAATTGCTGGGCTACAGACATCTTCAATTAAAAATTGATAAGTATCATTTCTTAGACTATGTTCATGCCATTGTCAATAATGTTCATGTTCCCAACTCTGACATTGTATATAATCACCCTTTGGAATTTCTCAACCCAGTATAGAAATTATGGTACCTTCTTTCAATTCGCATTTTCTGGTCATCTGTGTGTTTGAAAATCTTTCATACATTTGTTAGTCATCTGTGTTCTTCAGTATGAGGCGGGAGGTACTGGGTGTTGAACTCAATACCTTGAGCATGCTAGGCAGGAACTCTACCTCTGAGATACATTCACAGTCCTTGCATTTCTCCAAATTTCTGTTCCAGTCCATATCCTTCTCTTATTTTTAACCAAGTTGTTTGTCTTTTACTAACAGATTTCTGTGGTCTATTCATAGGTATGAACATTAAATCTTCAAATACTTTCCTCTGTCGTGTTACTGATCTTCAGCCCTGCTTACATGGTTTTACTTTTCCACAGCAGGTTTTGTTGTGCACAGCCACCATTGCAAGACTTCTCTTTCAGGTTCTGACTTGTTGGTTTTGCTTTGGAACCTCTCCCCTTTCCTGACTCCAAGTGTTCAGATGCTACGTTATCCTAACGCTTTTGTATATTTGATTTTCTCAACTGTATCTTTCATTTCATGTATTTATGACTGTGCCTTTTAAACAATGTGCATATCTAAGGTAACTTTTCCCTAGTGACTAGTTATTTGCTCTAACAGCATTTTATCTTGTCTGCCTTCATTTGACATTAACACGGAGGTGCTCTGCATTTTCACAGTGAAAACTATGTTTCCTGAGCCAGGTTTCCTAGATTTCTGTCCTTGACAGAATCCCTTAAAAATTATGCCATGTTTGATTCATTACCTGTTTCTGATTGTCCCTCTGATTGCACAGGCATGAAATGGGAAAGATGATGATATTTACTATCTTATACCATAAGAAGAATAATTAAGATAATACATATGAAAATGTTAAGTAGTAAAAGATGTTTTAGAAGGACTCAATAAAGCTGACTGGTATTAAACTTTTACAATTCTATAATTTGAATCTGATTGTAGAGTGTTACCAAAAGTACTGTCAAATAAAGCTTAAAATAGAGCTGAAGTGACTCAAGAAATAAGCCTTTAATTAATTATAAGCTAAATAGCCACATGTGATTGGGAGCCCAGAACTGAACTGAGCAGCATCAGTGAATACTGGCCATAGATTTTTAACTAGTTATGAATTATTGTCTGAAATGAGTTTTACCTAAATCCTCACTGTGGGCTATTGCCAGAGCAAAAATTTACATTTTATGAGTGATATTCCTGGAGTCCTCCAAAGGATCACATGCATTTTTGGAATGTGGACTTTTAAAAAATATATTTTAAAGTATTTTTTAAACTTTTTATTTATTTATTTATTTTATTTTTTCCATTCAAAAACATAATTAAAGAAATAAAATTTTTACATTTCTTCCCCTTCTCCCGGTCCCCTCCTGCTACTCCCCAGCCCCTCCTCCCTCCCCCTTCTTCCTTGAAAGAGGGCATGGTGCCCTGCCCTGTTGGAAGTCCAAGGCCCACCCCCCCTCCCTCCCGGCCTAGGAAGGAGTGCATCCAAAAAGACTTGGTTCCCAAAAAGATAATACATGCAGAAGAGATAGGTCCTGGTGTCATTGTTGATGGGTTCTCCTTCTGCCCCCTTTCGCCGCCACATTCAGAGTCTGGTTTGATCATATGCTCATTCAGTCCCAGTCCAGCTGGATTGGTGCACTCCCATTAGTTCAGGCACACTGTCTCAGTAGGTGGACCAGCCCCTCACGGTCCTAACTTCCTTACTCATCTTCTCCCACCTTCTGCTCTTCAGCTGCACCTTGGGGGCTCAATCCATTGCTCTGATGTGAATGTGGGTCTCTGTCTCTATCTCCATCCAGCGGATGAAATTTCTATAACGGTGATCAAGATAATCATCGATGTGACTATGGGACAAGGCTAGTTCCGGCACCCTCTCCTCTGCTGCCCGAATACCTAGCTGGGGACATGCTCGTGGACACCTGGGATCCCCAGGGCCAAGTATCTTGCCAACCCTAAAATGACTCTCTTAATGTAGATATCTTATTCCCTTCTCCAATGTCCACCTTTCCTCCATCTTCACCCTCCCACTCCCCCAAGCTCTCCCCAGTCCTTCTCCCTTCTCCTTCCCCCTCTCCCCTTCCCCTGTTCCTCTATCCCCCACCTCTATCCCCACCCCCTGGCTTCCAACTTTTGCTTGATGATCTTGTTTGCTTCCAACTTCAAGGAGGATCTGTATATGCTTTCTTTGGGTTCACCTTGCTATTTGGCTTCTCTGGGCTTGTAAGCTAAGTGTTTAGTGTCCTTTGTTTTATGGCTAGGGTCCACTAATGAGTGAGTACGTACCATAATCATCTTTCTGGGTTTGGGTTACCTCACTCAGGATAGCATTTTCTATTTCCATCCATTTGCATGCAAAATTCAAGATGTCATTGTTTTTTATCACTGAGTAGTATTCTAATGAGTATATAATCCACACTTTCTTGATCCATTCTTCCATTGAGGGGCACCTAGGTTGTTTCCAGGTTCTGGCTATTACAAACAATGCTGTTATGAACATAGTTGCACAAATGCTTTTGTAGTATGATTGGACTTCTCTTGGGGATATTCCCAAGAGTGGTATTGCTGGATCCTGAGGTAGGTTGATTCCCATTTTCCTGAGAAACTGCCACACTGATTTCCAAAGAGGTTGCACAAGTTTGCATTCCCACCAGCAATGGATGAGAGTTCCCCTTACTCCACATCCTCTCCAGCATAGGCAATAGTTGGTGTTTTTAAAGTATTTTTAAAGATATTATCATTTTAGAATATAAAGATTTCAAGCGACTTTAACTAAACCTTGAAATCATTATATTCTTTTTTTAATTGATTTTATTGAGCTATACATTTTTCTCTGCTCCCCTCCCTGCCTCTCTGCTCCCTTTCAACCCTCTCCCATGGTCACCATGCTCCCAATTTACTTAGGAGATCTTGTCTTTTACTTGTTCCCATGTAGATTAGATCCATGTATGTCTCTGATAGGGTCCTTATTGTTGTCTAGGTTCTCTGGGGTTGTGATTTGTAGACTGGAAACCATTGTATTCTAACCCCTGAAGTAGTTTGGAAGCTGAAGTCATTAGCTGGTCTTGCAAGTTTCGGACTGGTCATAAAACTGCGTGAGCTTGGTGCCATAGGGAGGAAACATGAAGGGATAGATCTGTGTCGACTCTAGCTGTTCTCCTATAGTGGCTGTTTATTAAGGTTTTCTATCTAGCCTTAAGGCAATTCTTACCTCATATAGTTCCACGGCAAAATGTCCCGTCATTGGGTAGCACTATCAGGAACGGATTATACCCTTGATTGTTAAGTATGTCAAACAATGAGTTTAAAACTATAAGATGGGGGAGCATTCTATTTTCTGTTGTCATCATAGGATATGTCACTGGGGACAGGCACAGAGAAGTGAAAGAGACAGAAAAACTAAGGGAAAAACAATTAGTCAGTGCATGCTCTGGGCTTACCCAGGGGAACCCTTGAAGCTGAGGGACACAGAGTGTTGCCATGCAGCATCCCAGCGAAGGCATGATGGCGTCCTAGAAATGAGCTGCGGGTTTCTACTGGGCAGCTTATAGGAGGAAAATGTACAGTAGAGAAAGGGCGCATGACTGGGATGTGCATCGGCTCCTCTGCTGCCAGCTGCATGTGCCCAGGCTGCCACATAGGCTCAGCTCGGGTTTCTCCTAAAAGACAGGGAAAAGAGGCCCTTTCTCAAGGTGAGCACGGCCTTTTAGGCACTGAGGGCAGGGTGGAACTCTTCCTGTACCTCTTCTTAAATTTCTTCATCTCAGCCCTCAGACCAAAGGGGACAAATTCGGGGCTCATGTTCTACCTCTGATTTGGGCAGAGATTTATCTTCAAGGACAATTTTCAGAGTGAACTTGAACCCATAATTAGGATTGCGTGCATATTATGTAGCATAAAAACATGCTGTGAAAGAACCCATTTAATTCCCATAAAATTTCTTGTCTCTCTACCAATTTTTATAAATAACTTAAAAATATAAACTCAGTTACTGAGTTTAATAATTAAACAACACAAAGTAGACCCCTGCTGAGTGCGTCCTGTCTGTGATCACCAAACAGGAAGTGCAGGCTAGGAGTCCTCTCATGAGGGAGGAACTAAGATGCTCTACACAGCAGAACAAAGGGTGGGAAGAGACAGGAGACAACATGGCAGTCTCTCACCAAACACACCTCTCTGCCTTTAGAGCTTCACGGTTGGGTGGTTTTTCCTGTTGTTGTTTTCTTAATGGAAAGTGCTTCCCTTAAGATAGAATAGAAGACCACCGAATTGGAATTTCAGATAAACAATAAATAATTTTGGCTTCATTGTGGCTAATACTTACTTACACTAAAGTGCATATTTGCTGCTTGTCTGAAGTTTGTATTTAACTGGATTTGTAATAAATCTGGAAATCTTCACTTGAGAATCAGCTTTCATATATTGTATAAGGCCGCATTTAACCAACCAGTCTTTTTTTTTTTTTTTTTTTTTAAGAACACTTGTCTTATAAAACTCAGCAAAAAGAGCCATATGGTTCTGGTTAAGAAGGTTGCATCGTGAAGTTCTTGTTATAATGCCAAACATTACTCAGCCATTCCAACGGTTGGCATTGACTGCACTGATTCTGACTAACCGCTCTGTAGCTGTATCGAGAAAGGCCTGGAGACCCACACACTACAGCACCTCTGAGCATCCACCAGGTGCCAGAGAGCACACAACATGCTTTATGCACATTATATAAGCCTTGCAAAGAAGCTGATGTGACCTCATATGTGTGGGCAGTGTGACTCAGAAATAGAGGGTCTTGATCAAAGTCTCATGGTATTATAGGGCAGGATGTGTGCTTGTGGCCAGCATCTTAACCAGAGGACACCCTGCATGCATTGCTAGCCAATAGGTGGTCTAAAGAATCCAATAGCAGACTGCTATTTTGTTTGAGTGATACTTCCTAGAATATTGCAGAATATATTATTCAGTAGACTGACACCCAGCTGTATATAACATAACAGTATTACAATTATTAGTCTGTCACTCAGGGCATAAAATCAGTGGTTCTGTGCCTGGCAGAATCTTAAACATCCAGTTAAACAACTCTTCTACTTGGAACCAGGCTTCATATAAACATGACCATCTTAAACTAACTTTTGGTTATCATCTGATATTTGATATTATGATAATTATTATAGTATATTATAAAAGGTGGTTTACATTCCCAGAGAAACTGGCAGTGCTTCATATTATACATGAAATAAATATTATGCCATGAAATACTAATGTATTATAATTACATTACTATTTTACTATATATAAGGCAGTGGTTCTTTCTCTTTGAGGAATATTAAGTAATATTTCCAGTTTAGAACCCATTTTATTATTTGAATAAGTATAATTAGGTCATGGTTCTATTTCATTTAAAATAGTTAGAACATTTTATTTGAAAGAACTGCAAAGCCTTTATTTAGATTCTAATTCCATTGTTTAAGAAAGGGCTGATGGGGCTGCAGAGATGGCTCTGATTAAGAGCACTGACTGCTATTCCAGGGACCTGTGTTCAACTCCCAATACCCATATGGCAGCTCACAACTGTCTGTAACTTCAGTTTCAGGGGACCCAACACCCATGGCAAAACACCAACGTACATAAAATAGAAATAAATTTAAAAAAAAAAAGAAAAAAAAGAAAGAAGGGACTGAAATCCCCAGGAAATTCTGCTGCAGAGGCACAAACAAAAGCCACTGGGTCATTAGTCACCCTACCACTGACAGAGTGTTCCCCACTCTGTTAGGGAACCAGCAGAAGGCTGGGAGCTTTCTTAAGCCTAGAGCTAGTTCTTGCCAACATCCTTTTCCCTTTATCTACTTTGAGAATTGAATCGATACTGCAACTTCTATATTTTGTGGATTGTTGTATACTTCTCTTTTAAACAAAAATAAAGTAAAAACTTAATTAATTTGAAGTCAGTCATGGAAAAAATTAACACAGGTGGGAAAAGAGAGCATTTATCCATGACCAAGAAAATTCCTGGGCCAAAAATACCCCCATGTTTTTTGACAAAATGCTTCCCAATTTGGAAGTATTTCCTAAGTGTCTTCCGTGTGTCACACAATGCTCTACATGTATGGAAGCACATTATGAGACAAAAGAGGAAGCAAACCCTGATCATGCTAAGTGCAGATTCCAGTTCATCCCTGGTATGTTCCAGGCTTCAGACTGAATCCCCCATAGATAAATAAAGACCAACATGAACCCTGTTGCCAGTGCTACCCCAAATCCAACACTGACATCCCGGTTTGCATCTTTTGCATGTCCATATGCATGTGTGTGGTGTGCATGCACATATGTATGCCTATTCACATGTGTGGTCATGTGGGCACGCATGTGTGTGAACATGAGTGTGAAGGCCAGAGACTGACATTGGCTGCCTTCCCTAGTCACTTTCCATCTTGCATATTGAGTCAGAATTTCTCTTTTGTACCCAGAGCTCACCAAGTCAGGCTGCTATAACTAACCAGCTTGTACCTAGGGTCCACTAGTTTTGTCCCATGTGCTTGGACTACAAGTGGGCCAATAACCGCAATGAATAGTCACCTAGTATCCATACTGAGGACTAAGCCTTTAACACACGTTTCTTTGGGGAATATTTGGGATGCAAACCATCCTATCCACCTAAGATGGAGAAAAGGCTCCTGCTTCTGTGTGATCCATGAGAACTGGCTTGGGATGTGCTTTTTCCTTGCCTGGCCTCTGTAAAAGCAGGTGCATCCTCATCTGCAAGTATCTGCTGGACCAAGGGATGTCTTCTTTCCTTCAAATGTTCACCTCTCCTGAGTCACTTCTTCAAGTGATGCTTATCAAGATGCTCAGGGTTGGAGAAGGAAGAATGAACCTCACCCTTATAGGAACTAACTCAATCACCATCCCTCATTTATTCCAGAGAAGAGAAGCAAGACCTGTCAGTGTTCAAAATCCTTACCCAGAATCAAAATTCAAGCCTTGTAAACAACCACTATTGAGAAACTTCTCATTTTGCATATGTTTTCTTCTAGACTTTATGCTCATGGTGTTAGACTATAACTTATTAAGACTTGGCAGTGTGGGTGAACAAATATACAGCTTTTTCTTCTTAAATAATCAAAAGCATGATTTTCAAGCATCCACTAAAATTTGGGTGTTCTCATAGAAGTCACGGTTCCGAATATTGTTTCTGAGCATTCTGGTCAAGGCACAGAAATTCACCCGAGTTAGTCATTCAGTAAAAATCTTGAGTTTTGTGTCCACTATCACATAGTTCAGAAACTATTACTTGTGGGGATAATGCCACTCTCATGTCTCTCTGCCCTCGTTTCTCATGATGAGCTTTATTCAGCTTTGGCTCAATAAAAAATGAAGAGGAGATATGCACCTAGGTTTTTAGACTAAAGGGATCCCCCGTTAACAAAGTCAGTTCCAAATCTGTGGAAACCCACCACCAAGAATTTAGACCCCACTGCCCAAAGGCTGGCATTTCACTGCTGCCTTCCCCCTTCAGCCTCCTGTTCCCCAATTTGCTGCCCCTATTTGCTAAATTCCACTAGGAATTTGCTGTTTTATATGTTGCCGTTTCTCTGCCCATGCATGCCTGAGTTCAAGTAGAATCCTTTTAAGATTGGCCTGACACACTATGAAATGTCTGACGTGTTTCATTTGGAAGAAATATGGTGCAATGCATCTCTCTCTCTCTCTTTCTCTCTCTCTCTCTCTCTCTCTCTCTCTCTCTCTCTCTCTCTCTCTCTCTCTCTCTCTCTCTCTCTCTCTCTCTCTCTCTCTCTCTCTCTCTCAACAAGTGAGAATGCAGTTTCCTCTACCTGGTTATTGTGGCTAATTGGAATTACATCTGGTTCACATTACGTTCAGGGATCAAATCCTATGGAGTTGTTTTGTTCAAGTCGCTTCTGGGCGTGAACGGGTATCTCGGAAACCCTGTTTGTTTCACTCTTTGCTAATATCAACATTCCTGAGGTTTTCTTATCCTAAGGTACTGTTTCCCTCCAGCTTCAGACTGGCTTCACCACCTTTGATCTCCTTTGTTGGGAACATCCAAGTGGGGCGTCCTAAGTCACCAGGAAATAGGAGGGAGGCAAAGTTTAACCTTGGAAAATGCTGTCAAGGACAACTCTGCAAAAACAGAGTGAAGGGAATTCCTCTTGGGTTTAAAATGAGAAGGTGGAGTGGGGCGCGCGATCTTCCAGGCGTTGGCTCTTCCAGCAAGGAGCGGGAAATGGTTAGCACATAGTGTTTTCCCTGCATTTACTTCAGCTCACAGTGGTGCAAGCTGCCCACTGACCCCCAGGTAGCAATCACTATTTTTAAATGCGTCCTATACTTGCTAGAAGGACTAGCTTTATTTGGAGGCTGCAACCCAGGAGTCTTAAAATGTAAATGAGGGAAACCCCAGGTTAGAACGCATCTGCTTCCGCAGACAGGTTTTCAATCCTGTTACCTTAGCAACATTTGCCCTTGTATTCCGTGCGTCACCTTGACAGTCTGCATACTGTAACTAGTGAGGAGGGGCCAGTGAATTCGAAAGGAAACTGGGGCATATGGAAGTTTAACATTGTTTGGTAGCTTGGGAACCTTCTGACTTCGCTCCTGCAGTAAAAATAGAAAGCTTCGTTTCCAGAAATAAAAGAACTCGGCAAGAAATAAGCCGTTGGTGGAAAGGAATGAGGGTGAAGATATCAGAACTAGCCGGACCTCGGAGAGCAGAGATTTTCCAAAAATATCCTCCCCACCAGCCGCGCTGCAGTTGTGTGGCTGTGACTCCCAGGGCTAGCCATCTGCTGCAGTGTTTCCCTGGAAACCCCAGCCACGCCCCTCCCGGCGCTCCTCCGGCGCCAGCCCTGGCGGTGATGTCACTGCTGCTAGCTAGGAGGGAATCCCGAGATCTGCGTCCCTCGGGTGGAGCCAATCATGGTGGGCTCTGCTGCTGGGAACCTGAGGTTTTTGACCAGAAAGAAATTACCAAGGCAGCATGCCATTCATCACAGTCCACAAAGCATGGTTTCGAACAGATTCTCAAATCGTGTTTTTTGTTGTTGTTTGCTTCATCTGTAAACGGAGGCCGGGCCACAGTGGCAACGCGGCAGTCGACCCTCCTACGGAGTTTTTAACCTCCTCTCTGTGGATGCATGAGAAAAAAAAAAAAAAAAGACACGAAATTATTTTTTTTTAACCACCTTAAAAAATAAAGGTAAAGAATCTTTCTTATCTAGACGCTGTGGCTGTGCTGCAGAAAACTGGAAGGGAAATTTCAGAGTTGTAATTGTTATATGAGTGTCTAAAGACGTGAGATGCTCAGAGGGCGAGCACCCCGTCATCCGCAGGCATAGATGCTTAATGCACAGAGGAGAAATTGGACCCTTTCCTTGCCTGACTGATAAGCAGGGCTAACTTCGTATGACCACGGAAAACAGGGACAGAAAGCCGCCTTTGAAGACTGTGCTGCCCTGCGTGTGAGTTTTAGCTCACATGCTCAGAATCTTAGCAATAATTAAGGAAACCAAAAGAAAAGAAAACAAGACTCAGTAACGGTAGGGTGGAGCCCTTAACTACAAAGGGGGCTGCTTGGCGATTGTGTCTCATTCATAGGTTGTAGATAATTAATTACAGCTTTGTGGGCAGGCTGTTTCTAGGCAGTATATCACAGTAAAACAGTGGAATTTTAGGCAATACATTTGTCTCATCTTGTTTTCGCTGGTCGAAAAGGATTGTGTGGTTATAGACTATACATCAGGACATATATATTTACTGGACATCCCTATGTGCTGTTGTCATTTAAAAACAAACATTAATCTTCGTTGGCATTCCTAGGGAAAGTTGTGTTATATTTCTTTAGATGGCCTAAAAGCTAAAAATTAAATGCACACTCTAATTTGTTCTCATCAAATAGTGTTTTATTTGTGTGTAAAGGTTTGTATTCTCATATTTATTACTCTCTCCATTCTGTTATCCAAATCTTTATTACCAAAATACATTCCCATCTTTTTCCCTAATCCTTATGCATTTCTTTCACATTTAAGCTAGTGTGTCTGTATAAAAACCACATACATACATACATACACACACATACACACACACACGCATGCACACACACAACTCTCAGGCCACAAGCAAGAAAATGTGCATATCCATCTGTATCCTTTCTTTAGCGTGTGTGTAGCAGTCTCCACATAAAATTTTCTGGACTTTATCACCAATATGTCACATGACTCCAAGATGCTCACTTAAAACTGTTTTTTTTTTAAGAAAAAGATTTAAAAATATAAAATGAACACAAAAACACTGTCTCATAAAGCTTTGTTTTTAACTCCGTCTCTAGATTTTCCTCGTTTCTTCCACCTCCCTGAAGTTACACAGGAAAGAGTTACTGTGAGCAATTGGGGCTTGTAACATTCTACATCACATTTCCCTACATGTTCTTGGCTTAATTTATAAATGGATCTTTGAAATAGTTAACTCTTTAAAGATGAAGAGATAAAGACACCCTGACCCACAAGAAGTCCTCCTCTCTGTGCTGTTCCCCCACCCCCACCCCACATCTGGGGCAAGTCCACGTTCTTCGGT
Source organism: Ondatra zibethicus (assembly GCA_004026605.1). Lineage (NCBI taxonomy): Eukaryota > Metazoa > Chordata > Mammalia > Rodentia > Cricetidae > Ondatra > Ondatra zibethicus. The sequence continues at coordinate 96,804 of PVIU01000107.1, forward strand.
CTATTCCAGCTGTCAGCCCAGCGGCTGTCTTTCCGGGCCTTTAATTGCGCCATTAGCTATGGAAGTTCTGGTTTCTTCGCTCCTTCCTAATCGGCCATCACACTTGGTCTGGAAATTTTCGGACTCCCCAAAAGCGGGATTCCCATTTGCCATCGCCAGATGCTGGGTGCTACCTCTGGAAGAAGCCCACCTGGTACAAATTGAGGACACAGGCACAAATGGCTGGCTCAAAAGAATGTCCCTAAGTCCTGCTTGTTACAGATTCTATTTCCATTTGCTGATGGCAGGCCCGGAAAATAAGCAATGTTGCTGCCCTGAGAACAGCTGCCTATAGCACATCCAATCACATCGAAAAGCAAGGGCTTTCTCCCTTGGACAGAGTATTTTGGTAGCAGGATATCATCTTGTTTTTTTTTTTTTGCCCGTCTTTACTTCAAATGTCAAATAGATAGGATAGATCTATCATATAGATGAGTGAAGGGGTTCATTTTGCAGAAGAAATCATATTAAGGTAACACCAAGAATAACTAGGAAATCCCTGGGAATTACAGAAAGAGTGGTGTAATTTCTGACTATGCAGGCAGATACTTTTTAAGTGTAAATAATTTCCCCCCAAATAATAGGCAACTTAGTCTAGTGCTGTGGATTTTAATAACACAAAACCGGGCTTCTCTCAACCCGATGACAAAAAATAATGCTCGGCCGTGATTAGAATCTTGAATTTTGAATCTTGAAACCTAGAAATTTGGGTTTTCACATCTCGTGCTGCATGGTATTCAGTGAAAGAATATAATTTGTGGTTTCTGTGACCTTGTACCTTGTGTAAGTCACTTCACCTCTCTGAACCTTGGATTCTGTGTGTGTGTGTGTGTGTGTGTGTGTGTGTGTTTGAAAATAGATGATAATACTTAAGTTATCACTTTGGATGTTGATAGAGCTAAAAGGCCAGTATAAATGAACAGGTTTTTGCTAAACAGTGATACACATCTGATCCCTTGCTGTGTATTTTTGCATCCTCTTGGCTGTGATCTGGCTTGGTTGGCCTCACCCTTGTCAGCTGTGTGTGATCAGGTTGCCCTCTAGTGACTGCACATCATAGAGGCTGTAGGTCCCAGGGAAGTCTTGAGAAAAAGGAAAGGAGTTAATGGGTTCCAAGGCGAATGAAAATGTTGAATTCATAGCAGCCAGAGCAGTTGGGCAGAGAAGCGACAGCTTACCTTGATTGAGGGCCATGCTACACAGAGCAGGAGAGACAGAAGGACAGGGCACAGACACGCTGGCACCGGAAACCAGTGGGAATCTGAACGCTGCATTCCTCCCACCAATCCTAAATTCTCACCTCTGTGAAAAGCTCTGGGCCTCGGTACTGACATCATGAAAATACAGAATCCCCATGCTCCTTCCAAGTGCAATCTTCTTTGGGTTGGCCTAAGAGGAGAGAAAAGGAACAATAAAATAAACAAAGAATAAAGAGAAACCTGAACAGGCAATGGTGATGCCAAATGATGTCTAGTCTTTTTAACGAACCTGAAATGGCCTCGACATCACAGGATCTCACAAACATCAGAATATCTGAAAGGGAGAATTTGTGGAGACTGGTGTTTCTGCACGATTGCAGAGGTGGGAGGTGTGTTGTGCAGTAGGCTGACATCCTTCCTAAAGACACAGCCCAGGTCAGAATATCTTCTCCTGGACCTCACAGACTACATGTCTAAGGAAATTAAGCTCTCTTTGCTTAAAACTACCTGAAACTCAAATGATCTTTCTGTGGTGGTCGGGCATGGAGGAAGGCTGTTAAATCTGCTCCCCATTTCAAGTTACACCCCGGTATGTGTTCTGTCTATGATCTAATTTGCCTAAACCACATGGATGTTATATTGAAAAATAATCAGAGTCCACAAAGACTATGCCATTAGAGCGGTGACAGTGCCAATATTTGGAATCTGTCATTGGTCTCTCTCTAGACAAATAACCACTCATGGAGGAGAACGTGAAATAAACAGCTCGATGACATAGCTCCATGTAAGGAACACTGTATCAGGGTCTGAAAATGTGGGTCTTCATTCTTATATAAACATTTGCTGTTTATAAGGAGCCTGCAATATTCCACACTTACAGAGCGTCAGAAGTAAAAATGAGAATGAAATGACTTATTTAGAGCTATCAAATATTTGCAAAGTGCAAAGCATGTCTTCTAAAACCATACTGAGGTCACAATGCAAATCACCATAGATCCCTAAAGCACTGTGACACAATGGGTTTTTTTTTTCCAGCCCTAAAAAGCAGCCTTTAAAATTGAGTCTTAGCTTGGGAGCCAGTGACCCATGGAGGCATTGGAATTGACAGCCACCGGACCACTAAGCAGTTTCATTCTGTGAAATGCAAAACCACCCTGGTTCCTTAAGCTGCAAGAGCTGTTCATTAGCAAGTGGCCAACACAGCATTACAGTCAAAGCAACCTGCTTTTTAAATACATCACTCGCCTTGCAGTGCTCCCCTTGCACAAGTGCTGCCTTCTCAGCGCCTTTCTGCCCAGAAAGGAAGGGAAATGAACTCTGTTTTTACGAAGTATTGCCCTATGCAGGAAGCGACTTGTTTCTTCAGCCCAGGCGTTCCAAAACTGTTTCACAGGGCCACCAGGTGGCAGTTAGGGCAAATGGTTTCAGCTTTTTATTTTTTTCCACATCCTCAGGGAACCCTGGAGTTTACTGGTGGGGGAGCAGAACTTGGAAATGTAAACATGGTGGAGAGCTGAGAGTGAGAGGCCCTGTCCCCTGTATTTTGTATAGAGGACAGCTCACGTGGATCTTATGGAAACATCTGGTAAACAAATCTCTTAGACAGATGAAGGCAGAGAAACGCAGGCAATCAAGCATCTTCCCCTGTGTAGGGAGCCTGGAACGTGCATAGTGTGAACACAGACCCCAATAATGTGAGGAAGGGCAGTTCCACACAGCAGTAGCCTAGGGGCTGGGCAGCCTCCTCTATGATATTTCTGAAACAGATAAATCAGTTTTTCCTTTCAAATCAGACAATGTATTACTATACCTTAAGCTCCTAAATGTTAGTATTAAAGCTGATTGGGTAATTACTGTTATCAGTTTGTGCTTTCTTTATTCCAATCTGTATTTCAGAATGAATGTTAGAAACTCTATTGCCTTAATGGGCCTTTTTCCCCCTTTGCATTTGAACTTAGCTAGCAGGTAAAATTAGAAGCAATTGATTTCAGACTCAATTATTTCTAACTAAAAAAGAAATCCAATTTGTTACATGAAATTGTTAATGATAATGCTTTGGGTTCCTCTTCTTCTTCTTCTTCTTCTTCTTCTTCTTCTTCTTCTTCTTCTTCTTCTTCTTCTTCTCCTCCTCCTCCTCCTCCTCCTCCTCCTCCTCCCCTTCCTTCCTTCCTTCCTTCCTTCCTTCCTTCCTTTCTTTCTTTCTTTCTTTCTTTCATTCTTTCTTTCTTTCTTCCTTTCAGACTAACTTTTACCTTGATGGGAAATACCATTTCACTGTATATCTTTGTCTGTTTGGTCTTGGTGCCATTTCACTTTAAATTCTTGCTGATGGAAATATGATAGAACAGCAAGTCTGAAAACTGGAAAAAAATTACATTACATGTAACTTCAATTTTTTGGTCATCTGATCGTAGACTTTAGGAAATAAAACTTCTCTGTCAATATGTTCAGCTGTTTTCACTTCATAAATGTAGAACAACAATTTGTCTCCTCCTTGTACCTTAGAAGAGGCATCTAACATACCCAGCGACTAACACCCAGCAGCTCAGACTTCCCTGGCCCCTTTGTTTGTTTGCTTGTTTGAGAAAATAAGACCCTGCCGAAAGCCTCTGGCATGTACTTGTGGGGATTTCTGTCATGTCTTATTATTTCTTTCCTCCTATTTTTCTGGATTTCTCATGAACTGAATTTGAATAAATGACATGTAGCCCGGGAGTTACAACCAGGGGCTTGTTTCATGTGTAGCATTGTGGTTCCAGGAGCAAGGCCTGGGGAACACACTCATGAGCCTTCTAGCATGTTCCAAACTGTACAGAAGTGCTTCGTTCATTTGTGCGCCAAAGGAGAACACACTGGTAGCACTGATTGCATTATAAACATTATTTTGTTGTGAGTGCACCCATCCTATTCAAAACGCAGGAACTCCAGTCAAATGAAGAAAATACACTATGTGGTATTTTGTGTGTTTAGAAATTGCATAATACTTTTCATGGCTTATTTTAAGAGAAACGTGTATATCTGTTTGGATTGCATCAGTAGCTACGTACCCAGGAGCCAGGAACCGGTGGAGGCAAATTACTAAAGCAATTGAGAAGTGCCAGGTTTTGAGCCTTGATGGATAAAATCAAACACTTCCCCTTTGCTCCTTTTCTTTCTAAGTTTCTTCCCATGGGGCTGGAGGGGTGATGCTCTCTCTTCTCACATAAGTAAAGGCTAGACTGCCAAAGAACCCTGAGTCATTAGCATCCTTCCCCTAGGGTGACTAAGCTCAAATCCATCAGCAGAATGCGTGCCTGGCCCCTTTCCTCTCGTTTCCGGCCTTGCTTCTTAGGAACAAGCAGGCTCAGGCAACCGCAGCAGGGCTGAGCACCACCTCCGGGTAGCAAAAAGGGAAAATGAGGAGCAGTGAACCGGAGCAGTGAGGCTGTTTCACCCTGAGAACTGTTGGGAGGCGAGGAGCGGGTGTGAACTAGGCAGTGCAGCTGCTAAAGCACAGCTGCACAAGTTGTCAGCGACATTCACGAGCAGAATTCCTAGAACCGAGTATTTCAGTCTCAGTCAGATATTAGCAGCGGTGTCACTTAGCTTCCATCTCGTGCTTCTCTGCCTAGTTTTTCGTTTCCACTGCAAAAGTGAAATTATCTTGAAAATTTTACATGCTGGTTAGCATGTAAATTAGCATGTATGTGATTATTTCTTCACATTGCTTGAGACATCATGGAAAGAAGAGACAGGAATGCATGTATGTATTTGCATATGTGTGCTTTAGGATCAGTGGATTAGCGTCTTACACAGTGAGAGAGAGAGAAGTGGGGACAGGGAAAGGAAAAGGAAAAATTGCTCAAGGTTCAGAAGTGAAAATTAGTAACTATTGTTTAGTGACAGTACTTTTGGAATTGCATGTACCACAATTCCTTGCTTAATCAAGGGAATGTGTTCTAAAACATACAAAATAATTATCGTTTGGCAATTGGCAATGTCATTGCTATGTGGACATCAGAGTATATATTTCTACAAATCTATATGGTATGACTCACTATACACCCAGGATATATGATATTACATTTTTATTTGTTTGTTTTATTTTCTTAACCTCTTTTGTTAAAGACTAAGGTACACACACACACACACACACACACACACACACACACTCCCTGAGCCTGCACAGAGTGAGTTAGGATCACCAATACTACTGTCATCTCCTCCAGAGCTCATCCTGAAGGACGTCAGAAATAGCAAAATATATGGAGCCACCATCTCCTGTGATAACCATATCCTCTTTAAGAAGACTTCCCAGAGACTTGCCTAAGGCTGTTTACAACTCTGAACTTTTTCATTCTAACTTTACACATATGACTGGGTTAGAGGCTATCTCAGCCTTCTCTGTATGGTCTACTAGGTCAGTTTGTTCACTTGCTTTCATCATTAACCCATCATTTATTAAAGACTGGTGTATGTCCAGAATGAGTGTTGAGCACTAACTGAGACTCTAGACCATTGAAACCATTGAAACAGTCTCTATTGGATCTGTATAAAAAGAAGCAAAAATTCTCAGAATAAGATGTAATGAATATTTGTATATGAATATGTGCTCTCATTATTTTATGCACATAAGTTGCTTGCATCTATGCACTCACTACTGTTTCACCTCACAGTTTTCCTTTAGGGACAGTCTCAAATTTCCTATTTGTAAAAATCTAAAAGAATCTCCTGCCTCACCCCCCCACACCAAATACCTATAAAAAACTATGAAGGTAAATAATTCAAAAACCCAACTTGGGCTTAGGATGACCTAATAGCTCTTTCTGCACTGAGACACAGGGAGAATGCAAAGTAGGCTCATGCCAACTCAGTATGAAAAGTCTTTCCTGAGGAGGGCATTTTCTGCAGTAGGAAATGCAGCCGTCAATACACCTTGGCATCTCCGTGTCAATTAGTGCACCGGAAAGATGCATGGTATTTCCTGTTGGCAACCAAGAAGTGAGAGAATTGGAAGGCTGCTACCCTAGCAATGTGCCAAGGCCTAAAACTCATATAAGGAGGTAAGGTGGCCCATGCCAAGAAGACAGCAACTGCAGGAAGAAGCAAATAACGCAAGGTTTTGTGTTTCTGCTCCATATGCAAATGCTCACTTAGTGGGAGCAGCCTCAGATTGACAGCTCTTACATTCAGGAGGATGTCATTAGCCAGAGTGCTCCTGATTGGGCAAGAACAAGCAAACAACCTTATAGTGGGGGTGAGGGGTAGGAGGCTCACTCAGTTCCCTCCCCTAGCTTCAGCAGTGTGGGAATGACAGAAGGCCAAGGGTTCCAAGGCAGTTGCCAGCTTTTCTCTACTAAGAAGTCAGACAAGGCCACTACTGTAACCTCGTCCTCTTCCAGGTTACAAAGTCACTTTTCCGTGACCTTCCCAAGGTCCTGACAGCCAGATCTGCCCTTGACAAATAAGAGAGAAGAAACATGATGTTGATGGGGGGGAAATTGAGGCCAAGATACTGGCTCCATAATTACCTCCTCTAATCAGTTTTAGGTTTGACATGATTAACAATTTTCCAGAAACAATGTTTTCCTCACTGGGACCATGTTACTGAGAAAACAGAGGAAGAAGGCAGCCTCCTCTTCCATGGCTCATATTTACTAATAGCTGTCCTGTGTGCAACATTTAGGTGTTCAGCATCCTCCTGTGAGCCCAGACACACTGCCTGGATACCCCTTGCATTTTACCAAGTAAATGACACCTAGTAGACATTATTGCAGGAAGTCCTGCATGGCTGCGGGAGACCCTAGTGGGCATTTGTCAAGTCTGAAGACTTTCTTTACAATGTTTAACTGAGACTAAACTGAAGACAATAACTTCGGCTATGGAACACTGAGAAACATAAGAAGGGCAGGCTTTGTTGTTGTTTTTCCCCTTCTTGGTCTCCAAAGAAAACTGCTAATGTGGCTTCCGGCATCAGCCTGTGATCCAATATGATAATAGAGATAGATTTGGAAAAGTATTGCATGCCTTGAAATGTTACTAAAGCTTGGTGGATCTCTAGCACGAAAATACAAATTTACACTATTTTTTCTTCTCCTGACATTGTCCAGGCTGCAGGTTCTAAAATCTGAGACTCTGGCTTGGTACCATGACTACTACTAGGAGAGACTAGAAAGCAGGGAATTCAGAAAAATCCATTCCAAGGAAGTGAAAAGTTACGAAAAGATTTTGAGCAGAGAAAAATTTAGGAGTTAGGACAGTGTTGGGTTACTGGGAGAAGCCAAGTGTGAAGACCAAAAGGCTGCAGTGGAAAAGAGAAGGGACAGCTGGGTAGAAATGGTGCTGCCAAGAAGTGAAGTCACAGAACTTTTGATTGATGGTGCATACCTGTCAAAGGGGACTCTGAGAATTCTTGCCTACGAAACTAATAAAGGAGCAAATCCTTTCAACTGAATAACAAAATCAGAAGAAGAGGCTGACTTGATGGATAAATTTAACCTTTATATATTTAATCAAATTTATAGATCATATATCAGGGTTCAGCCACATTTCTTGCTTTACATTTATGTTTTATGGAGTGCTATTAATTCAAGAGAAAGGCATGCCTTTTGTTAAGTGACAGAACCAAGTTAATAGGTTGAGATTCTATTCCAGAAAAAAAAAAAACATAACAGCTCTTCATGGCGATGGAGAAAGGAAAGTTTGGTGTGCTGTGCAGCATATTTCATAGCTGTAAATAGCATCTTCTTTGTTTTAAACTGTGCTTTTCACCTCTCTATATATTATTTTTGTTTCTAACAAGGCACTTAGGAGCAAAGTTACTTTAAAAAAAAACTTCCTAACTCAGGTCAATCAAATTCTTTTCATACATGAAGGAAGGAGGGGAGGGAGGGAGGGAGAGAGAAGGGAATGTTGATGGACTCTTATGGATAGATTTGAGTGCAACAAAATTGCAAAGATGAACTTTATTTTTTTTAACTATCCAACACATTAATCATTATGGTTACATTTTATGAAATCACAGAGTATATTGCTCAAATATAAGATAGACCCCTGTAGTGGTTTGAAAGAAAATGGCCCCCAAAGGAAGTAGCACTATTGGTAAGTGTGGCCTTGTTGGAGCAGGTGTAGTTTGTTTGAGGAAGTATGTCACTGTGGAAGTGGGCTTTGAGGTCTCATATGCTCAAGCCATACCCAGTAAAACAGTTTACTTCCTATTGCCTGCGAGATGTAGGACTATCAGTTACCTCTCCAGCACCATGTCTGCCTGCATACTGCCATGTCCCACCATGAGGATAATGGACTGACCCTCTGAACTGTGAACCACCCAATTAAATGCTTTCCATTATAAAAGTTTCCCTGGTCATGGTGTCTCTTCACAGCAATAGAAACCCTAAGAAAATCACTAAAAGTTATACCACTGATTGTATGTTGTACAGCATGGATGTGAAGGATTAATGTGTATAGTGTTGTTTGAATCTTTCTGTCATTTCAGCACAGGAGAGAATTGTGGCTACTTAGACCACAAAGAAACAGATGCAATTGCCCAGAGTTCTACCTCATAAAAGATGGATTATCAAAAATTATTTAGTGACCTCTAGCCACTAAAAATCCTTCATTGAGCTTTCCCCCTTCATATTAACGGTTATTAAGAAAGATTATATGTAAATCACCATTTTCACAGAGATGGCTCAGCAGTTAAGAGCACTGCCTGCCCTTCCAAAGGTCCTGAGTTCAACTCACAGCAACCACATGGTGGCTCACAACCATCTGTAATGAGATCTGGTGCCCTTATGAAGAAGAGACCTGGTCAGTTGTCCTCATCAACTTACACCATGGAACCCAATGTAGACAAGTTCAACAGAACTGCCATATACAGGCTGCCCAAGCAATTTTTTAAAAATATGTTTAAGATAATGGTTATCCAAAGAGGTTATTTTCCCAGAGACCTATATTATAAACTGCTCCTGGAAACTTTTACACAAAAGGTTTTAATTTTCCCATGAGATTCATATTTTATCCTTATATGTAATAATTATAGAATTCATCATTTTTAATCAAGGTGATAAGGCCTCTTAAATCTAATTTATATTCCTGTCTCAAATATATGGTAGCTTAAAGATTGTGTTTTATATGCCACCTTCCTGCCTCCACTTATTAAAACTGTATATTAGCTCCAATTGTCTTTGAATAACTCTGGAGCACACACTACAAATAAATGCTAAAGTGTTATGCATTCACAAATAAAGAGGTTGTGCAAGTATGCAGATATGCCAACATTATGTTAATAGGTAAAATGATGTTTTTGCACATGACTTGAGAGAAAATATGCAGCCTATCATGTCTGCAGGAGCAGTAGAACCTGTTTATGAAAGCGTTTTATGATGCATGTGTTGCATGAGGGAGTTTTTGAAAGCTCTCCCTGTTTGTTACCTTAGCTGATGGGTTTTGCTTCGGTCCTAGAGGTGTGTATTGGACTAATTGTGAAAGTGTTCAGGCTATCAGAATTCGCTCCCACTTTTAATTGGCCCCTGAAATTCAAGTGTGAAAGGAAAGAAAACATAAGGATTTTTTTCAAGACGGGGAAGAACAACGCTGCCAGCCTTCCTCTTTGTCACTTTGCTTCCTTATGTTTTTTACGTCGCCTACAGATATGTGTGGTGCTTAATTTTAACCAAGATAAAGGAAAAGAAAATAGAAAAGTTTGAGACTATCAGGAGACATAGCCATCTTACTGATTCTTGGCCAGTTTGGCCAGTCTCTTCCATTCTTAGCCTTAGGTTGGGCTTCAGCAATGTTAACTAAGTACTGTATGGACAGATGCCAACTTCCATGTATAGCCAATTTGACCTTATGATGATCCAAGTATAAATCTCAGATTGAATCCTCATAACAGTTTATTACCCTTTTCAACTTAGGAAACTCAAGTTTCCATAAAGTGAGAAGAAATGTTTTCCAGGGCACAAATTTGAGTGTAGCCAGAGCAAATCCAAAAAACAGATACAAGGGGGCTGCTTCTTATCTATTTTTCCATGTAGGAGATTATGTGATAAAACTGAGGCCCACAAAAGCAATAGGCTGATGACATGGCGATGTGACAGAGGATGCAGGTCACAGTGATATGTGAATTCTGGGCTGCCTACAAAAGCTGATAAACCTATCATCTCTTAACTGCACACTGTACTGTTTGTGGTGTGAGGAACTGCGATGTTGTGTCCAGAGTCATTGTGGATTGTATGTCTTGATGATTTTTACTTTCCTGTAAGAGCTGTACTGATTGTTACTCATATGAATCTTTGCTTTGTCTCACCTGACCACTGTTGGTTCCTACGTGAGAGGTTTTCATTCCATGCTTGAGTTTTCCTTCTTGAGTATGTAAGATTTAAGAATGAATTCTCTTAGGACCTTTCAGCTGGTTGACAATTGAGTCAGAGCCCTTAATGACCGACAAGGGAGAGGAAAGAGGCTGTGTGGTCATCTGTTCTTAGTAAATAACTGAGGTGCTGCTGAAATGGAAGCACCTGAGTGGTTCAAAGCCCCGGTGACAAAGGGAAGGTCATAGTGACACAGCCTCCATTGTGGCTGTGGCGTGGTATAGTGACATCACAGCCCCCGTCCTGATATAGTGACATCACAGCCTCCATCCTGGTATAGTGATGTCACAACCTCCATCCTGGTGTAGTGACATCACAGCCTCCATCCTGGTGTAGTGATGTCACAACCTCTAGCTTGGTGTAGTGATGTCACAGCCTCCTTCCTGCTGTAGTGAGTCACAGCCTCCATCCTGGTGTAGTGACGTCACAGCCTCTGTCCTGGTATAGTGACATCACAGCCTCTGTCCTGGTGTAATGGTGTCACAGCCTCCATCCTGGTGTAGTGACGTCATAATCTCCATCCTGGTGTAGTGACGTATATATCACTATGCTTCAACATTGCATTCCAGTGTGGCTGTGAAGTAAAGGATGGAATTTTCAGAAGCTGCTGAGTTTAGATTCACTGCCTAATCTCTAATCCTGAATTGCCTGGTCTAGGAGTCACCAGGATGCAAGATTTGTAGACTAGTGGAATTGAAATAATTGAGCACTTGGATTTGATGTGCAGGAAGTCATAGCTTGGACTTCCAAAATACTATAGATACCTTTATTTAGTCCCAGAAGTTTGGCCCAACTTGGGATTTAAAAAAAAATCTGTTGAGGTGGTTTGGGGATTAGTGGTTTTCAAAGGGTAGACCTTGTATCATTGACTGAATATCTTTAGATGGCAGCTATCTTGATTTAGGCCAACTAAAGTTTGGTGACCACTTTCATACACTGTGACAATCAGAACACTTTGTTTTCAAAACAAATGAACTCACCAAAATAGCTTCTTTGAGTGGGAGTAAACATTTAAAGTTGCATACTGTGGTGCTGAGATGTCCGTCACTGTCACAGACTATTCAGAGAGTCAACTTACAAGGAAAAGATGATGGCTTTAGATCATGGTTACAAGGGCCCAGTGACCTTGTAGTCACTTGGCTGCATTGCACTGGGCCTGTGACAGCACAATCTAGCATGGTGTGTGTGTGTGTGTGTGTGTGTGTGTGTGTGTGTGTGTGTGTGTGTGTGTGTGTGGCCAAGGAGCTTGCTTACACCATGAAAGACAGGAAACAAAATAGATAAAGACAAGAAAGCACGCACCATGGTCCCAACATTCCCTTCAAGAACATATTCCCAAAGGCGCAAATGCCACTAGGTTTCCACGCCTAAAGTTCCTACCTATTAAAGCCTGGTCTGAGGATCAAGTAGTCAACACATGAACCTCTGTGAGGGATATTCAGGATCCAACAAAAGAAGCTAGAATTTTTTTTTTTTTGGTTGTAACAATCTAGTTTAAAGTCTCCACAGAATTTACTATGAGTCCTGTCTTCCACCACAGGATGGCTTCATCTGTTCATTTGTATTTGATGAACCCCAGCTATCTTAAAGTAAAAAGGTTTTGCCCCTTCTACAAGATTAAACCTGAAATATATTTAAATTATGATGTTAGAGAACCTTGACAAGTGTCTGCATTCCTCTCCTCTGATGCCTGTTCTCTGTTGTTTCCTTCTCTCTGTTATAGAAACAGAGGACACGGAACATAAATACTGAACAGAGTGAACAGGAATTTTAGCTTTATAGATGAGTAATCTTAAATTGAGTGGAAGCCTTCTCCACCAAGTGTAACTCCGATGAGCTGGCTGCAAAGAGAAAGTCAGCTCCTTTGGCTCCACTGCCATGATTGAAGTATAGACAGTAGGGATGGAAATGGGGGATTAGTTCATCAGTTCACGGTTCCCTAAGCAGCTATTACATTTGTTTTCTTTTTCATAGCCCACTCCTTGCGCAAAGAAGGGAGCATTTCATCCCGTCCTTATGGGAAGGAAGACCAAACACAGACCACTTCTCCCTTCCCATGTGCTGGGATGTGCGAGGGCTGGGGAGGCAGGAAGGAAATGGAGGGGAGATGTGGGAATCACAGTTAACCTGCAGGAGGCTCTTGGCTACTCACTGCAGCTAGTGTGCAGTTTGGCCACCCAGTGCAGCCCTCTGAGAAACAACCTGAGCACTGGTTCCAATGGCCGCTGTTAGGTACGGCTTGCTTCAAGATGATTGTGCTGTTATCCCAGCACAGGAGGATGGAGCTATGCCATGAACTCCACACCAAGACTCGAGGCGGGAGTGAGAAAATTCCCGACACAGGACATAAAAACGAAAGAGGTCATGTTATAACCCTAGCCAGGTATCATTGTCTCCTTCTACTGCTTCATAAAAGCTCTCCAATCTCTATGTAAACTACACCTCTACTGTTTTTCAGGGGGTTACCTTTTCTGTAGTCTCTTTCCCCTGCAGTGAGTATTAACCCTGTATGAAGCGCCCCCATTTTCTAAGATTTGGAAAGCAAGCAGAACATGTTGAATTATGCCCATGTCCTCTCAAGTTTCCTGCCAACACGCACTACAACCATAATAGCTGACACCTCTTGTAGTATAGCTACCACCTTTGCTTGTGCTCGCTCACGAATCTCCTATATCTCCTACTCACCTGCTTCAGACTCTTGATGTTTTGTATTCTTGAAAGATGATTTCCTGCGTTTTGATAGGTTCCAAGGACTCACAACATTCCTTATGTTTTCCAGTCAGATTTTAAAAATATATTTAGGTTTGTTTATTTTATGTGTATGATTGTATTGCCTGCAATGCATGTATTTGCACCACATTCATTCTGTGCCCGGGGAGGTCCAGAGAGGACAAGAACTGGAGTTACAGAAGGTTGTGAGCCACAGGGTGGTTGCAAGGAACCTAACCATGGTCCTCTGGAAGGATAGCTAGTAAGTACTCTTAACCTCTGAACCACCTCTCCAGCCCCTTTGAGTCAGATTTTAATGTGAGATGGTTATATGTATTGAAAGTATTTTTCTCCTATCAGAAAAGAAGTCAGTTAAATTACCTATGGTACTTAGGTATAGGTTGATAAATACATCTGATTATCATCTAAACCACCATTTTTATGGGATTTTGGTTTCTTACTTCTTAGATATTGGTACTGCCCAGCTTTTCTGTTAGGCTTGAGACTTTTCAGTTTGAGATGCTTAATTTTATATATGATTCTGTGAGTCTTCCTGCCCACACTTCCATTTGAACAATTCATCAAGAGCATCATTGCAAACTTGAGACAGATTGTCATGTAAATACATAAACAGTAACCCCACATCTGCACATGTGTGCAAACAAACTAGAAGTGGCTTAGTCTCCTAGAGTCTGCGCTCTTGATTCCATTTGAAAAGGAAAAAGTTTCCTGTAAGTTTTTACTCAAAGGGTGTTATAGCTTGACCGTGAAAGTTCCCCTGTGGTCTCATGGGTTTAGACACTCGAACCCCAGCTGCTGGTGCTCTCTTGGGAGATTGTAGAACACAGAGGACATGGTGCCTGGGTGGGAGAAGTGGGCTCCTGGGAACAGACGTTGAGAATTATGATCCAAAGCTGTAAATTTTATCACCATGGACCAAATCATCAAGTCAGCCAAAATGTGGCTTCCTTGCCATGGTGGGTCATTTCCCCTAAATCAAGAGACAAAATAATTTTCTCCTGCCTTGCTTCTGTCAGCTATTCTGCCTCAGCAACAATGAAATTAACAGGGAAAGTCCTACTCGGTGTTGCTAAGAGAGGGAACAGGTGTTTTCTGGAAAGTTTGAAAGTTCTTTTGGGGGAAGTATATTTCTTCTATCATAGTGTCATATGAGAAAATGGCAGGGTCAAATGTGAGGCCATGTGAGGCTTGGGTTTGCTTGACTGTGACTGCAGGGGGAGAACTGACGTTGGTTTAGAGGAGGCTCAGGGCTGCTGGCCATCAGCAGGTCGGTAGGCTGCTTCGGGTTGGAAAGTCTGGATGTATGACAGTTATTTGCTTGTGGAGATGATAAAGGTGTCAGCTGAGTCATTTGGCTGTTATGTTTACATAAGAAGCTTTTCCACACTTCTTCAAGTTTTCATCTATCAGCTGATGCTTTTGAATTACTATGACAAGATGGGAGACTCTTATAAACTGATTAAAATTCATGGTAGGTCCTATAGAAAGTCTTGCACTTGGAATTAAGTAACAGACCTGGCAAATCGCTGAGCTGAATTGAATAGGGAGATATTCTGCACATCATAACCGAGAGCCACTTCCCACCTGAGACTGGGCAGCGCAAAAAACACACACTGTGGTGCAAGACTATGTCATAGAGCAGAACTCAGAGCTGATCCCGAGTCAACTTAATTAGCTATGTGTTCAGAAATAAGTCTCGTCCTTGTTGGACTCGTGCATCATTCAATCTCAGATTAAATATAGTCATAAGGGCTTAAGGGGTGAGGTTGGATTTAAAAGCAAGAACAGTCTAAGATTTGTATGGAAATGCAAAGGGCCTAGAAAGACTAAAATAATATCTAGGAAAGTTGTAGGGAAAACAAAGTGATTCTCATGTTGGGGCTTTGTGATTAGCTATAGGAATAAAAACAGAGTGGTACTGGGACAGAGCAGAGATCTTAGAAAACAGACAAGTGTGTCTGTTTTTGATGCAAATACAGTTCAGTAGAGAAAAGACAGCCACTTGAAGATGGGTCCCGGAGCAATTAGGCATCCATAAGAGAGTGGAGAGAAAGGGAAAAGATTGAAGTTAATAATCACACTTTATAATCAACCCTGAAATAATAACAGATATAAAGATGAACCACTAAAGTATAAAATTTTAGGAAAAATAGTTTATATTAGAAGTACGCCTACAAGGGAAACAGGGAAAAAATGCTTGGATTTTTTGGGTAGTTATAAAATGTTTTTCTGCGGGGAAAACTCTGTAAAGAATAGGAAGGAATGCTGTAGACTGGGAGAAAATATTTGCAAATGACAAATTTTGGCAGAGATTTTCTATTTAGAAAATGTCAGAACTCTCAATCCTCAACAGGAAGAAAGAAAACAATCCAAGCTGACAGAAACATGAACACACAGTTTACATAGGAGATCATGTGGTTGGGCTAGAAATATCTAAAATGACATTCAGTATCATTCACCATCAGAGCCACATGAACAATGAGGACATATGACTGTATGCAGATTAGGACAGCAGCGACAGTGAAAATCAGTGATCTGGAAAGAAGCTCCTCTGGTGAGGTTTTAGAGCAGCCAGGTCTACAGAGAAACATACACGACATGATGGCATGACCCTTGAGCAAAATAACAATAGCAGAGCAGGGAGTGCTGTGACATGTAAGCCTCTGGACGGGACATGCTTATCACACTCATGAGCCACCAGCAGCCATAGGTGTCTGCCTAAGACCTACACAAGGTCAAGCCAGCCAGCCAGCCAGCCAAGCTAGGGGAAGTGTGCACTAGGCCCTGTCTCTTTATGGAGGAGCTTCTGGAAGTTCAGAGTTCATGATAGAAGGAGAATTATTCTTACTTTCGCATTTATCTGTGAGGGTGTAGCAACTGGTAGCAAATGGACTTAGTTCTACACACACATTGGTAACACTAATTGGACTTCATATGTTATTAAAAAAAAAAAGAGGGCATGAACTTAGGAGAGGACCAGGTTGGTGAGTGATGGAAAGGAACAATGGAGGGGGTATAAGATTCTGTTTGATTGAATACTATTTCAGCCAGTGGCTTAGCAGAGTAAAGCCAGGCTGGAAATTTGAAGAGAGATGTATAGGCAATCAGAGACAAGCAGATGCCAGCCAGCTGTTGAGGAAACAAGACATGTGGAAAATGAGGTAATGCCACAGCCATGTGGCAATACATAGACTAATAGAAATGGGTTAATTTAAGATGTAAGAGCTAGCTAGAAATATGCCTGAGCCATTGACCAAACAGTGTTGCAATTAAAATAAAAATAAAGAACAATTAATACTAAAAAATAAAATAAAACCAATGCTACATGTCTGACTTCAAAAATCCATGATGATAATTATAAACACTGATGAGAAAATGGAAGCTCTCAATCACACATGTGTTTCTAAAAGAAATGTAAAATGCTACAATAGCTATAAACAATTTGCTTATTTCTTATCAGTCTGAACATACATGCACTTAGTATATGGTCCACCAATTTGTACTCTTGTACATTTATCTCCAGGAAATAAAACCATACAGGTACTTTCCTAGGAGGGACTACTTACTTAGACTTGAGGGAATTATATGGCTATGGTTCTTTTATAGTAATATTAGTCAACAAAGCATGAAATTCTGGTTGTTTCTATGAAGCCATAGTTCTCAATCTTCAATGTCCATCACCACCACCGCTCCCCCACACACAGATGGCTCTTCCATCACAGATTTCTGTATTCTGGTTTGAGTGTCTTATTCAGTAAGTCAGGGGTAGAGAGCAAGCCTTTCCACTTCCCAAGTGGTCTTCTGAAGACACTGATGTTGGCTGGGGCGGCACTTTGAAGGGCATTGCCAATCACATCTGACAGCACTGAGTTAAACTATAGCAAGAAGCTCCTAAACACAATTGCACGACACATAGCACATAAGAATCTGCTCATTGCTATAACAATCTTTTGTTTGGACCATTTTCTTCCCCCTTAGTAAGTTGGCTGACAAAATGTTATTTTTGGGTCTTCATTTGTGTGGGCTCAAGAGCATGTTATGAAGTTGATTTACAAAGTCTCCGGTTGCACATCCATCCATTGTCAGGAAATACTACCCAAGAGAAGTCCGTCATCAAAGGACATGAGTGCCTAAATGAACTGTACAATTGGTGGGCAACAATTAGACAAAAAAACGTTAGCAGAAAACATGCCAAATTCCACAAGCTATGAATGACAATGATTAGTTAAAAAGGAGAAGGAGTAATACACATTTTTCTACTTAGTCACAAGTATACTAAAAATCAAAAGGCAATTTACTCCTCAAAATTTTGTTGAGTCCTAAAATGCACTAAAACTATAAATCCTCTGGTAAGGCATAGGATTCCATGCAGGGTCCACTGTTACAGATTCGTCAGTGAGTTCTAAGAAAGCAAAATTATACAAGGCTGAGCAGTATGAGAACAAGTGGCTCATTTTATACAGACAAAAGCCTCATCTATATTTCCATTTAGCTTTAATATTTACTATGATTTTTTTTAATTCGTTCAAAGCAACTAACATCAGCAACAATTCCTCCATAAAGAGGTCAGAATAATGCCTAAATTTCAAGAATTTTTAAGAGTACTGATTCAGGCATGTTTGAAACTATTAGCATGGTGCCTGGCTCTGAAGTTCTCAGTAGATCAGTAAATAGCTCAAGTGATGGCCGATGCCAAAGATGATGAGGACTACGGTGCTCATGTTTGCTGATTACATTTTAGCAGATCTTCTTCATAATAGAATCAAATAACAATAAAGTATTACCATTATCTATCATTTTATAGAGCAATTACATATCCCACGCTCTGACCACTTTTTTCTGATTAAATCTTCACAACCAATCTATAAGATGGGACACAATCTCATCTAAGAGATGAGGTAGCTAAAAGTTAAAGTCTAGTGTCTTGTTCAAGGTTGGTTATTCAGTGTCACAGTTCACTAGGACTGTGTAACAAAGAGGCATAAGTTGTGTGTTTTAAAAAGCAGGAATTTCTTTGGCCTGTTTTCAGGGTTACTTTCTTCTATGGCATATAGGAGAGGAGTGTTCCCTGTCTTTCTTGTTTTCTGGAAGATAATTTTCTTTTTTTCTCTTTTTATCATCTTCCTTCTATCTTTTTTATTTTTTTTCACATTTAATTTTTTATTATTGCATTATAAATAGTACCATTCAAAATTTCCACCTCCTCCGCTCCTCCCATTTCACTCCCGCTCCCCCACTCCCCCTCCCCTTTTCCCCTCCATTCCTAAGAGAGGGCAGGTTACCCTGCCCTTTGGGAAGCCCAAGGCCCTCTCGCCTCCATCCAGGCCTAGGAAGGTGTGAATCCAAACTGACTAGGATCCCAAAAAGCCAGTACATGCAGTAGAATCAAATCCCAGTGCCATTATCATTGGCTTCTCAGTCAGTCCCCATTGTCAGGGAGGGGAGAGGGGGAAGGAGAAGGGAGAAGGGAAGGACTAGGGAGAGATTGGGGGAGTGGGAGGGTGGAGATGGAGGAAAGGTGGATGTTGGAGAAGGGAATAAGATATCTACATTATTGGAGTCATTTTAGGACTGGCAAGATACTTGGCTGTAGAGGAGATCCCAGGTGTCCACAGGGATGTCCCCAGCTAGGTCCTTGGGCAGCAGAGGAGAGGGTGCCGGAACTATCATTGTCCCATAGTCACACTGATGAATATCCTGATCACATCCATAGAAATTTCGTCTGATGGATGGAGATAGAGACAGAGATCTTCCTTCTATCTTTATCGATCTTTTCATCCAAATTACCTATGTTTAGAGAGATACAAAGTGTTATTGATTATGGGCTCTTTTTAAGGGACTCATCTAAGTTTCTATAGAAACTTTGTCTCCAAACTGGGTATAGTGGAGGACACCTTTAATTCTAGCACTCACCTTGGAGATCTCTGTGATTTTGAGAGCAGCCAGGTTTATAGAATGATTTGAAGGATAGCCAGGGCTCTGTAGTAAGACCCTATCTTGAAAAAAATATATAGAGAGAGACAGAGGGAGAAAGAGAGAGAGAGAGAGAGAAAGAGAGAGAGAGAGAGAGAGAGAGAGAAAGAGAGAGAGAGAGAGAGAGAGAGAGAGAGAGAGAGAGAGACCTTGTCTCCAAATCAGGTCATGTTCTAAAAGACTGGCAAATAAGACTCAAACATTAAAACTCAAACTTAAAAAAAACAAACAAACAAACAAAAAAAATAACTGAAATTTGAATCTGATCTCAAAGAAAATAATAGGAACTCTCTGCTTCAACAGAGTTCATCTGTATGGACTAGGAGTGTAACACAGTTTGTAGAGCATATGTCTGGCAAGTACAACACCAGAGTTCAATCCCCATTGCCAAAATAAAATGTTGCTGTTTCTAAAATTTATACCTTGAAATCCTGATGCTTAATGTGATAGTTTTGGGAGGTGAGGTCAATTAGGTAATGCCATTAGGTTTGGATGATGACCTGAAGGTAGAGCCCTTTGATAGGATTGGGGACCTCATGAGAAGTAGACCAGATCTCCCTTCTTCGGCCATGAGAGGATATGTTAATAGCAGGAAGTAGCTGTCTGTAAAGCAAGAAGGCCACCTTCACCTTCACCAGACACTTGATCTGTCAGCACCTTTACTGTTGGGCTTCTTAAGCCATAGAAGTATGAGTAATAAGCATTTGCTGCTTAATATATCCCAGTATGTGATATTTTGCTTTGGCAACCTGAGTTAAGGTAGGCAATAAACTGCGTTCACTTCCAGTACAGATTTTTAATGAGATATCCATCTCATTGACAATTCTCATCAGTCAAACTTATTTTATCTTTATATCTTATGGAAATATTGTTGTTTTGATTCATGCATTTCCAACTTTTTAAATAGTACACAACACCTATAAGAAAACATAAAAATGCAATGCTGTCTTTTAGTTCATTTCATAAGATCCCCCTAAGGAAAATTCTTTCTATATCATTCTTTGGGAGCTTTGAAGCTGAAAAAGTAGTCTATGCTAACTTATTTCTGGAAAGTTATTAGTCTAAAACCTAATATTGAGTCGTGGTATAAATCAAAACTAGTCAGAAGCTGTATAAAATAGCTGTTTCTAGGTAATGAACATACAAAAAATAAATAAAGGCATGATATGGAATCATCAAAGGCAGTCAGTCGAGGTTGTTTTATTTAAACTATTGAAGTTGATGAGGGTTGTCTAAAGAAAGGAATGAGAATGCTGAGCTCTGTAGAGATCCAGGATTTTTAGGAGATGTTCTGGTTGTCAACCCCTACTGGTTGGACACGCATGATCTTACAGAGTTGAACAGCTCAGGGAACCATCAGCAACCTCCTGAGTGAGGCTAAACACATCCGAGAAATAATTTCCTCAAACTTCCTGTAATATCACTGGAGACATCTGGTGAGAAGTAGCAGTTTTAAGTCATGGAGAACAAGGTCCTTAATAGAGAGAGATAATTGACCTCGTGTGGTGGGGCCTGCCTGTAACCCCAATATTCTGGGAGCTAAAGTAGGAGAACCTTGAATTCCAGCTCAGCCTGAGCTAAGTAGCAAGACTCTGTCTCTAAGTAAATAAGTAAGCAAATAAATGCATAAAAATTAAAAACATTTTTCTTAGGAAAGCAAGGTTGGCATGGGAAAGCCTGCTAGGTAATGCAGCGTAGAGCATCTAGGTTCCAGAAGCTAGAATGTCAGTGCACCTCATCCTGGTTGAAGTTCCTGTAGGAAAATGAATGACCTGGGCTTTGCACAAAGTTTCACTGGTGCCCAGACAGCAGCTTGTCTAGACATGACTCTGTCCTGTTCACGATGAGTCCTCCCACATCCAAGTCAGGGAGTGAGACTTAAGTTTGCGGGAAATCTCTAGGACCTGGGCGGGGGGGAGGCAATCTGTAAACTGACCTCGGAGCTTCTTAGGAACCTGGATGGCTAGATGTTAGTTTTTGAAGACAAGAAGTCTGGGACAGAGAAAAGGAGGGAGGGGCATTAGTGTGGAAATTATAGATATTGAGGAAACTGGAAGTTTCACAGTTTGGTAATGATTCCAATCTAATTAAATGGTCTCAAGCTTGTTTAACCAGATTTAAATATATTTAAATCTCTGCAGAAGTTAGAATTTGAATATGCAAAAAAAGGTATTCAATATCTAAAAAGACAATAAACATGTCTAATTTAATAAATGAAAGGTGCTATATTCCATGGAAATATAGATTTCTCTGTCTATAAATTCCCTCTTTTCCTCAAATAAAATGGCAAAGATGGGTTATTCTACACCGCAAAATAATACCATGATATCTGGCCTCCATATTGACATAGTTGCAGCAAAAAAAATAATTTATGGTATAAGACTGTTTATGTTTGTTTTGCTGAAAGTTTCTGTAGAGAATTTGGGGTTAGACATTTAGGAAGTTTAATTAAGAGTACACCAACAGATTTCACTGGTGTGTCTTACAGATTTGGGTGGCTCATCTCTTCTGGAGATTTCCCAAAATATCCTGTGTCCTGGGCCTTCCAGGGAGTCACTTTAGTTATTTATCTGTATATGTGGATAGCTTATAAGCCAGGGATCAGGCCAGTTGCTCAAGACTGCTTCTTATACAGTGACTGGCTTTTAAAGCCAAGGCTATTTCCTTAAGGCATCTTAGTCATAGCTGACTCAAGGAGTGCACAGTACCCAATGCTTCCAATATCCCAGCCAGTGAGGAAGATGCTGTTATCGAGGTTAGGAGAATAATAAATTGTGATGAAAATAAGAACCTTCAAAAAAGTTTTCTAAGTTTTACAACAGAAAGACAGGAAGGGTAAGGTACGATTTTTAAAGGTTTCATTTCTATTTACAAAGCATAGACTTATAGTTCTGGATTATTATGAGTTATAGACGGCTTAGGAGAAACAGAAAGGGATTTCCTGCATCCTGAAAATAGACTATTAAAAAATCAGTAATATTCCAGACAAAACCCCCTGCCATCCTCTACGGGGTCATTTAGTGCTATGTGGTTTTTCTGACTTATCAGGGAACCACCTTCTTCTCCAACTAATAAACTGTGGCTAACGTGTAACCGACAATTTTCAGAGGGAAAAGATGTGATGGAGTCTTAAAAGCACCATCTCAAAATATCCCAGCTTTAGATTAAGGAGTAAGAGCAATGACCAAATGTGCATTGTCATGATAATAGACTACTATAACCAGTAGCATTATATTGTTGTTATATACTGTTGGCTACTCCCAGGCAAAGTAGTACCAAGGCTCTAAAAGAGAAAAATATCTGTACACAGGCATGGTGAGGGAACTGGTAACTCTCAGGGCATCTTCCATAGTGCATGCCAGCTGAAATCCTTGCGTTGGAGGCATTTGGTCTGCATGGACTGATCCCACAGAAGACCAACCACCCTTTCTATTTCACAGTGACAAGAACTCCCATACACTTGTAAAAAGCAACAACTTGTTACTCGGTTCTTTATAAAGCAAACTTAATTCCTTTTAATGACCTCTTCTTCCCTTTTTAAAGGTGAAATAACAAATCCATCTTGACTTTGGGAACCCTTTGGGAAGTATCAGAGACAATTAGACTGGAAAAACGACACTGAAAAATTGTTTCGGGGGGGCGGAGAAACCAAGCTCTCTCTGGCGGTGGTGGCGCATGCCTTTAATCCCAACACTAGGGAGGCAGAGGCAGGTGGATCTCTGTGAGTTCGAGACCAGCCTGGTCTACAGAGCTAGTTCCAGGACAGGCTCCAAAGCTACAGAGAAACCCTGTCTCGAATAAACAAAACAAAACAACAACAACAACAACAAAAAAAAAAAAAACAAAAACAAGCTCTCGGGAGACTGGAATACTTGATTAAGGTAAGGTTGTGAGTTACCTTGGCTACCTAATAAACCTGAGTGATAGGAAATGACTTAAAATAGAAAATGCAGTTTTCTCTGTAATTCTTAAAGTGTTGCACCTTTTAAAATGAAAAATGTTTCTCGTAAGTAATCAGCGGTAAATTAAATGAATATAGGAAATTACTCTAAGATACAAACTCTTGATTTTATGGATTTACTAGAAAGGTAAAGGCCTATGTTTGTGCATCCTACTTAAAGCAGACCCGTAACCCAATGGAAACCAAACTTCTCTTTGTTTCAGCATAGTATCGTACCCAAAAGCTCTTAATTGACAACCTTGTAAATGATCTGGTCAAACCCTAATTAATATGGACCAGAGAAAATGCAATTTTTCTCCCACAAGTCTCTGACGTTCTACTTTCTTTCATTCATTTATCCAACAAATGTGAGGGTTTGTTATAGCCTCAAAATGGCTTGAAAGGCAGTGCTCCAGCTTTCTGAGAAAAAAGTTGTTGTGTGTGGTATTGGGAAATAAAGACTTTTCCTTACATATCCTGCCAATTGATAGAAAGTCTCTGAGAATGTATGCATGTGTGCATAACCATCTACTGTGTTATTTGTAACTCTGTGTGTATGTGATTATATATATATATATTTATATATATATATATTAAACATATTGACATGTTACAGTGATCTTTCTTTAAAGAACAGTAGTAGTATATAATAATTTTGCGTGTTTTATTTCAAAACTGAATTTGGAAACTGGACACTAGTTAGTCCTTACTTTTTTGAGATATCATTAGCTATCTTGAGAATCTGAACATTTAGAAAAATAGCATGTAACTTTTCATTTCTATCCCCTCTCCTGCATGAAGCAGTAGCCACACTTGTCTCTAGTACCCGAAGCTAAGCCCAGTTTCCCACTCCTTGACAGATCACTATTGACTTAGGAATCCTACCTCTTGTTTTGCTTCTAAAAGAGATTTGAAAATAAATAGCCAGTCCGGAAAGCCATTGTATAGGAAATGACAATGTCCTGGGTCATTTAGAAGAAAGACTATTTTAATGAATTTTGGCTTGAGGTAAAAAACCATGACCATGTGTTAAGTATAACCATATTGTGTGCAATACATGATTCAAATGAGCGATTTAGAGGTTACAGTCCATGAAGTGTTGAAAACTCTACTCTCGCTTATGATTTCTAATAAAGATCATATATGTAATATAAACATAATGGGCAAGCCACGAATTTAAATCACTGTGATAAAGAAAACTCCATTTTAAGGTCCAAAGTCAGGTTTTTATCTCCTTCATTTACACACACTCATCTCTTGCAGGCTTCCCTGGACATTTATGCATGAAGGCGAGGGAAGAATTTGACTCAGTCTCTGTGTCATCTTTCTTGCATTGCCATTCTGAAATAACATTTCACAGTTATGGGTAAAATACCTGACCTTCTTATAATACATAATAACCATAATAGTAATACCCAGCCCTGGAGAGTGTGCATTATATGCCAGGGACCAATCCACCCACAATACAACCAGGAGCTTGTTTAACAGTAACACCACCTCAGATGCTATTGTGCCCACTTTACAGACAAGAACAAGTTAAAGCAGGAAGGTCGCACAACCAGTAAGAAGTGGAGCTAAAGATTAAACCCAGCCACCGTGCTGCTGAGTCCAAGCTCCTAGCCCATTTTGCACTGGCCATTCAGAAAGAAAGAAAATATTTGCATGACTATATTTCCAGCTGAAGTATTCACAATAGCCAGCTTATAGGAACAGCTTGGGAGTCTACCATCAGATGAATGAGTTGAGAAAATAGAGCGTGTATGCACGATAGAGTTTTATTTTGCCGTAAACCAAAATATGTCATTGACAAGAAAATGGGTGGAGCTGGAGAACACCATGTGAAATAAAAGAAGCCAGACTTGCAATGAAAAACACTTTGTGCATTCTCTTGTATGTTCAATCTATGTATTCTTAAACAATAAAACTAAAAGAAGGGCTACTTGGGGAAGGAAATGGGTCACCAGGAGGAACAAGAGGTGACAGAAGGGAATATCATCAAAGTACATTTTATATATATGTGTATGTGTGTGTGTGTGATTGTCATAAAAGGCACTATTTTGTAGTAAAGATGCCTAGAAAGGTATGAAAGAAACCAAGGATGATGGCACATACTTGTAACTTTATTGCTTAGGAAGCTAAGGCAAGAGAATTGTGAGTTCAAGAGAAGCCTGGAATAAACAATGAAACCTTATCTCAGGAAAAAATGAGAGAATAGAAAATTTAGAATAGGACAACACTGGATTCTAATGTGAATGCGGAAGGAGTTAGAACTGAGCCACTAGCATTAGCTACCCATGATTAGTCGAGGCCTACAAGTGCTTGCGTCAGGACCACAGATGGATGGAGTCAAGAGGTTCCTCTTGTGAGTCCAAAGGTAATGCAGACATTCCCTCTCTACACTCAGACTCAAAGGAGAACAACCAAGGGAATTGAGTTCCTGCAGTTAAAAGGGCGTGGAGCACAGAATTATCCCTCACTAAAGCCCTATACATATACTTTCTTTTGTTTTCTTTAATCCATACAGAAATGCAAACAAATTAGCACGTGTGTGAATATAAATAAGCAAGATAAACCAATCCAACTTTCCAATCCCTATACTCCTCTGTCTGCCAGTGAGTACCTGTGGGTTTTCCTCTTGTTCCCGTTTATATAACAACATTCCACACTCCTTCTGCGGGCTTTGATGAAGGCTTTTCACCCATCTCGCCTTTCCTCACCAACCTCCACCATCAGCTTTGCACAAGAATAACATTTCGCCCGTCTCTTTTCCTTTTCTTCTTCTTTTATAAGTTCTGGGACTTGGCTGCCCACCAACTCTTGAGCATGGCAATTTGACTGTTCATAAGCTCCAAACATGTTGTAACTCCTGTCATACTCCTGTGTACTTCTCTGCCCCAACTTGGTAAAATGAGTGATACTGGGACACCATTGTCATGCACACCCCCAAACCTGGGTGTGTTAGCTTTGACTGCCTGGGCTTGTTCAAGGAGAAATGGAATTGCTGCAGCCACTAGGCATCCTCACCATGCTGAAATGCTTGCTAGTGAAGGACACACGGATAAAACTTGCTAAGTTTGCAGGGCTGGAGGAAGGAAATCTCTCTGAGGCAGAAATCCTTCGGGAAAACTCAAGATGATGTCCGAAATGCTTTTGCAACTGTGTTCAGTAACAGAAGTTGATTTCATGCATTAGGGCTAACACACAGTCATTGACAAAACATGCAAGTGTAGAGAAAGTTCCTGGCTGTGCCAAGAAATCCACCCTCACCTTCAAACAGGATCAGCCCACAGAATAAAATACCAAATGTGTTAGTCCTCAGCTCTGTTCCTGGCATTCTCTCTTCATCAGTTCCCTGTCTCCAGATGCCCTTTTGCAATGCATCTTGGGTGGGTCCCTCTTCATTTCTAAAGTTAGTTCATTTGCATTGGCCTTAAGTACCTCCTGTACCCAGCTAGGATTTTTCTCAGCAACCTCAGATTTTGGTTCTCCCAGGCCCTGACCAAAGTCACGCCATCACCTGGGGCCACCTGGAAGAAAACAATTAGAAAAGTCAAAGCCCTCCATACCTATAATCTCTTGGATTCAGGATAGCTTCATGTGACTTTTATCTCCTTCCTATCTAAGCCAACCTGTCCGGACACTGCTCGTTACGTGACCCTTGTGCTTCCTAATCCTTTGTCCCATGTGACCTTCGCAGCCTCCTTTCTTTCTATTGCTTACAATTGAAATTACAGAAAAAGCCGGGCGGTGGTGGTACACGCCTTTAATCCCAGCACTCAAAAGGCAGAGGCAGGCAGATCTCTGTGAGTTTGAGTCCAGCCTGGTCTACAAGAGCTAGTTCCAGGCAGGCTCCAAAGCTACAGAGAAACCCTGTCTCTACAAACCAAAAAAAAAAAAAAAAAAAAAAAGAAATTACAGAAGAAACATCTGTATGCTTACTGGCCACCTGCAGATGTACCTCATAGCTCAGGGAAATGAAAGTAATTAGCTTCATACCTCACATACTTTTTAAAAGTAGTTGAAATTTAGGTTAACAGAAAACTTTAAAAGGTAGTGCTGGGCATTCTTATATATTGTTCACCTAACTTCTCTTAATATAAAAATCTTACACAAACACAGCCCATTTGACCAACTAGAAAATTAGCATTAATATGATGCTATGAACCAAACCAAATTAAGCCAGCTTTCCCCACTACCGTTCCCTTGGTTCCCGGATCTAATACAGGGTAGCATGTTGCACTCCAACTGGTTATTTTCTAATGATAATCAGCAAAACCCAGGGCTGAAGACAGAGTCCTTGCATAGCATATTTGAGGCTGTAGTTTCTGTCTACTGCACTAAACAAACAAATAAATGATCGAAGACTTTTAACTATGCTCTTATGACACATTTGTATTATGTTTAATAATGGAAATATAAGGACTATTAATCAAACATGGAGGGCTTTCTTTCTAAACTTACTAAACATCACTGACAACATGGGCAGAGTTTGAATTCTCATGTGATTCTGCATGTCCATAAATCTTTGCTCAGAAGCTCTGGCTGCAGAGAAACACCCTCCCCCCAGGAACGTTTGTGAAATCGTTTGCTTGTTCCCCACTCCAGACCTCTAACTTCAGAATCAAAGGGAAGGGCAGATGTTGCTACCCTGTGAACATGCACCCAGCTTAAGATAGTCAAAAGGTTACCTTGGACATTTCCATTTTAGAAACACAACCAGGTTCCCTATTTTGTAGCCTCTTGAGACGTGTCTCAATATGAATACATGCATGTAGTAATTATGATGAACGTGAAATGTGTTTTAGTAGCCTCCCTTGCAGAATCTTACTTCTCTTACCAGTATAGTTTAGCCTGTCTTCCACTAAGGCTCATGCATTCAGGCCCACTCTGCTCTGAGCCTTTTTGGATCTGATGTTCTTAGTGTACCTGGAGATAGAATCAGATGGCTTTGAATTTAATTCTTGACCCTGTCACGCATAGAGTTGAGAAAGCTGGATAACCCCATGTTTAACGATACTATCTCTCGTGAAGAAAACTTTGTAAAATGCATAAACTTCCTGCCACAGGGGACTGTGGAGAGACAATAGCATTTATTAAACAGAAGTAATCCCACTTATTAAGCCAATCACAAAAAAATCTGGTGTAAGCAGTATTGGATCTCATAGTTGTCTTAGTTTAGGGCTGTCTCCCCCTGAGTATTTCTAACATAAGCCCCAGTGAGGTAGTTCTTTGATATTTGTGTCTACTGGGAAAGTCTAACGTGCATACAGAGCAAGGAGAACAAACCACAGATACTGAAGGTGTGAAGGTTTCAGTGAGTTTCTGCAAATGCCTGGCAATGAATATCTAGCTGCAGCTGCAGCATCTACACACCTAGCTACAGACACAAGCATACTTTCCTTTTGAAACAATCTTAGAATTTTTTCCCCCACAATTGTTTCTGCAAAATGGCACTGAATGTTACTAAATACATCCTGTACTTATTATACCCCTGATTGTAAAGCTATTGGGGAGAATAGGGCCTTAAGTTTCTTAGGAACATCTTTGAAATTTGAAAAAGATACTTATCGGGAGATTCAAAGCTTTCAGTGAAGAATAACAACTTATTTGGAAGAAATTTGCTCCATGTTGTTGGTTTTGTTTTGAAATCTTGAAAATGTAAGAAGATATATAAATAGCTTGTACAGCAGCCAAGTAGTTGGCTGGCCAAGCCCTTCAGATACCAACTCATGAGACAGTTTGCCATGCAAGAAAAGCCTGACTATTTCTAACAAGTCTCCATCCAGTTCTTCCTTTGCATCAACTTGTATTTTAAAGAAGTTTTCAGATGATACCCTGTTGAGTAGGATCATTTACTAACTATAACCTCAAGAAATGCCACCAGGCTAGGATTCTTTATCTATTCATAGAAATATACCAGGTGTCTAGACCAGCATTTGACATATAATATTTGTTCCTTGAAAGAAAAAGTCTATGCATGGCAGGCACTATACTAAATGTAAATACATGATTTCATTTAGTCTTTACTCAATTTGCGGATGTGTGTATACATATATGTGCATGTATATGTATGTATATAGGATGTACTCGTTGTCTTTCTGTTACAGATAATGAGACAGGTAGATAAGTAAACCACCAAAGATGAGAAGGCCTGGAAATACATGTATGAAACAGGACAGAACACTGCCCTCTTGTTTGGGCATTCAAGGAAAATGGGCATGTTTATATAGGGCAAGGTCAGGAAACTGTGGCATGCCAAGACAATGTAGAAGTACCAATGGTATAATATACTTTTCACATACAGACCCCATATCCTGTTCCCCTGGGCCAGTCATCCCTTTCTATTACCCTGTTTTCTCTGCCTTGCTCTGTTGGCTTTGTGTTTTCCTCAGTGGCTTTTATAAGGCTTTAGAACTAAATGGCTACCCTCAAAGAAGAGAATCTCCTTGAAGTCATTAGCTATTTTTATGTTCAATCAGCTAAATACAGATTTTTAATCTTTTCACCCGTACACACACACACACACACACACACACACACACACACACACACACACACACGATTGTTGTGCTTTGAAAAATCCTGCATTTCCTTCGTTGGGCCTCTTGTATAATCCAACACTGTCACATTTTTACCCAGAAACTTTCTCTTAATTCGTCATCAGTATTGAAATGTAAAGCAACACCTAGCTAAATGTATGAATTTGAAAGATTTATTGCAACCTTGGAGCCTCCTCCCTGATAGTCTAGGGCTGTGTCAACAGTGGAAAGGGGAGTGCCGAGGATGTTTAAGAATTGCATAATGTCAAAGGGGAGAAAAGAGAAGTTTCTTAGCCATGCTCTCTTGTTTTACACGTGAGGAAAAGGAATTGAAAGTCAACAGTAGAACCAAACTGCCCTGCCTGCTGCCTGGGTGATTATAGAAATACCAACCGTGGAGAAAATATTCAAGCTTTTCGTTTTTAAACCCTAAAGCAGTGTTTCCCATCCTTTCTAATGCTGTACATATCTTTAATACATGTGTGGTGACCCCAACCACAAAGTTATTTTCATCGCTGCTTCATAACTGTAAGTTTGCTACTGTTATGAATTGCAATGTAAATTTCTGATATGAGGGATATCTGATGTGCAAAGCCCAAAAATATAGTGTCTATATTACCATAATCATGGCAAATCTTCTTTCACTTATTGGTGAACATTGAGTAGTCTGTGTGATATTTACCAATGTAACATTTAGTAGCTCCAAAGATCATTAAATAAAGAGTAAGAAACATTTAAAATATCTCAGCTAAAGGAAACATTAGTAGCTCATCTGTAGAAATCAGGATTTCTTTTTGGACGCAGGCTTTAAATAATGTGTGAAGATGGTTGCCAGACATTGTGTGCCATGGAGTAGATGAGGGGGAATCTTTGGGTTTTGATTTGAAAACTGTGAAAATAGCAACCAAAAGGATTCCCAGCCAATGAGGCAGCCAGGAATGCATAATAAACAAGATTGAGAAAGCGAGGTGCACTATCTAACAGGCTCATCTGCGTTTGTGAAAAAGACCAAACCAAACCTGTTTCACCTTGACTGTTGATTCCAAACCCCCAGGGGATAGATTTGGATAGTTTTTAGGAGGAGGAGGGGAGACTGAACTGAGGGCCTGATTTTCAGGAAGCACATTCTCTACTGTTGAGCAAACCTCCAAATCCTGTATTTGGTTGCTTTTTGAGGGAAATTGGTGGTGGCGGGGGTGGGGCATGTGTGCAAAGCTTGGGGAAAGAACCATAGAGAAAGGGCACTGTCAACGCAGGGAGTTGTGCAATATTAAACTAAGTGCTAATTGCAGCACACCACTGACAGGTTTTCATCATCATAGGAACTTTTGGGGATTTTTTGTTGTTGTTGTTATTTTGGTTTTGGGTTTGTTGTTGTTGCTGCTTTGTTTTCTTGAACTTGCTGTTAAAAACCGTGATTCTATAGACCCAAAGACTGATGAAGCTTGGCTCCCAGTCTCAATTTTGGGAGGGAATTTTGATTTTAAAAAGTTGTTCTTCCCAATAGCTATTTACCGTGATGTAAAATGATTCTCCCAAATGATCTGTATACTGCATTTTGCAATTACAGTGTAAAAAATTAAAATGTATTATGAATAAGACTATGACAGTAAAAAAATTACTGCTCATTAGAGAAGTGTGTCCTATAATTCTATTGGGAAAAAAAGCAATTGGAAGATGTGACATTTCCCCCTAGCTTAGATGGGGTAGTGCCTTCAAATGTCCTCTGTCATTTGCCAAATTCAAGTGCAGAGACTAATTATTTCTCAGAGAGATCCAGCCTATCATATATCCATAAGAATAAAACTAAACTCCTCTTGAATGTTTAAAAAATTAATCTAAGCTTCTTATTCCAAATGACAAAATACAGGGCAAGATTTGAAGTGTCTGTTCCCATTGGAGAGGGAACAAGAATGGCCTTGATTGCTGTTGCACATAAGTCTATAAGGAACACTGTGATATTTTCTGTTTGAGTCTCTGTCTCTTTTCTATTTATAGATAATTAATATAATCTCTATTGTGGGCATATTTTTCCATAGTTTCCCAAATAGGGTTGATGATTCTCCCTTCATTGTGCCAGATATTATATTGAATTCATCTATCCATTGTGCTGTTTAGAGTCATGAAAGACCAAGATTTTTAAAATAAAATAAAATAAGGCTAAGTCATCAGGAAGGCCAACCTTTGCTCTGGCAGTGGTCCTCTTGAACAAGAAACACATGGACTACAACCAGCATCACTGTAAATTCCTAAATTCATTTAATTTGCAACTTCTATGTGACTTTTTTTCTGGAGAGATAAAAAAAAATGTCTGTTCTGTTCACCTTTGTTAGGTCAACAATGGCATAGGAAGTAAGTGATTGCATATAGCTTAGCTAACCAGTGAAGTTTATTGGGTTGTTACTTATAGGAGCATGGCCAACTCAAAAACAGCTGTGTCGTGGGAATCACATCCCGGTGTGGGTGTTGTTTCATGAAAACTGTATCTCTGAAATGTTCTGCACAAGTTCCAGGCAGTTTGGCCAATCAGAGTCTCTTCTGGTCAGCAGTTACTTAACTTTTAGATAAACTTGAGGGAACCTTGTAAATGCTGTAAGTTTTAGAAGCTTCCTTAGTCTTATAGTTTTACTTCCTAAGTCTTTTCTATTTCTTTTCTCCCTCAGTCTTACAAGCCTTTCTCTTTCCTTGGTGAGTGTTAGAATTCAGAGGAAGCAGCTAGATAACACTGCAGCCCCCTTCTGACTCTTACAATTGTTTTTCTTTCCTTCTTTTTGCGATGCTTCCTGAACCTTGGAGGAAAGATTTAGATGTCTGTTTTCCTGACTGTGGCTGAGTATTAGACTACTATGCCATAATAATACTTATTTTCAGGAGCTTGATAATTTCCAGGAGATGGGTCTCTGCAATATACAAACAATTCATTGTTAAAAACAAATGTTTCTCTCTATTACAGAAGCGGACAGAAGTAGTAATTTATAGTGTAAACACAAATAGTTAAAAGGCAATTTGACAAGAATATCAGAGTTGTTTGCCATAACAATAACAATGGCTTCCCCACAAAGGCCTATGACATCCCAGCTACAGGTCTTTACTTACAGTTCAAGACTTAACTTGCCATCTCTGAATCTGACCTTAAATACAATTGGTTGCACCATAATAGCTGTGCCACTATTATTCCAGCAGGCACATCTTGCCCGACACATTGGTGCTTTAGCATGCAAGATCCATAGGTGAGCAGTACTGCCAGTGACCATTCTATCCTAGCAAACCCCTGCACCTCCAAATACTGTAAAGACTACTGAGAATGGAGAGAGCTTTTCAGTCATTCTCAGCATGATAATTCCACGTCCTCTAGCCAAAGTGTGTGATACATTTGTCAGCAGGATCTCACATCCAGCCAGCAAGAAGGAATGGTAATAGCCTGATGGCTCACGTGTCCTCAACAACTCACATGTAGGTTGCCTACTCAGGAACTTAAACTTTTACCCCACACCTTATGGCCCCTGGAAGTATTCGTCTTCATTCTCATAGGGTGACTTTGTGTAAATATCTGAACTCCTGTTTATACTATATTACAAGGTGTCTGTTTTGTCACATCTGTAAGAATACAAACAAAGGATGACCAGACTCAAAGCAAGTGCTAACTACTATTAGGCAGCTAAGGGGATAATAACATGCATTATCAGATCTTACCACTGACTGTTTTTATCAAAAAAGCAATGTTGTGGAGGTCAGCAGGATAGTTAAAAGCACCTATCATGCAAAACTGCTGGCCTGTTTTCAGCCACTGAACCCATGATGAAAGGAGTAAATCAACTCCTAAAATATGTTCTCTGACCTCCACAGGCATGTCATGGATATATATATGTGTGTGTGTGTGGCATAGATAGATAGATAGATAGATAGATAGATAGATAGATAGATAGATAGATAGATAGATAGATATGCATGCCACATTCCATATTGCACACTCAGACACGCGCGTGCGACACACACACACAGGCATGGACAGGAGATATTAGCTCAGCTAGATCTGCATTATCTGCAGTCATTTAGTGGAAGTCATACGGCCTCTTCATCAAGCGGTGCAGCTGTTCTTGGTACCTCTGTGTATCTTCCCATCACTAATGATCTCCACATTCTTGGGAGAGATAATCTGCCCTGCTTGGCCTAGCTCAGCTCCAAAAGGAAGTAGCGCCACACTTCAGTCCACCATAGCTGCGACTGAAGCTAGCTCATCAGTCTGATAGACTCCAGGCAAGGCTGTTGCATTAGAAATCTTCACTTCCAGTCAGCTTTCTGTCAGAAGATAAATGTGTACCATGTGCTCTGAGTGAACCACTGCTCCATTGCATTGTTTTGTCCATCCTGTCTTTTGTGAAGTGTTGCTTTGGCTTTAAAGATAGCCAGAAGATCACTAGATTGCTTAGTTATTGGCTCATTTCCTTAGGAATTCAAGTTTGCTACACATGCTTCCAGATTTGCCTTCCAGTGACCAAGACACACTCCTTTATCCTCCTTGCCCTTCTCTTATCCCCTTGATTGCTTAAGTGCTGTTGGCACCCTATTTACACGTTGTTCCAAATTTTCATCTTCACCGAAGTCTCTCCTGCTTTGTAAAGATCACAGCCCATTGTGGACCATTACCAGTTCTGGGATTGGTGTAGGAGGGTCCTTCTGTACTTGGGTTGCTTTTATTGGTTAATAAAGAAACTGCCTTGGCCTTCTGATAGGGCAGGACTTAGATAGACAGGATAAAGAGAACAGAATGCTGGGAAGGGGACAGAGTTAGAGAGAGCTGCCGCCATGAAGCCTGCCAGTTCACACACGCTGAATCTTTCCCGGTAAGCCACGACTCGTGGTGACACACAGATTATTAGAAAGGGGTTAAACAAATATGTGAGAGTTAGCCAATAAGAGGCTAGAGCTAATGGTCCAGGCAGTATTTAAATGAATACAGTTTCCGTGTAATTATTTCGGGTATGCACTGGGAGCCGGGCAGAACAAGGGGCGCTGCGCTGAGAACGCAGCCCGAGCCCCTCATTACTACAGATTGGTGCCCAACGTGGTTTTCTGACTCCACGTAAAATCTGAGAGAGCTTCAAAAAGAATACAGAGTTTAACAGAGTTTTTGCTCATTACTACATGGGATCCTGGCTAAGAAAACCTCTTTCCTAACTATTTTGTGTATATAGTGCTATGTCGCCTAGTAGAATGGGCACTGGATACCACAGCCACCTCATCTCCCTCATCAGCTTCCCTCAGAAATGCCTGTCTTTCCTCTACTGTCTTCAAGCCCTGACATTTGTAGGAATCTCATATTGTGCTAATTAAGCATCCTTAATGGCTCCTGTGAGTCAGTCCCTCAGGGACTAATTTCTGTCATGTGTCTGGTTGTGCAGTTGTATCTCAAGGAGCAATGGGTAGTTATATTACTCAGACTCTCCTCTTTCAAAGGACTCACGCTGGTACCAGCCACCTCCGTATCCTAAAGTCCCTCTAGCCAGGCTGGAAGAAGCTCCTTTGTTGATTAGTTTGAAGTTTTGAACAACTAAAGCTTTTCAAATACAAGATATTCTCTGAATATCACTGTTTCCTGTACTGGGCTCTTGTGATGGCCCTCTACTACATAATGAGTCATAGAATTTTGAGATGTACCTTCTATTGTCCTCTGTTCTTGTCCTCCATTGTGACTCTTCTTATGAAGAGTGTTAGAAGTTAGAAGTGTCTGAATCTCAGGAAGGGTTCTTGAGCACAGATCTGACTTGTATTCTCCTTCCCTTGCATCTTGCCATCTCTAAGAAATGGCAGACCAGGATTGGAGAGATGCATTAGGGGTTCAGTATTTGCCACTCTAGTGGGAGCAAAAGAGTGGCTTAGCGCAAGGGCCTGCCTGAAATTCCAGCTTCATGGTTGCACAGCAGATTTCGATTTGCTTTTCTCTTTGTATATTTTCTGGTCCAAAACTCATCTTTTAAAATGTTTTGGAAGCAATTTAAAAATGCCATGGAATTCCTAACCCTCTCCCAAGTTTTGGAATACTTGCAGTTATTATTTTTTTCTAGCACAAAACCATCAAAATGCAATGAAATTGTCAAGATGCCATCCTGAGAGACATGAAGGCACCCCACTCACTTTACCGTTAACCACAGCAATATGCTTACCCTTACAAGTCATTTAATATAGCCTTAAAAGGCAGACTTTTTGAGGGAAGGGAGAGGGTTATCCTATATTGCAGGGGTATTGCTACATATTTCAGAGAATTGTTTGGTGAGTTATAATCAATGTCATTTGAGAATTTAAGAACCAGGTGGCATCTTTGAATCATCAGATACTTTAAAAAATGAACATCTTGAAATATTAAGTGAATTGATTTTAAATAACTAATCCTAACAATTTATTCCAAAGGTTGGCAATCACAAGAACACTGCTTTTTAGATAGTTGGTGGCCACTTGGGAACTTGAATGAGAGGAAAATGAACTTTAAATATTGATTTCATAGTCACTCACCAAATTATGTTGGATTTGGTGGCTAATGACTTTAAATTTGCTTACATTGGCACTTTCCAAGCATATGAGACATAATCTGTGGTCTGAACTCAAAGCCATGTCCTGTGCAGAAGGACGATTACCAGACATAGCTGATAGAGATCTGCTTGAGAATCAAGCACTATTCCTCCAGACCTGAGAGGTAAAGTGTATAATGGGTCCCACAAGCATCCATTTTTAACTGAACACAAAATACCTAGAATTTCTATATGTGTTTGGGAAGAAAAAGAGGGGAGAGAGAAAGGGAGTGATGGGGAGAGACAAGAAGAAGAAAGGAGGGTATAAAACAAACAAATGAAAAGCTAATCCCAAATCAGAAACTTGAATAAAGAGAGTGACTATAGGTCAATTGATAATCACCTTTGCAAGTTCAGTAACTGTAAGGTGTGCATATGGCCAGGGTGCCTTGCTGCGTGCCCTCCTACCTATCCAGTTGTCTTGGGTACCACTTGAATACATCCTCAGTGATTGTTCCTACTTTCCATACAGAACCAAACCACACTCGAAGCTTCCACCGTGCCTGGCTTCAAAGACAAGGCACTTTGGCTTCGTGTGAAAAGTACTCATTTATGCCGAGTTCAGGGTAAATGCGGGATAAGCAGAAAGATTTTCTTTTCTCTAATGGCCCTTCAAGAACATACTGTTTGGCAAACGTATTTGAGCAAAATGTTCTTAGACGTTAATTGTTCTTCAACCCTGCTTGTGTAGTCTTGAAGCTCTCAGAGCCTTCCTTCCCATCAATGTTTACAGCATAGCTTTTGACAGTGAAAGAAAGTGAACAGTTTATAATGATTGAGCCTGGTGTGTTTTAATCCACAGCTTTTCCCCATCATGTACTAGTCTTTCCCTTGCCACCTGAGACTCCAGTTTTACCCTCTCCCTCATCTTAACTTCATTTTAAACATCTACAGGAAGCCAAAGGAAACATGCCCATCTGCTCCAGATGTGTCAAACAAAGTCCTGTTATCTTATTTTTTTTCCAGCCAGATCCTCTAGTAAATGTATAAACAGGTGGCTTTTAGGAGATGTACAGATTAATCTTTCCCTGGAAACAAACAGACCCAAGTTTTTGGGAATGTTAGCTCTGAGAAAAGAATCTGCCTTGCAGCCAGATGTGTGTCTTTGGCTTCAAGTCATTTCCAGGATGCTCAAAAGGAGTATCATAAGATAATGGTCTTGATGTCAGGAGCCAGCCAGGGTAGCACCGTGGGATCAAAAGTCCCAGCCTCCATGAACTTGTGGTACTTCTTCCATCTCTGGGGAATTAGTCACACAAGGTTGCTCATTTCCAGTTGTTCATTAAGTCAACAATGATTTAGTAATGGCTCGCTTCATGTTGAAGATTATTCCAGTATCTAGACATTCAGCAATGATCAAAATAACACAAAAAGTCTCTTCCAATAGACCAGGATAAGAAACATGCACTGATATGGTCAAGAAGGTAGATGGAAGTAAACACTGTGATTACAGAGATGGATCATTGGGCAGAGCAGGGGCAGGATCTCAGAAGCGCTTTCTAATGATGCTCATACAAGCATCTTGAGTGAAGCATCAGTGGAAGCAGGAGCCGAGGGAGTGAACGGCAGAACAGAGTTCCTGGGACCAGAGTGTACATGATAGACTGAGAGTCCACGGGAGTGCCAATCAGCTACAGAAGACTAATCAAATGGAAAGTAAAGGAATATGAGGTTGGAGAAGCAACTGAAGGTTATGCTCCAATAGAAGAAACTTCTGAGACCTACGGTATATCCCAGTCCCACAGAATTCGTGCTAAATTGCAAATCCCAACTCAGTAGGTCTGTGGAAACACTGTTGCTATATGATCACCACTGCTAGATTCTAGACAGTGCTTTGAGTGGCAGGGAATAAGGCTTCCTTAGCCACAGTGCAGATTCTGCTTTTATGTGAAATGAAGCAGGAAGGACTGAGAGGTTTTTAGAAAAGAGAAAGCAAGATCAGATCTGTCCTAAAGGAGCCTGTTGTGGAATATTTAACTAAGCAAAGATGTGTTACTTTTGTTAATGCTGCACTTGTTTAATTATGTAAAGATGTGCTGCATCTGTTTCTCCTTGCCTTCCTAAGGCACCTGATTGGTCTAATGAAGAGCTGAACGGCCAATAGTTAGGCAGAGAAGGGACAGGTGGGGCTGTCAGGGAGATAAAATAAGTAGCAGACATCTAAGCTCGAGAGGAAAAAAGAAAATGAGGAGAATGAGAGGGACATGGTCAAGACAAGAAGCCAGACAGACACCAGCTGGTCAGACATGAGAAGCAGTGAACGTAAAATATACAGAAGGAAAGAAAGGTAAAAGTCCCAAGGCAAGAGGTAGATAAAAAGAAAAAGGCTAACATAAGTTAAAAGAGTAGACAGAAACAAACCCAAACAAGGCTGAGCATTCATAACTAATAAGAAGTCTCCATGCCATGATTTGGGAGCTGGTTGGTGGATCAAAAGAAAAAAAAACTTGGCACAGGAGTCACTCTGGCTATTGGGGAAAGAGAAGAAGTTGTGTACCAGAGGATGCCTGGAATAGTCTAAGTGTGATGCAACGGGGCTGGGATCTGGGTCACATGCAAGCAAGACAGCCACGTCAGTGCCACTTTAAGCAAATATGGCATTGGCTCAGCTATTCAGGATCGGTGGCCTTGCAGAAGAGCCTGAAAGAAAAAAGGTCACTGATAGTAGGGTGGGAAGCAATCCTGAGATGCCAGATATTATGACTTTCATCTGATCATTTCTGATTTTAGTTCCTAAATTTAATATCTATGATATATGTGTCACCATTAAACTTAATACAAAGTCATTGCAGCCATGTACGATGCACACATAACTAGGAAAAAGCGTTCTTACGTTGCTACCATAGTTTGCACCTAAAATGTTCCCCACAGTCATACGTTTTCAATGCTTGGTCCCTAACTGGCAGCAATATCTGGGGAGGCTCTGAAAAGTCTGGGAAGTGAAGCATGGATAGAAGAAGTAGGTTTCTGGGGATAGGGGAGACATGGGAACCACATTTTCACACTTTCTTGGTTGCTTCCTCTGTCACGTTCTGCTTCCTGTCTGGGTGATGTGAACAACTCTCTTTACCAACGCATGCCTGCAGCACGATGTTCTGCTCAAGTGCCTAGAGTCAGACAGTCATGTACTGCGCCCTCTGAAACCAGGAGTCAAATGAATTTCTTTTCCCTTGTCTGTGTCAAATAATATAGTTAGAGGGGGCGAATGGTCCCTAACATCATCCCCCAAGTAAGTAAACTTGAGTGCACTACAAGATTACAAGATGACACACTGAGATAAAAGAGAATCCATTGACTATTTTTGTGCTTCGAGACAGACTCCTACCGTGCAGCCTAGGCTAGCTTAAAATTTGCAGTTATCGACTCGCCTCCACCTTCCAAGTGCAAGATTGCATGCAAGTTCTACCATACTCAGCTTCCACTTGAATTTAAATTTCATTTTCTAGTACTTGAGTCTGAACTAAGTCATTTAACTGTAAATTTATCTCTAACAACAACAAAAACTGCATTTGGACTAGACATAAATATGCTATCGGTAGGCTAGTGTTCCAAGGGTTTCCAATTCGCTTTGGATTCTAGATCTTAGTTTTTTGTTTGTTTGTTCTTGATAATCATGGCACGTTTGTTTTTCTTTCTCTAATTTTACAATTTTCCTGTGGAACATTCTGAAACTTGTTCAAACTTCTTTGGTCTAGAGTTATTACCTGGAGGAAGTCTTCTTTCCCTCACGAAAAATTGGTAGTAGCTATAAACAGTTTTGAGTGTCAGGCCCTAGAAGGCACAACTGTCATCAAGTAGGTGAAAGCCAAGTTTACTTCTAGGCCTTCAGCATACACAGGACAGCTCCCACAGCAAGGAGCTGTTCAGTCTAAAATGGCAGTAGTGATAAGCTGAGGAACTGTGCCAGCTAGTTTTTATATCAATGACATTAGTTAAAGTCATCTGGGAAGGGAGAACCTCGCCTGAGGAAATGTTTCCATAAGATGGGGCTGTAGGCAAATCTATAGAGCATTCTCTTAAGTAGTGATGGATGTGTAAAGGCCCAACCCATTGTGGGTCCTGCTACTACTGGGTTCTATAAGAAAGAAGGTTGAGCAAGCTCGTAAGCAGCACTGCTCCATGGCCTCTCGCATCAGCTCCTGCCTCCAGGTTAGCATCCTATTTGGGTTCCTGCCCTGACTACCCTTGGTAATGGACTGTAACTTGGAAGTGTAAACAAGAGAAACCCTTTTCTCCATACATTACTTTTGGTCATGGTGTTTCCTCACAGCAATAGAAATCCTAATTTAGATAGAAAAACCCCCTCTGGCTAGCATAAGAACTTCTACGACAGTCAAGTCAACCAAAGACCCCAGTTACCAAACCCTGAGATCCGTCAGTTTATACTGAGCCTCCTAAGAAGGGTCTGCTTTGGCTCCAGGATGCCCCTGCATCCATGTCAACTGTTGCTTAAACCACAGTGCAGATTTAAACAGTCCACCCAACCTGCCTGCCTTATCTCTGTCCCTTCCCCGAGTCACACTAGCAGCTTTGACTAGAGGCTCTTCTAGCCCTTCACAGGAGGCTCTCAATTTTCTCTCTCAAGGCATTTTCCCTACAAAATCCTTGGGCATTTTTTTTTTCAGTTCTGTGATACATTAATGCAATGGCATACATCATAAAGAATAAAGAATGCATGAATCTTCTTCACTGTGGTGACATGAATAAAATTTTCTAATATGTAACACAGGTCAGAAAAAGAGAAATTAGCTGGCAAATTGTTAGCAAAAGCAATAGAATAAATGAAATGAGAAAATCTAGTTATTCAAAAGGAGGAAAACAGAATAGTTATTTATTATTCATGATTGTTTAAACTTCAAGTCAAGCTTTACTCAATACAACTAAATATAAATCAAAAATCCCCCCCCCAAATCCCCAACCCATTTTGAAAATCTGTGTTTTTTCAAATAGTCAGGATGTTACTATCTATAACAAGAAAAGTAATTTGTATTCTTGGATGTTCAACAAAAGATTCACCACCCTTAGAAAACATGCTAGTAGCTTCTCTGTGTGTCTGATAAATAGTGTACCCACAGCCTTTGGTTAGGAAACATCTCGGATGTGGACATATCCAGTAGACTTTACAGAGCCCCACACACCTCTAACCTTGCTAGTGTGCTCAGTCTCCTTGCCATGGCATGGCATTCCAGAGAGAGAGAGAGAAAGAGAGAGAGAGAGAGAGAGAGAGAGAGAGAGAGAGAGAGAGAGAGAGAGAGAGAGAGAGATTAGTCCTGGTTTGAGCTTTTGAAGCCTCAAAGCCCACACCCAGTGACATACCTCCTTGAACAATGCCATACCTCCTAATTCTTCCAAAACTGTTTGACCACCTAGGAACCAAGAGTTCAAATACATGAGCCTCTAGGTGCCAACCCCCTGGAGATGGGCATGCCATGCCCCTTAATCACCTACTATCCCAAAGACAGCTAAAGTCAATGGCCCCAAGATGACACACAGATCTGATCCTCATCAGTCCCACCAAGCCCTGAGAGCCGTCTGTGCTCAGAGCGTTGCCTGCCATACTTTTGGGCACACAACTGCAGTAGTTTGGTCACACATTGTGGCTTTGAGAATCCCCAACTGGTGGCTTGATGCTTTCAAGACTTGACTCCTGTGGCTGTTAATAGAGTTCTTGAATGATTCTTTGATTTTGTTATTTCTAAAATAAGTTTCCATTCCTACATATGAATAATTCATTATCAACTTAAAATATATGTACTTATTGTTTTTTAAAGGAGGAAAAAAAAGAAATAAAAA
Source organism: Ondatra zibethicus (assembly GCA_004026605.1). NCBI lineage: Eukaryota > Metazoa > Chordata > Mammalia > Rodentia > Cricetidae > Ondatra > Ondatra zibethicus. The sequence continues at coordinate 138,936 of PVIU01000107.1, forward strand.
AAGCTAAAATCATCCTCCAATATTTTCACCAGTAGAATTCTGGTATATACCTACTACCCTACTATTTTGTATTTTAACTATCTTAGTGGGAAAAAAAAAGGCATATCCCATCATATCCAATGCACGTAATTTTAATGGCTGTATAATATTCCAGTGCTTGGTTATATTATTGTATATACAATGTAATTTTAATATTATACATCATGACATAGGTCATTCTCTGTCAATATTTCTAATATGTTAATACCAAAGTCTAGAAGAAATACTGAACTAACCCATAAACAATAATTTAAGATTCCAGGTACATAATTGCAAATTATATGTACTAATCATGCAGTATACTGTACCACGTCCTTACTAGCAATGAGGATTTTATTCTCAGACAAGTTAATACATTTTTTCAGATATAGAGCCTCTATGTTTTGTCCTTCTAGGAGCAAACAAAACAAAACATAACAAAAACCCCCACTGTTTTACCATAATTCCGTATGACAGAGATTACAAAGGACCTTGAGAACTTCAATTTTTTTCATAATAATGCTGGATCTGGAACATTTCTTGGGTTACTTTATGTTTTTTAAAAAGACTCTCTATGTCTCTCTCTCACGCACACACACACGCACACACATGCACACATGAATGCACACACGCACAGACACACACATACATACACGTACGCACGCGCACAAACATACACATGCACGCACTCCTTCACTCTTTTATTCTCACTCTTTTTTCAGAGGAGAACCTGTGAGTTTTTCTACTGACTGGCTTTCTAAGATTCTCAGTTTGTGACCATGATAATCATACAGAAGTGAACATGAGTCCATGGAAGGAATTGTACTTTACAAGGGCTAGTCACCTGTCTGTCACTAGTGTGTAGTTTGATCTTGAGAAGTCCCACTGTTTTGTGCCTTAGGTTGATTGTCTGTAATCAGATATAATTATCTGATGATCCAGGGGACTTGAAGCTCCTGCCTCGATTGCTGACAGATCAAAACTGGACACACAGTTTTCTTTCTCATGCAGCGTTCATTTCCTACACAGTTCAGAGCAATATGAAAAAACCTATATCTTCAGAATTGGCTCATAGTTGGCAATTAAAATAGTATTCTCAACTATGTCGATTTGGAATTGAAGGTACTGATAATTTTATTATATGTACTTTGGACACTTTTCTTTTTAGAAACTGAAGAACAATTTTATTATAGTTTAAAAGAAAAACTCCAGGGCAGACCAGTCATGGCAACTGCCCAGAGGAGGAAAATGGAGGTGAGATGGGGAGAAGCCATGTTGTTTGAGGTGCTACCAGCACAGAGGTCCACCCTGACAACAAGCAGCCTCATGGCAAGGAGAAGAGCTCGAGCAAACGAGTAAGGAAACCCAAAGTCCAGAGAAGGCATGCATAGGTTTGGGCTAACATTTGAAGCAAAGATAGAAAAAGGAAAAGCTATGAAATGGGCAGGCCAAGCGGATCTCATGAAGATCTCAAAGCAGTTCATAGGAACTGCCTTCTTGATACTTTTTGATGAGCCCCTTTCTGCATGCCTTGTTCAAGGTCAGCGGTTCTCAACCTTCCTAATGCTGTGGCCCTTTAATACAGTTCCTCATGTTGTGGTGACCCCAACCAAAAAATTATTTCATTGCTATTTTGCAACTGCAATTTTGCTACTATTATGTATTACAATGTAAATATCTGATTGGGAGAATATTTAATATGTGACCCAGTGGGGGTCTTGACCCGCAGGTTGAGAGCCATTGCGCTGGGTGGTGGTTTTGTTCTGTCTTCATATGAAGAATTTTCACATTGAGCAGAGCAGAATGTTGTTTGGTTTAATGCTGCTTGTGGGCAGCAAAAGCATGGTGTGTAGCTTCTGAACAAATGCTGGCTGCTCTCTAAGTTCAAGGAAGTGAAAACAGAGCAGGTTAATTGGCTTCGGGTTAATGCAAGAGAGCTCTCAGTTCAGCTGCAATTCATTTGAGGGGACAAGGACAAAGAGACACCTTCCATGGTCACACCCGGGCCAAGGAATGTTGCCGTCATTTCATAGCTCCTCAAGCCACTATACACACTCCTTGAAGACCATGAGATTTTAATTTCTCTTTGAATTGTCCATGCTTACAAGGGAAAGAACGAAATAAACAGTGGATAGCTGGTTTGAAAACACTGTGTGTGGGGGGGGGGGAGGTTGCAGCTTGAACAGTAAAGAGTGATAGTGATGCTGATTTCTTTATAGTTTAATTTATATTTTCTCACACGTCGTCACAGGAAAACTACTATTCATGTTACAGAATTATCTCACCAATACAAACACAACCACACAGAGTTGCTGTACTCACTGGCATGACTGCCTGTGGATTTCACTAGATTGCTCCTAATTACCAACAGAGTTATGGATTATTTCACTTAAATTATCTAAAATCACAGCTAACACCAACTTTCTTCCCTGGCTGAAGATAAACCCTGGGTTCCGTGAATGCTGAACAAGTAATCTATCACCGAGTTACTTCCCCTGTGCCAACTTGGTGATTTCTCATTATTTGATGACTCATTATAAGATGCTCTCAAAGTAATGGCCTTCTGGATTTTTGAAGTTATTATAGTTTTTGAAGACAGCATTAAAATATTGTGTGTGTCTGTGTTTGTATGTGTGTGTGTGTGTGTGTGTGTGTGTGTGTGTGTGTGTGTGTGTGTGTGTATAAAGCAGAAGACAACTATAGGGGTCAGTTCCCCATTCCCACCATGAAGGAGGGAACTTGGGTCATCAGGCTTGGCAGCAGCAAGGGCCTTTATCCATTTTGCCAACCATCTTCCAACCCCTCTTTGATGGATATTCTGATTTGCACGCATTTGACTTCTCACCAAGTCCAGTTATTTCAGTCCTAGGGAGCAAGAACCTTGCTTATTCCTACAGCTCCTCAGAAAAAAGATTCATATTCACTTAACTCAAAAACTGTCTTCAATAGTTCACATATCACAAAAAATAAATGAATAGGGGTCCCAAAAAGTTCATGGCAAAGTCCTAAAGGCTGTAAATATTACTTTAGATTGTAATATATGAGTAAATTAGAGACGCTAATAGGAGAAACTTACTCTAAATTACCAGTTTGATGAAATGTAATAAATGTATAAGATAAAGAGTGAGTTTTGAAACAGATAAGCAGTTTTGTCAAGGTGAGGCAAAAACAGATGAAGACAACGTTGTCAGGTTTTTTTTTAAAGATTTATTTCCATGTTTTTATGGGCATATGTCTGTGTGAATATGTGCCATGTGTGTGCAGCTACCTGAGGAGTCCAGAAGAGGATGTCAAATTCCTTGGAGCTGGGGTTACAGGGTGCTCTGAGCAGCTTAATCTGGATACAGAAGCTGGGTACTCCAGAAGAACTGGAAGCAATCTTCACCCCTGAGCCATCACTCCAATCTTGAGACAATGTTGCTGCATAGACTATTCAATGGTTACCTTGATTTTAAAACTCCATAGAATGTTCTTGACGTGACACATTCAAATACAAAGCTGTAGCTCAAATTTAAGTTCAATTTACAACACTTATTAACCCCTTGTAAGTCCAGGGAGGTTTAAGGATGACTCTCAAGGGAAAATTGGTGAATGGTTTCATCTTATTTTCAAAGGTGATTGAACATGCTAAGCAGTTAAGGCTTTATTTGTAAATTTAATACACTAAAATTTCTTTTAAGTACTTCAACTGTATAACATGACAAGTGAGGTACTTCTGAATATTTTAGTAGCTAATTAAATATTTACAAGTATGAGCTATAGTTATTAAGTTCTCTTAATATAGTTATTATAATTTGCTTATAATCTTAGTAAGGTTTTACTTGAAGTCGTAAACCTAAAGAATTTATTCAATTCCACATTTAAAATTGGAGTCAACATTCTACATCATTGTTGCTTTTCCAAATATCATTTACATTAATAGTATACAAAATGTCAACTATACAGGCTCTTTAATTCAGTGTTACTTTTATGATGAACTTTATTCTTCCTGATTCTGAGTATTACTGAGTTTACAAATGCATACCCCTCAGAGTCACTGACCTGAACTGCACATGATAGAAGTTGTTCATTTGGGTTTGTTGAACTTGTCCTCAGCCTGCTGACATGGCTTTTGGTTTTTGTTTGTTTGTTTGCTAGTACACGTAGCTCCTGCTTGATGTGAGTTCTAAGTTTTAATAAATATTCCTGTCACTGTGCATCATTCCAGGAACTCTGTCAGTGTGTCAGTGTTACAGGCTGCACATTGTGTCTACTCTGTCATCATTGTGCTCATATAGCAAATAGAAGCAGTTAAATAGGAGTGTTGACAGGCATTTCTGTCCTGCCTGGTCCCACAGTCTTTCAGTCCCAAAGAAACACACAGAGACCTACATTGATTATAAACTGGATGGCCCTATTAACTCTGGCTTCTTATTAACTAACTTTTAAATCTTAAATTAACCCATAATTTTTGTCTGTGTTAGCCACGTAGCTTGGTACCTTTTATCAGTGAGGCATTCTCATCTTGCTTCCTCTGGGTCATCACCCTGCCTCTACTTCCTGCCTGGCTACTGACCAATCAGTATTTTATTAAACCAATGTAACTGACAAACCTTTACAGGGTACAAGACCATTGTCCCACAGTACAAGAGGATTTCATTTGGTTCCATTTCAGAAGGCCCAGTACATAGCCATTTGCTCCTCTGCATTTGAGCAGAACATCATGGCAGCCTGAGCAGGTGGTAGCACACGTGTTCCTTAAGGTAGCCAGAAAGCAAATGGAGGGAATACATGAAGGAGTTGGTAAGATATGAATATGCCCTACAGCTACCTGTTTCCTTCAACAAGGCCCCACCTTCTGTGGTTTTGCCATTTCCCAATAATGTATTCAAATTTTTAATCCATTAATGAATTGAACCATTGCGCCAGAGCTGTCATTCTTTAACTGTCTCTGGAAACACCCACCGACACACTCAGAGATGTACTTTCTTCATCTGGGTATCTCTCTGTTGGCAATCAAGATTAATTATCACACATCTCCATAATACTGAATCTATAAATAAATAAAATTTATGATCGTTCACAGAAGCCAAATGACTTCCAACTTCGTAGTCCTATCAGTTGACTATATTTAATTACTATACTTACTGCAAACTTCTATTTTGTATATTTGCCTATGTATGTATTCCCATGGGTCTGTGTATGTGTATTTAAATTTCCCTATCCACATTACTCTTATGCATGTTATACTGAGTTCTAATTTAATTATGAAAATCTCTTAAGATTCTCCCTGTTTCGTGGTGACAACATGAAAGGCCATTTATATTTGTCAGAGTTTTCCAGAGCAATGGAACCATTAGAAGAGAGAGATATTCATGATGTAAATCGAATTATAGAGAGTTGTACCAGCAAACAGTCAGGAACAATGAAATAAAGAATTATAAGAGGGCTGAAAATAACTCTCACTAGACATTCAAATGAGCTCCCTAGAACCTGTGACTATTACTCCACCATCTACTGCTGATTACAACTGAGATTCAAGAGATGAGGGACTTAGCCTATCTGCAAACCAGTGTGGCAAATGATATCACATTTATTGGGAGAGAGGGATGGATGGAAAGTTTTGAGACAGACACATGGAGAAAACAATTTAAAGATGAACAGAGGGCGAGAAAGCCAACAGCTACCAGAAACTGGAGGAAGCAAGAGTGGGTTTCTGCCCGGAGCTTCCAGAGGGAGTGCAGCCTTGTCTGTACCTTGAGTTTAGATTTCTGGCCTTTGGAAGTAGGACAGAATAAATTTCTGTGGTTTTACACCACATTTGAAGTGATGTGTCAAAACAGTTAAAAGGTTTTAGTGATGCAATGATTCTGAGACAAACAAACATCAATCATATTTATAATTTTGATGCCATCACTTATTTGAGTTCTACGAAGAGGCATTGTATTTGATTGTATAGTCTAAACTAGTATTTAAGATTTCAGAAACACCTTCTGACTGGTCAGATTATAAACAGTTGTCAACCTTATTTATTTAGAAGATAACAGCCAGAACATAATTTACATAAGCAAATAAAAATTGCTCATTTGAATATCTCTGAGAGCCCTAAAATCCTATTTATGAATACGTTTTTCTATTCATTCTCACTTTAAGAATGCTGGGTTTCTTTTGTTTTTGTTTTTTAACATCTAACTTGCAGTCTCATGGAGGATCAAATACTTTACCCCTCACAGTTAACGTGTGGTCTGAAATGAGAATATTCCCAGTGACTTCGCAGGGGGGGTGCACCCGCCATTATCCACTCATAATTAGCTGTTCCATCTAGAAGAGGCAAGTTCTCCTGGATCCTCTGACATCTGCTGCCTTCACTCTCAGCTCTAGTCAACCAAATCCAATTATTGTCAGAGAGGCTCGGGGAAGGCTTGCCTCGTTTACACATTTCTCTGTAAAACCCATTTCTTTGCAGACCCTTAGTTCTTTGTTTTTCCCAGAGTAGTCGCCCTCTCTCATAATAAATGGCTTTTATTAGTTCCTATTTTCTGGAACCTTGTATCCAAAATAGCAATTACAGGAACTGAAGGTTTACTTATCTGGCCTTAAAATATACTTCAAGCACTCACAATATTAACATTTCTCAATGAAATTGACAATTCCAAGTTCCCAGCTATAGGAAGACATTTAAAATGCGACTTTGCCTTGACCATGATTTGAGCACTGGGGGATGTCTACTATTATCAATTAGAGATAGTGTGTTTACTCATCTAAGGCAAGTTTTTCACCAATAATGCTTAAAATTTGATAATTCTGCCAGGTGGTGGTGGCACATGCCTTTAATCCCAGCACTCGGGAGGCAGAGGCAGTCAGGTCTCTGTGAGTTCGAGGCCAACCTGGTCTACAAAGCAAGTTCCAGGACAGGCTCCAAAGCTACAGAGAAACCCTGCCTCCAAAAAAGAAAAGAAAAGAAAATTGATAATTCAGCAAATTACTTATGTCCCTTTCCAAATTATGGGGTGGATTTCTTTTAATATGAAACTTTCCAGAAGCATACCATGTGAGAATAAAGGAAGCATGTTCAGTACTTCTGAAGTTTGTTCCGTCTTAAGAACACTAGATGATGTGGGCTGGTGGCTGCTCGGGTTACTAAAGAGTCTCAGCTAAGGCTGAATAGGGTGAACAAGAGAAACCGCTTTGTAATAGATCCTACTCCAGGCTCTTAGCGCAAAGATTTGGGATCCGTCCTCTTGTTTCATTAGCTTCCTGCTTCGTCACCGAGGAGACCCGCACAGATTTATGCTCTGGTGGGGTCTTCATGTTGCCATTCACTTCAGCTGTGTTCTTTGTCTATTTTGATGGAAGTCACACAGTGTAGTGGTATTCTGGGCCATTTTTATAATTGCAGGAAAATGAAGCGATTGGAATGGATTCAAAACAAGTGTGATTGGTTTCTTTTATGAAAGCCCCTCTTTCAACCAGCTTCCCCTCCCAGAAATGGATCTGCTTTGAGGCAGCATTAAGAGTTTTATCACTGTAGGTTACCATCATCTCAAAAAGGTCTTGGCCAATGCGTGTCCAGACTTCCTGGTTGCTGCACACAGTCGTTGAAGGTTTGTAAACAGGCACACACGATACACTGGATTCTTGAGTCTCTATCTGCAGGTGTGAGCGCTTGTATATTATCTATTGTGAAACAGGAAGCAATCGGGGAATGAAAGTAAGGAGGAAACAGAACTCCCCCCCTTGGCTTTTTGAGACAGGGTTTCTCTGTGTAACAGGGTTTCTCTCTGTCCTGGAACTAGCTCTTGTAGACCAGGCTGACCTTGAACTCACAGAGATCTGTCTGCCTCTGCCTCCCAAGTGCTGGGATTAAAGGTGCGCACCACCCCTGCCCAGCTAGAACTTTCTTAAGACATGGGTGTGTTAGTCTTTGGGAAGCTATTTATGTTGTTTCCAATATGAAACATACATATGTTTAATATATGACCATGGAAAGTACCAAGGAGGGAAAAAATGTAAACTTCACCTTCCTGCCATCCAAAACCAAAGTCTTCAATATTGGCGCTCTGATGTTCTTTATTAATCCAAAATTATTTTTAAATACCTCTAGATTGTTCAAAAGTCACTTTCATCATGATGGATCGAGTAAGCTATTGAAGCCACTTGACAATAAACAAAGGCTGTCTCTTTAGGGCTGAGCGGTGTCTACTGTTACTTCTTTCATTTCAGGATCATTTCAGTTCTGCAGATGGGTTGCCCAGGCAGTTTACTATGAGCAGAGGATGGGTACAGCACCTCTACAGGAATAGTGTATAATCAATTACCTAAGTCTGAATGTGCGGCATAGGACAAGGCAAAGTGCTGGGGTTAAAAAAAAAAAAAGAACACTTGGCTGAGTACTGATGACTTGCCCTTTCGCTGGTGCTTTCTTTGGACACCTCCCAGGGTTTTCAAGCATGAAGGACCCGTTTCTCAGGAAGAAGTTTTGCTGGGGGTTGTTTATCTCCATTATCTGAGGGCAGCCAGGCACAAACTGGAGTAAGGTCCGGTAGTGATCTTGCGGTGGGTATGTATCTCTGCTTTGTTCTGTACCTGATGAGGGATGGGAAGACCACGCAAGCCAGGTTTTATTTGAGAGCATGGGTAGTGAAAATAATCTTGCAAACCCCACTGATACCATATCATGGCGGCACAGATACCTAAAAGCGCAAAGTCTAGCAAACCAGTAGCTCTGTCTCCATTTACTGTTAATCACATGACGCTATTTGGTAAAGAGAAACTGTGCATTCCACAGGTGCTCATATTTAATATAATAAAATGCTTTGCTACCTATACCACTCAGAGTGAGCTGATTTCTGATTTACTTATAAATGACTAGGACCCTTAATTTATCTATGAGGACATCACTTAGGCAAAATATTTGAATGTGCGCAATGTAATTGCAATGATACTGAAGTAAACGGGAACTTAAAAAGCAACAGAAACTATTATGGATAATTAAGTAAATTTATTGACTAATTAGTGTTTCCACATGTAGTTATTTCAGCAATTATTATTCACTTGCTAATTTGCATACTGCTATTCTCTAAAATTATCCTGGCATTAAGTAAAACTGGAAGACATTTGCAATTTTGAAGCTCGATTGAGCAAAGGATTTGTAACTTACACTGAGAATAGTAGAGTCGCACATCAAAGCCCAGCATAACCCATGAGAGTTGGGAAAATCATACTCTTATCACCTGCTCCTCTTTGACTAACCTGACAGACTTTCATCTTCTTATCTGATCTATAAAACTGACAGGGTATGGTTTTAACCATAAGATGGGATTAGCAAGTCAGAGGGACAACTGCCAGGTGACATATTGATCATGCCCAAAATTCTATTTCCTTTCCAGCACATAGACTGCCTAGGAGTTGCTCCAAGGTGGTTTATAGGTAAATAACCCTTGGGTATTTTGTTTCCCTAAGAATTAACAAAAACTTCTAAAAATGAAAAACATGTTGACTTCCCCAGGAACACAAATCTCAGACTCTGCTCAAGACTGGAGAGAAATGTGACTCCTGTGGAGAAATAAACTCTAAAAATAAGATTCAAACCTAAGCTGTTTGTGCAGTGACTAAACTTACTAATGACACACACTCTAGAAATACACTCTTTTTGTAGTTTTTAACTGAAAATATTTTTCATACAATGTATTCTGATCACCATTTCCCCTTCCTCATGGCTTCCTAGATCTTCCCCTCAGCTCTCCACCCATCCAACTCCACACCTTCTTTCTCTGTGTCTCTTCCAATTGCCTGTTTGTTTTCATTTTTCTGTTTGTCAAAGATGTGCGTGCGTGCGTGTGTGTGTGTGTGCGTGCGTGCGTGTGTGTGTGTGTGTTGGTGAGTGTGGTAGTTTGAATATAATTGATCCCAATGAACTCATAGGGAGTGGCACTATTAGGAGGTGTGGCTTTGTTGGAGGAGGTGTAGCCTTGTTGGGGAAAGTGTTTCACTGTAGGGGTGGGCTTTGAGGTTTCATATATGCTCAAGATACCTCCCAGTGTCACGGGTCATTTCCTGTTGCCTCTGATTAAGATGTGGCCAGCATCATGTTTGCCAGTAGGCTGCCATGGTCCCCGCCATGGTGATAATGGCCTGAATCTCTGAATTGTAAGTAAGCCATCTCAATTAAATGTTTTCCTTTATAGGAGTTGCTATGGTCATGGTGTCTCTTCACAGCAATAGAAACCCTAACTAAGACAGTGAGGTGATGTCACATGTATGCAGGTGCTTGTGGAGGTCAGAAGAAGACATCTTCCTGGAACTGGAGTTTCAGATGATTCTAAGCTGACCACTGTGGGTGCTGGGAACTCAACTTAGGTCCCCAGCAAGAGCAGCATGGGTTGTTAACTGCTGAGCCGAGCAATCTTTCCAGCTCCCTACCCTAAAATGTAATAGTTTAATTAATTATTTGAGAATTCAGTACAAAGTATTTTGATCTCATTCAGGACCCACTCCTTTCCTAACCCTTCTCAGATCCATCCTCACCTGCACATTCTTTCCTGTATCATGCCATCCTAAAAAATAATAACACATCATATACAGTTTGTGCTGCCTATGTACACATGAGCATAAGGCTACTGAAGTGTGGCTGGCCTACCAGGGGCAGTTCCCTTAAAGAAAAATGACACCTTTTCCTGAGAAATCATCACTTGTCAAAAACTCCTCAGAGGTGGGGGCTCATGAGTCCTTCACTCCTCCATGCTAGAATGTTATGTTAACTGGCTTAATCTTGTGTGGATCTTGTACAGGCACCCACAGCTGCCGTGAGATCATGAGTAGAATAGTCTTTTCACATCTAGAAGACACTGTTTTACCTCAGTTGTAACCCACCCTGTGCTCTTATGGTGTTTCCACTCCTTTTTCCACTGTGGTCCTTTGGGAAGGACATCATGATATAGATGTGCCACTTTTGGGACTGGGTGCTGTATATGTATTCAGTAGTGAGTTTCTAGATCAGACACTGTTCACTGCATACACACAAACTCCTTATAAACAGTTACTAATCTATGGACGTAGAGGTACAAATTTAGTGAGTAGTTTGACACTGTGTCCATTAAGCAAAATAATAGTAGTAGCTTCACCCCTGTGGCCCATGAACACTGCTACCATGTGTTCTTAGCCAGATTTACAGTAATAAACATTTATTTCTTCCTGTGGTGCTGGCGTTAAATTTCATCAGAATGCAGTTGGGTACCTTTGTAACATTAGTGTGACTATTGCACCCATGAGCCTATTTTGCCACACTGGTTATTACTGGAGTTCAATGGGATCATTGCTAGATGACTTTTATTCACCAAGCAGCCTACAGAAGGAAGTTCATCAGTCAGCACCAACTTGAGTTTTCCACGTCCTGATACCAACATGTGCGATGTCTTCAGTGATAGGATCTTATCTTTGAGTCCTGCTGGTAACCAAGAACAGAGTCAATTGTATGGCTTGGGAGGTCTCCAGTGCATCCTTGAGCAATAGCTCAAGAAAAGATATCCCACACCTAGGACTGGCTTTTTATTTGACAGCCTATGACTTCTTGGAGAAGCATTTTTAGTCATTTTATATAAAAATATATGAAGCTTATAACATTATAGGTTTCTACATGACTTTTTAAAGTATATTCAGCATTAGCTTTTGCTACCCTGCCCTGCTTTGTCCTACTAACCCTCTTCCCACCTAAATCTCTCTCCTCAGTATTCCCTTTCCCTTCATTTCACCTATATTCTACAATTTCCCCTCCCATCCAGTGGTTCCTTTCTAATAGCCTGTATTCTATAGATACTCCAGGTATCTAGGTCTGAGTCACCTCAGTCAGTGTAATGTTTCTCAGGTCTATACACCTGCATCATAATTTTGATTTTCTTTACAGCTGGATGAAATCCGTTTACATGAGTACTACATTTTCATTATCCATTCGTCGGCTGATGGACACCTAAGCTGCTTCTATTTCCTGACAGTTGTAAATATGCCCAAGTATATACTCGGGGCTGAAATAACTGGGTTATATGGGAGACTTTGTTTTTTGAGGTGATTGGCTACACAAATGTTCTCCCACTAGCAGTGTATGAGGGTTCTCTATTCCCCAGATCCATGCTAGAATCTGTTGTTGTCGTCTGCTTTTTTAATCTTAGCTATTCTGACTGGGGAAATATTAAATCTCAGAATAATTCCAGTCTTCATTTTTCTGATGCCCAGGGATATTTTAAAATGTATTTCTTAGTCATGTTCTTTCCCTGTAAAATCTCTCTGATCAGTTCTATAGCCCCCCCCTTCTTTTACCTGGGTTACTTATTTTCTTGCTGTTTAGTTTAGTTTTGTTTTCTTTTATTCTGTTTCGGTTTTATTCCATGTGGATTCTAGACACTGGTCCTCTATTATGTATAGTTTGCAAGGTTTCCCCCCCACACACACTTTGTAGGCTACTTCTTCAGGAGATTAACAGTTTGTTTTGTAGTATAGAAGCTTTTAAATGTCCTTAAGCCCCATGTACTGCTTGTTGATTGTGTTTCCTGGGTGACCAGAGTCCTGTTCAGAAAGCTCTCACCCAAGCTCATACCCTGGAGCATATTCCCCACTCTTTCTTCTAGAAGTTTCAGCACTATCACTGGGATTCTTAATCCATCTGTGAGTAGGGAGAGAAAAAGAGAGCGATCAACTTTCATTCTTCTTCATGGAACTAGCCAGTCTCCCCAGCACTGTTCATTATTAAGATCCTGTCTTTTATTCAGTGTGTATTTTTGGGACCCTTGTCACAAATCAGGTGTCTGTAATGCTTCAGTTTTATCCCACTGATCAGTCCGTCTGTTTTTGTGCTAGTGCCATGCTGTTTGTGTCACTATGGCTCTGTAGTATAACTTGAAATCAGGTATGGCCATACCTCCAGCTGAGGCAGGACCCTAACTCTTCTCCCCTGTATCAATATTGAGCATGGTATTCCCACCAAAAGAAATAGGCTCAAAAAAGCTGGTTCATGCACCCAGAGTAAGTCCTAGTCCCACTGCCAGACCCAGACACATACGCATACCAAGTCACATAAGTATCACACACATTTAGAGGGCCTAGTTCAGTTTCATGCAAGTACCCCAGCTGTCAGTCCAGAGTCTGTGAGCCTCCATACATCAGGTCAGCTTTCACTGTGGTTTCCCAGTCATGATCTTGACCACTCTTGCTCATATGATCCCTGCTCCCTCTCTTCAGCTGAACTCCAGGAGCTCAGCCCAGTGCTTGGCTGTGGGTCACTGCATCTGCTTCCATCAGTTACTGGATGTAGGTTCTATGATGACAATTAGGTTGGTCACTAATCTGATTATAGGGGGAGGTCAGTTCAGACACCCTCTCCACTATTGGAGTCTTATCTGGGGTTATCCTTGTGGATTCCCGGGAATTTCCCTAGCACCAGGTTTCTCCCTAACCCCATAATGGCTCCCTCTATCTAGATATCTCTTTCATTGCTCTCCCTCTCCGACCCTCCCCCAACTCGGCCATATGAAGAACTGAATTGGTCTTTTGATGGGGATTGCACTGAATCTGTGTACTCTTTTGGCAAGATGTCCATTTTCACATTCTTATTCCCACCAACCCGCGAGCACAGCAGGTTTCTCCTTTTTCTGGTACCGTCTTCAATTTTTTCAGTGTTTTAAATTTTTCATTATGTAAGTCTTTCATTTCTTTGGTTTGATTTATCTCAAGGTAGTTTGGTTTTCTTGTTTTTGCTTGGTTCTGGGACTATTGTGAGTGGGATCGTTTCCATGGTTGATGTCTTCCTCAGTCTGTCTTTGGTATAAAGCAGTGGTTCTCAACCTGTGAACTGTAACCCCTCTGGGGTCAAATGACCCTTCCACAGGAGTTGCCTAAGACCATCGAAATACACTGATAATTACATTACAATTCATCAGTGTAGTAAAATTACAGTTATGAAGTAGCAACCCAAATGATTTTGTGGTTGGGAGGTCACCACAGCATGAGGAACTGTATTAAGGGTCTCAACATTAAGAAGGTTGAGAACCACTGGCGTAGAGGAAGACTACTGACTTGGGTATGTTCATTGTACCCTGCCACTTTTAGGAAAGCATTTCTTAGTTCCAGGAGTTTCCTGGTGGAATCTTTGGTGTCTCATGGATAGAATCATGCCATCTGCAAATAAGGAAACTCTGACCTTAGACTGAAGGTAAATTTGGCACCACTGGAGGAACAAACTCCACAACTAAGATTCAAGTCTATTTTTACAGTAACTATATTTAGTAAATACACACAGACACACAGACACACACACTAAAAAGTAGCACCCCAAGTACTCTCACAGTGCATCTCATTTTTAAACAAGGCAGAACAATTACCGGGCAGGACCTGATACTGCAGAGACATGCGAGGGAGGGAAAAAATACCTTAGATCCTTGGGGCGATTCGCTTTCAGTGCTTAAGTGGTGGAGAAAGAGGAAGGCTCAGACTGAATCAACCTGAAGAAGGAAAGAAAAGGCAGACAATTGAACTAAATGAGCATGAGCTAATTTAGAAAGACTCTATCAGAGGCGTGCAGCTAATCTACCTTCATAATCCTCAGCCATCCGCTCTCCTCAGAGCTCTGGAATGACTAAAGACTAGAAATGAACATCAGCCTTAGGGAGCTATTTAGGAAAATGAAAAAAGACCACGGAATGTGATTGAACTCTCTAAGATTTTTAACACTATTTTCAATAAGGTTAAGTAAGTAAAATGATAAATAAAAGTAATTAAAATCATTAATAAGAAAGTGCCAATTCTCATGCAGTTGTTGCAGGCAAGCCTTATCTTTGTAACTGCTGTACTTCATCAAGGGAAACAAGATTAATTCTGGTTCTTTTGCTGTGACTGGTTCTGTCAGGAAAACAGATTAATCTTTAAAATATCACCAGAAACTTAGAGTTTCTATTCATAAATATCCCTAAAGGCACCCCACACTGCAGAATAAGTAAATAATGCAGGGAAATACAAACCTAAGGGACACGTGAAAAATGGAATTATGGGCTGCAAACACTAAACATTATTCCAGTAGGAACAGAATGGTGGCTACAATCGATGATTAAAGAATGCCATTAAGTTGTCAGGCATAACTGTTGTAGTTTTCTGAAAGAGTCATTTTGCTATTGCTTTGGGTTTAAAGAGCTGGAGTTAGATACACTGGAGACACGTATCTGGCTTTAGACAGCAGTTCCTTGAGGAAAATAAGTCACCAGTTATTTGGAGGCTGACAGTCGGTATATGTTATTTTTGAGTTGTAAGAAAATTGCACAGTTAAAAACTCCACTTTAATTCACCTGGATGGAAGATGAGCCCTGAGCAATATGTCCTATACCAAAGCTAAAGCCGCTGTAGGAAAAGACACTTTCTACACACTGTGTCTCTCAGTAGGCTTTCTGATCAGGTGTGCTGACACTTCCTACACACTGTGTCTCTCAGTAGGCTTTCTGATCAGGTGTGCAAAGTGACCCACTTGGGCCTACTGCAATTTTGAAGAGATATGGCAAATGGGAGCTGAACATCTGTAATCCAAAAATCAACTAACACAGTCATCAGTTTCATACATGTTGATCATATCATGTAACTTAGAAAATAATTATACATAAATTATCAGTATTTTTATTGAGATAAGGTCTCACTGGGTAGACCAGGCTGACATTGAACTGATGATAATCCTCCTGTCTCTGTCTTTCACACGTTGTGATTACAGATTTGTCAGAATATGTTTTTAAATTCTTTAGGAAAATGCTTGTCCCATAGTTTAAAAGGATATGCCTTTAAATTGATTAAAGTATTTGAATAATTCTGACTGATATTATGCTAATGCTGAGATTAATCTTATGAAAAATATTTGAATTAGTGAATATGCTCCATGCTTGTACTATTTAATAATCCAGATGTAGTTTGTACATAATTTTTGTATATAACATGTTATAGTAGGTTCATCAATGAAAGGAAACCAGAGTGTTTGTCAAATAATTTCCCCAAAATGATATAATGTTATTTACGATTATTTTTCTCTCAAAAATATACTCTGAAAAGTATCTAGAAGCTGGGACTGGAGAGACGACCTGGATGGTAAAAGAATTTGCTCGTGAAGAGGACAGAAATTTGGTTTCTAACATCCATATGTCAGCTCAAAATCCATCTGAAACTCCAGGTCCAGTGTATCTGATACCCTCTCCTGACTTCTGTAGAAACTGCATGCACACTATACCACTTAAGCACACTCAGGCAAATACTCCTACATATAAAATAAAAATAAATAAATATTTAAAAGAAAGGGTATCTCAAAGTTGAATGAAAGGAAGTATTGCTCTTGTCTATTTGTAATTACCAGGAGGCCATTAGGACACTGTCCCTAGAGCAGTGGCACGCTGTCACTTTACCACCTTCCTTTGCCATCGTGCTATTCATTGTTTGAGCAAAATGAGAGAAGATTGGCTTCAAGCAACCTTTGTGAAAAAGCCTCTTTCCCCATTGCTGTTAGTCACTTTTGGATATAGCATCTCACTATGAGGCACAGGCTGACTTGGAATGCCTAAGCTCAAATTACACTTCCCAAGTAGCCAAGGTGACTACAGGCTCATCCATTTAAGACAGACTTTCTTCTAATCCTTAATTCAAAGATTTTTTTTTCTTCAGATAATGTCCCATCTCACTATGTACCCATGTTTGGCCTGGAACTCATGGGTCTTCCTGAGTCTGCTTTTTTACCCTAGTCTTGGTATTAAAGACGTCCACATGAGGGCTCTTGATACTATTTCTCAACATGCCATGTTTTGATTCTGAGGTTCTTAACTTAAGCTGTTTTTCTGGCTAGTGAACAAGGGTCTTTTCAAAAGCCACAGTACATGTGTGGTTTTCTGGGCTGGTAATGTGTGGTAGGTAAATAAAATGGACAGTGGAGTTTGGAAGCGTAAAAAAGTCTTCAATGATCATTCTAGTCCTGGTGTCTGTGTGATGCTTGGCCAATTATTTTACTTTCCTGAACTCTCTCTGCAGTGTAAAATACAAGTTCTTTGGATATTCTTGTAGAAATGAAGTAGGAAAACATAGCTGAAGTCCCTTAGCAGAGTTCGTGGGTTCGGTAAATATTAATAAAATGACCCTCAGCTCTTCCTTACAGCAATTTTAGCTATAAAGCTTCCCCTTCAACATCCGGTGTTTGAAGATGTGCAGAATGATCACGTGCTGGGTATGGAGTCACTGGAGAAACTCAGATCACACTGTCTCCTGGTACTGATGCACTTAACTGTCAGAAGGGGGGAAAAATGGGTCAGTTTCTGTATCCACCCTGGGTAAAAGCTCCTTGGGATTGGGAGTACAAAGGAGGACCCACTGCAGATGAAAGAATGTAACTGCTTGTTTGCATTCAAATGGACTCTAAGGAAACTGGCCTGTGAAGTTATCCAGAACTTGAGTTGGGAGTGTTACCGCGGCTACCAGCTGAATATTCACCACGGCCCTTCTTATGGTGCCCCTCTGACACAAGTAGCCCAGGGCTTTGTACTGAGCCTGGGCAGCAGCAAACTGGGCAAATGGTGCTGTAGCTCATGTTACTAAAGAATTATGACTACTGATGAGTTCTAATAGTTTCCCAACTCTTTCCATTTGATTTTTAAATGGGCCCCTGGAGGTCACGGCTTGTACATTTTAACACTAGCTAAGACAGGGAGAAGGGTATTTCTCACAGCACGGGTGAAGAAAGAGCATGATTTCTTTTAATTTGGGGACCTTATTAGTTCTTTAAGGGATGTTTGTCCAGAGCCAAATATTAATTAACTAATTTAAAATGCTAGTAGAGAGAATGCCATTGATCTAAGGACCAACTCCATGATTCATAGACTGAGGTTCTGTCAGGCCTATTCTAACAGCAGTCTTGCTCACTTAGGACTTAAATTTAATTGAAATGTTAATCCCTACGAGGTTTTAATACTGGGCAATTATTAGGAGATTAAGAAACAAGATTCTCATTTCCCAGTTAAAGAGGTCAGGCAGTTGTCATAATACTTTGGAGAGCATTAACGAAGTCATGGTAATACCAGGGGCCTGTGTCGTGTTCCTTTCAAAGTATCTTAACCTGCCCATGTGTGTACAGCTCTCCCTGTGGAATTTATTGATAAATCATGGTAAAAGGAAACCACTTCATGGAAATAGTGGCTAAAGGAGACATTCGTTATCCACAAGAGGAAAGACAGCAGGCCCTGTTTGCCTCATACGAAAATAACCGCTTGATTCAAAGCAAAAGACCCTTCCGTAGCCAATTCAACAAGGGAAGAGGGTGGTGCACCCAAAAATCCGGGGCCTGGGGCATTTTCTGGAATGTGTACAGTCAGAACGTGCAAATTAGTCAGCAAAGAGAATGCACTCAGCCACACCCCTCCCACCTGCCGAAGACTCATTCTTCCTCTGTGGTCCACAAGCTTCTGCCTTGGAGAGCTGCAGATTAAAGTCATCTCATTCCAAATGCCAGCCTAGTCATGACCCAAGCCAGCTATGGCATTTCCTGCTGTGTGAAGATGACCCTATCGTCACCCTCTCTGTGCTTTGGTTTTCTTACAGGAGAAAATAAGGATGACTAAAATGACCGAGAGAGTCAAAAGCCCCATCCAGGTGGCTCTGAGCCTCCCGGGACTTCTTAGGTAGCCAAATGCACACACAGCAGTGAAGAATAGCAATGATATGCTCCCATTACAGCCTTTGTAGGGGAGCCTCCCTATTACCTCTCAACATTTCTATCTCTGCATTACGTCTCTGTATGAGGAACCATTGGCACAAGCTGTGACTGTCTTCTGGCACTTACGGTGAACCTTCCATAGCCTCAGATCTCTTCACAGAAGACAACGCTACATCAGTGGTGATCAGCTGACCAACCCCATGGCACAGGGTGAGGTTGCTTCTGTCACCTGTTCTGCAACCGGCAGAGCCGTACCACATTTTCAACAGCACCCACTCACTGCCGTTTCCTCTAGGGATTCTTTGTTTTTCCACTTTTAAGTTAGGGTTAAAGTCTGGTTTTGTTTTTGTTTCTTCCCCCAAGTGGGCATTTCTAAACAGGAAGCCTGACGGCGACTACTTAGATTTCCTTAACTTCCGGTTTAACACCTACCAATAAATTCCAGTCCTGTACTTACCAACTCTAACTTCCTTGTGGTGACAGAGATTTGTGAGATTCATGAGTTGTCACTTCCTTTATTGGGCATCCACGTGAATAGTCTCTTGTTGCTAAATTCTGCTCTTTGGTATATCTGAAATTCCTGCTTGCTGTCTCCCAAACACGTTCCATCTTAGACACTATCTCATCCTCTTCCCCTGCCAGATATTGATTATACAGACATTCTCTGATCCCAACCCCTGTAGTTTTGCTCATTGTTGTGTCTTTGTAGCTCCCCTTAAATACAAGGACACCAGGTTGTTCTTGCAGCTCAGGACTTTCACTAGGTCTTGCCCATTTCCAACACCGTCAAGTGCAGTAGAGCGTCTTCATGGGTGGCTCTGCCTTCCTCACAATGACCCTTTTCTCTCTCAATCAGTTCCCAGGCACAGTGTCACTTTGCACTATGACCATCAGTGAGAGCCGAGTCGCTCTAAAGGATGCCCTTGGTCATTACGAGTGAAGTGCCGCTCATAGCCAAGCTCTTCTCCTGTGGGCATGCTCACGAAGGAGGGTACAAAAAGGAAAGGGAATGGAACTCCCTTGAGCGGTGATGCCTGCTTGAAGGAGAATGATGGAAGGCAGTGGAAGTCTGTGTCCTACAACTTATCTTGTTCCAGGGTCCCATTGAGCATCCTCAGCAGTGTTTCCTAACTGCTGGACTGTGGTGGTCTCCTCCAGCACACCTCCTTGAACAAAGCAGTGGTGTGCTTTGCGTTCTGTAGGCTTCCAGTGCTGATGGCTGCCCTCTGGCTCATTTTATCTGCTCTAGTTTCTTTTTGTTGTTGTTTGTTTCTGGCACTGAAGACTGAGCCCAGGACCCTACCTTCGTAGGCACTATTACTTTTGAAAGTACTGATCCTAATCACTTGAAGCTTACCAGGGGCTTGCCTCCAACCCTCACACCTAGGCAGCACTGGCTGGACTATTTCCGATTTCCAGAGAACTCATCTATACTTGGGAAGTTTGGAATAGATTCTCAACCCACGATGGGTGTTTGTTCCAACTGTCGTGACACTCATTTTACTGCTTGAAAAAGTCCCCATTTGAGGGGCACTCTTGTGAAAATAGGCAATGTTATACATGCATTTCTGACAAAAAGGAAAAAAATGTCAAGTCCACCCTAGCTCTGTCCGGACAAGCACAGAGAGAGGCGTGTTGACTTGCCAGGCAAATATTTTCCCCTCGTTTTCCTGAATGAGCCTGATTCACTGCAGGGCTTTTTCCCACACGAGCAGTAGAGGTGGGCTGCCTTAGGAGCAGCCACTGCCCGCTCTCCGGAGGGCACTGCAGTGAATCATCATTTTCATGAATGAAAAGACTAGGAGGAGGGAAGCAAGGACAAGGAGCTTGTTGCTAATGCCTTCAAACAATGCAAACATTTTGTGAATGATTTTAGATGGTATATGACGAGTTGGCTTTGGGGTTTTGTTGTTCTGGATGGAATGCACAGAAAAAAAAAAGAACTTGTCTGAACAAAAGTTTTATCTGACAACCTATTCGCATGCCAGTTGGTGTTGGGCACAAAACGGGCAGAGTACTGAATCACATTGTCCTTCAGAAGTGGTTCTAAGCCTTCCTAATGCTGCAAACTTTTAATGCAGTTAATGTTGTAGTGACCTCCCAACCAGGAAATTATTTTCATTGCTACTTCATAACTATAATTTTGCTAATGTAAACAATCATAATGTAAATGTTTTTGGAGATAGAAATTTGAGAACGGGATCTCAACACACAAGCGGAGAACCACTGCTCTTAAGTTTTGTGTCGGTGTATGCATGAGACCCGCTAAATAAAGTGTCTGTCCTACTACACACAAGAAGAAATTTGCCAGAAGAGATGCCCACTTTATTTTTGAGGAAATTTTGGGTCACAAAGCTATACTTTGCCATTTATCTAGGACTAAAAAAATAAATAACTTACTATAGAATACAAAACATTTCTTTAGCAGTGTCTTACATAGAATCCACTCAATAAGAGCCCAAGAAAAATCATAGAAAAAAGAAACCCTGGGATTAAAAGAATGAGTTCTGAAATAAAAGTGATAACCATTTTAGTTGCTGGCTCACCTTCAGCCCTTTAACTCAACACCTCAATTGAAAGGACAAGTTTCTCCATTCAGTGCCTACTTCTTTCTGTGCCTTCGTTGTTTGATGGTTCAAACCTGAGCTCATATTCTTGACCTGGAACATCTCATTTCACATAACTAATTATAGTTCTCAGGATGTACCTCTGGTGCACTGCCCTCTGCATGGTCTTTCTAAGTTCATGGACCACTTTAGATGGTACTCATCGCTAGCACCTTCCTCTGATGCAGTTCAGACTCTGAGGTCCCCAGGGAAGATGACTATGCCATCCATCAATCATGTAGTCATTTACAAAAGGTTTATTAGGATCTTATCAGTGTCAGGATTTGTTTTAGGGACCAGAGACGGGTACAGGGTTGAACAAGGCAGATGGTATTCCTATCAAGGAATATATCCTTTGAGAGAAGATATAGATAAAAAGCAAAACAAGGGAACAAGTTTAATGCGACCAAGAAAAGGAAAATATATTTGTATGACAGGAACTACCAGCAGATTGGGGGAAGACTTTACTAAAGAGCTAGCCTGGAACAGAGACCTCAAAGGCAACAAGGATTCAATGCGAACCTAGAGGTAGATTGTGTGCGTTGGGAAAATTCAAACACATAACATTGAAGGAATAATGAGAGTTAGGACATAAAAACCTAGCAGAGCAGTCCGTTCCAGCAGAAGCCAGGGTTAGGTGATGTGGGCTCTGGGGCGGGGGTGGGGGTGGGATAGTAAAGGCTCTGATTTTCTTGTAGCATGGGAAGTACTGGGGCAGTGCCGAACAGAAAGCTGGGTATGATGCTCTGGTTGTAGAAACCACAGGGGCTCTCTGTGGTGAAAAGGTTTTCCTCTGCAATCCCAGAACCTCACAAAATATCCCCTTCTGTTCTGCCACCCTAAGTCAGGAGGCTGGTCCATCCATGATAGTACTTCTCCAGGGTGTGTGGCCATCCCAAAAGAGGAAAAGTACAGAGTCATTCAGTTCAATATGAGGTGTACAGTTTTTCCTGTCTCTTTGACTTACTGGGTCCATGCCTACCTTTCTAAGATTTCTTGAAAGGGAGTTTTAAGGTGGTTTTTTTTCTATACTCCTTGTACTGAGTTGGACATCCTCAAATATATTAAGCACTTATTCTGTGAGACCATGACAGTAATAGGTGGATTGCAGCTCCTAAGGTCTAACGGGAACTTTCTAGGGCACGGTGAAGGTAGCAAAGGTGGCTTATATTCACTCGTGACTTCCTAACTAGGGAAACATCTTTTTCTAATCAGCTCCCTGGAGGGTCTCTCTAGGTACACTCATGGCAATTTGCATGGAAAAGGAAGCCAAGAACCAGGGCCCTTCCATGAAGCCGCTGGGGAGATAAAGCTGGCTAAGGTAGCAGTGCTTTACTAGCTGGAGCGTGTCAAACATCATATTCCACTGATGGCAGTGCATTTATCCTGTGGCAGAGTGATCCTGAATCATCTGTGTAAATGAGGAACTAACCCTCTGAGAATGACGTCCATTTGCGTCTTTTCAAGAGTATGCTGTTTTACTGGAATATCCTTATGTAACTTACACCATTCTGCATTTGAGCATCGTATTACATACTCTTTTACCTTCAAAGTTTATGTTGCTATAGATGTTGGGAGTGCAACCTGAAGAGCAACCCGTTTAGGGGATCAGCTACAGTTTTCCTTTGTTTACCTGTGACCCAAGCCTTCTTGCTCCCTGGCATCCCTGCTATTTTTAAAATAGCTTGGATCTACGCAGCCTTGAATTTCTTTTTAACCGTCTGGGGAGGGGTACTTATGGAGGTCAGAGGATAACTTTAAGGAGTCTGTTCTCTCCTTCTGCCTTTGTGTAGGTTCTGGGAATTGAACTCATGTCACCAGGCTTACACAGCAAATGCTTTTACCCAAGTAGCCATCTTGCCAACCCCTCAAACTTGTGTTTCTAAATAGAAGTTAGATGTATTGTAAATAATAAACCCTATGAAAGACATTACTGTCTTAAACATTTGTAAGATCAAATTTATAATCCAATATTCCAGATCCTTTGCCTCAAACTGAGAGTCACTAACAGTGGGGATGATGAGAGTTACTGCGGTTTTATTTTTTTCTCAGTAATATTTAGACTGCTATGAAAATGTAGACGGAAGTGCACTTAACTTCTTCGGCTGCCTTCAGCCATGAGCCCAGTGGCCTCTGTTCAAGAACACAGGCGCAATCAATTCATCTGAACGCACTCTGTTAGTCATCTTGTATGTCTTCTCAGGCAAGCACCCACTCATTCCTCCCATCTCCCTGACGTGGAGAATGTGAGCTAGGCTGTTTCTTCCCTCCAAGCCGAGGGATGATTGTGGCTCTTTATGAGCACAGCACAGTGACTCCAGGTGTGTCCTTAGACTTGCTGCATTGGTGCAATGTGCTTTCCCAACTTGACTCTTCTGCTCTTCTTCCTGATTCCATAGCCAATATGCCTGCTGCTCCACCACTCTGTCCTCTTCGTGTAGGCTTTGAAGCCATCCTCCCATCTCTGGGAATGCCACCGCCCACCATTACTGGGTTACTTATGACTAGGCTCTGGTCTAATGTGAGTATCACCTCCTTCTAGAAACTTACCTTTCCCCTCCATGATGTCCTCCAAACTGTCGTGCTAGTTCATGTTTTCCCTAGACCTTGAGTCATAGTCCAGGCAAATGCCTGTTTACTACTAATTAGCTTTCCATCCTAGGATATAAAGGCTTTGTAAAGGCCCAAGAATTTTGCTTCCCATTAAATCCCTGCTGCCCAATGTGGCAGTGACCAGCACCTCATAGCGTCCCTTCTTAGACTACAGCGCTGTATATTCATTAGTCTCTACAAAAGTGTGAGTACTGATGTAGACACAATGTCTGGGAAGCTAGTAGATTTGATGCACCCACCAAACCATAGAAAACATGTACAAGAGAGTTAAGACTGTGCCTACCATTGAGCCGGGTGTATGAAACGCACTGTTTTGGTTGTAGCTTTACTGAGCATCCTTTACCTGTTGCATGTTTCCTCGGAGGTTGCTGAATACAGAAGGCCATTTTGGAGACATCTAAAGGGAGACTGTAGAGCAGAAATACATGCAAACTCTGTTTGTCTTGACAGTGGAGGCTGTGGAAACACAGGGGCTTTCCATTTCATTCTTAAAATTCTGAGGGAAGCTCAGTCTGGTGGCCAGAGAAGCCTGCAGACACCTGGGTTTTGACGAATGTAGATTCCTTGAGAGAAGCAGTAGCCGGGAAGCAAACCTTATCTCTTCTGACCTGGAAGACAGGCAATTAATTCTTTTCTCCTTTCTTTCCAGGTAGGGTACTGCTTTTAAATGCAATGTTATGCAAGGTCCTTCTGTTGAAAGTGCAGCGCCCAACATCACCTTTCCTTTACCTCACTTGATCCTGGGCTTGAGACTTTGCTCGTCAATGGTTTATTGGGATTAAGACTCTTCTTGAAAACACATTAGAACTTTTAAATGAATTAGTGGAATCTGCTGAGACAATTGTATATGAAACCGGTTGTTCAGGCTTGTAGTGCAATAGATCTTTCTAAAAGAGAAGATTCTAGAATATCCTCCAAAATAGTAGTGGATCCTCTGAATGAATGGTTGTGGTAAATTGTGAATAGAGCCAACCCCTGGCCATAAGTTAGACAGATCATGCCCCGTTTATCCAAAGTGACAAACTCAGTTTGCAATAAAAGTCTAGTTTGGATATTATTTTTTAATTATAGACAAATATTTTCCTCCACTAGTGAGCTGAATTCCTGGGAATGATGTGTTGTCACTCTGCAGAATTCTGTAAACATGTTCTTTTCAGTGGAAAAAGCAGAGAACTGTTTAGAGCAGAAGGAAGGACTTGCATTTGAAGCTTCACTATGGGAAATGAATTTTCCCCAGTGTTCGGATTTGATTTTTAATAAATTATTGGCTCTGGGAATCAAGACGCTTAAGTGTAAGTGCGTATGAACAGGCAGAGATGTACATTTGAAAACGGTTCTTGGGGGACCACAGTCAGAACACAGGCAGATTCCAAGTCAAGCCGAGGAGGAATAGTGTTCTTGTGCCCTGCAGAAGTTTTCCACTAAAGATATTAGATGCTCGGTGTTCAGAGAGATACAGCCCCCTTTCCTTGGTTGAGATTCAACGCAGAGACCCCCCCAGCTGTGGTCATTCCTATTAACGAGCCCTTTCTAGTATTACCTGCAATTGTTCTGACAGGAGTGTTAGAAATAACAAGAAATTCCAGTTTAAAACTACAGACTACAGCGTAGGGGGAAAACACCCTTAGAACAAATGTAAGAATGAGGAACTATAAGGCATCTCCCAAACGTAATTTCGTCCTGAGAAGTCCGTACTTGCTCCTTCTTAGCTGGGAGAGCATTAGCTCCGTGGCAAAGCTTGCTCTCCCTGAAGCAGTAGAGGGCGCTGTGCTGACACCAGTGGGGAGGTGCTGCACTTCCATGGAGGATCTGGGCACCTCTCTCTCTCTCTCTCTCTCTCTCTCTCTCTCTCTCCAAGGCGGCTGTGCTTCGCAAAAAGAACCGGGAAGAGGAGAAAAAATGACCCCAAGGTTATACGGAAGGGCACAGCAGGAATAACTAGTCCGAAGAGAACACAGAAATAAATCCTTTTGAGAGTCTGGCGAGGTTTGGTATTTTGAAGTACCTGGGGAGAACTAAGGGTATGCTAAGCTTTAAGAAATTATAAGTTTAAGAATTTCTCTGAAGCTTAAGACTGAGACTTTAATCTGTCTGAAAGCAAAATGTAAAATTTTGAGTGCAGTAATGCATGCAATTACAGGAGACCTTTTGACGAGCAATGAAGTAATTCCTGTAATTTCATTAGAGTTTCTTTTTTCTCTTGCTCTTCGAGTATTTCATACATTTGATGACAGTCCAAATGTTACCGAGACAGAGCTGAAATACATTCTGACAAAATTATCCTGAGTTCCCTTTAGAAGCATATATTTCAGAGCAGGCAAGCTTGGAATCGCTAAGATGCCTATAAATGCTTTAGGAAAAGGAGACGCTCGTGCTGGGAGAGTCAAGAACTCGTCTAAATCAGCCAGCCTGTTTGTGGTGAGGCAAATAAGAGAACCCAGAGTCCTTATTCCTGGTTCAAAGCTCTCCCTAACCTGAGTCCCTACATTTTATATGTTTCTCCTACTGCATTATAGAGCATAGTTCTCAAAGCAGTGTAGGATACTCTTCCATGCTTGCATACCAAAACGGTCCTTTACTCAAAGAAGTTTTGCCCAGTTTTACGATGGGTGAAGAAAGAAGCCAAATATCATCCTGTAGTTCTGTTTATAACTTTGTGCCCATTCATACCAAGTCAAGCCAGTTGCCTTCTGTTCAGCTGTCCTTTCTTGCCTGTAAACTCCCTGCTTCGTGACTGATTTTGCTATTTTGTGTCAACAGTAGAGTAAAGTTCAACTGACTCAGAGTAAGGGAAATGGGCCAGATGGACCGGGTTGTGTAACACCTTCTTCACTTAGACTGGGTAAGAGTGGTGAACAAAGGCTGGCTGCCATCGCTGGTGCTGCGCACAGGGGTGAAAAGTTCAAGACTCCAGAAAACTCTTAGCCCGATACCTGAGGAGCTACTGTGATTCTCTGAGAGTGGGTGGAGATGATGCTGGATGGCGAGCCTTAAGGTGTCTCTTGCTGTGCCTTCTTCCCTGATGTGGGGAGGCAGAAAGAATGTGGGGCCAGCTGCTTACAGGGACATGGTGGAGACAGGACCGGCCACGCCTAGGCCATCTCATGAAAGTGTGGCTTGTGAATTCCTCACCTGCCTTTCTTAGAGGATAAAAGTTATGGAAAGGAGTTTGTAGTTTGCCAACCAGGCTACCCTTAGAAACTGTTCTTGGGCTGTGGAAAGCGTATGGACATGCAAAACTAACCGCCTTTGTGAGGAGAAGACAAGGTTCAACAAAATTTCAAGGACCAGGCAGGAAAGGGTGTCTTCTATGTGTCAAAAGTGTTGCAATCAGGGAATGCTCCAGTTGGGAAGAGCTATTGGAAAGAGAATGCCAATAAAACACTCAAGAAGTCCATAGAGGATATGATTTGATACCCTATTCTCTAGTTCCATATGATACCCATGAACCCCAAAGTGTCCATATGATACCCATGAACCTCAAAGTGGGTGCTCTTTTGAGTTTTTTTATCTTTTTTTTGTTGTTGTTGTTTTAAACTAAAAGTTATAATGCTTCATTTAATACATAGTAAACTATGGAAATTATTCTACCAAGAAAGAACACATGTAGGTTTAAGGATGGGCTATGTAAATTTTGCATCCCCAATGGAATAACAGAGGAAATTAGGAATAGTTTGACATTATGCCTATTTTTTATTATACCCTTGAGATTGAGGTTTACCTATAATATGTCTACCCATATAAATATCAAATTGATAGAAATGCAAAGTAGCAGTTTCGCACAGACTGCCGGTAAGTGGGCACTTCACTTACAGAGCATGATGCCTGGCTGCAGGCCCCTCTCTGGAGGAGAGAATGGCATAAGTGAAAGAACCCAGTTCTAGCCCTGCCGCATGAAGAGTTCTTGTGACTGTGGCCAAGCTCTTCTCTCACTAGTGAAACAAAAATGCTGCTGTCTGCCTGCTTTGTGCTGTCAGGGTTTTTACATTATAAATGTCAGCAAGCCCTCCTTTGTGGGTACACTATGGGCCTTTATTCTCTGAATGTTCAAGAACAATGCTTGGAGTCATTATTAAAATGATCCGTTCATGCTATCAACTTATGAAACTGTTTCCAAGCCAATATTGTTATTATCTTGTTGGGAAGTTAGTTTGTCCTCCAACTATGTTCAAGTGGCTACAAAATGCATGTCATACTCGCACATCTCTGGCATGTGTATGCGGTTTTGCTTTGGAATTTCTTGAATAGTCTTGTTGATACTGTTACGAGCAATATATATCTATGGCTTAAAGGCAATTCACACCAGTGATAAATTACTATATTTCCCTGAAAATATTTGTAGTGTAGCAAGTTCATTGCTTTTTTTGTTTATTTTTCGTTGACTTGGGAAGAAATTTCCATCCTAAAAGTTCTGGCAAGTGTGTGTGTGTGTGTGTGTGTGTGTGTGTGTGTGAGTGTGTGTGTGTGTATATGTGTGTGTACTGTTGGCAACAATCATTCATATGTAATTGTTTCTAAGGAAAACGGTTCTTCTTCATGATATCCTATGCTACTGATGATCTCTGACATTTTAAGTAACCAAAGAGTATTGCCAATTAAATGATGTTGTATTCCTTGCTTTCAATTTCAAAATAGCCTCATAAATCATCAGGGAGGTCTGACTATTGCTCAGCCTGCCTCCCACCCCAAGTTTGAAAATATGATTTAGCAACTTACATTGATAATGATTTTTCAAGGGAGTCAAAAGTATTGAGTTTAGGCATCTCATACCCTCTTTATCTCTCCAGAAGAGTAGCTGACGCTGTTCGGTGCTATCAGCATCTTTTTAACCTCGTGGTTACAAACGTTAGGACATGTTTACAGCTAGTGAAAAGGCCTAGATGGCAGTGTTGTTGGGTTTTCTTTTATGTTGCTGTCATTGTTTTCATCTCTGTTTTATCTTGTTTCTTCTTCTCCACCACATCCCCGATAATGATTTCCAGGGACTGGAAAAGCACCGAGGACAGAAGTATTTCACTGGCTGTGTTTTAAATGGAATTGATGGCTCTGCTAGTGATCTCATAACCTCAAAGCACTTTACACACTGAGTAATCACTGCAGATACTAAATATAGAACATAGAATCTTTAAGACCATCACAGATAAATCCATATTTGAAACTTAGTCTACCACAAAGTAGCCCTGCTTTTGATGTATCTTTTACAATCATCATGGATGCCTTGATGGAGTTTGGTTCTTACTATTGCCTTTTTGTGTTTGATTGATTTTCTTCATGATGCTTTAAACTAGACCTCACCCTCTTAGTCATTTGGGTTATGTGGAAGCAGGAAGCTGTCATGGTGGGAACTGTGCACCCAATGGTCTTCATCTACTTTCTTACCCAATTTGTGAGTAAATATCTCATTTCTGGGGTTAAAATAAAATCATTATATTTTCTTTACTTACAGAGGATCTTCTGAGTATAACATGTATAGTATTACTCTAAAGTAACAGACTTTCAATACAGATACACATATAACTATAACTCTATATGTACTGAGGATTATAGTTTGCTCTGAGGATTGATGTTATTTCAGTATAATTCCATTTGCCTGATGTTTTATTTAGACATGGGCATGGGTAGTTAATGAATTAAAATTTGTAAGAATACTAGGATAGAATAATCTCAAGATAAAGGTTTGGTTGTTTTTAGCAAAACAAGATAAGTAACCATTATTCCCTTCACTTAACCATCTGTTCCATCATCAGTCTTAAGATTTACTCATTTAAGCTACCTGCTACCAACAACTGGTCCCAGATCTGAGAGGTGTGATCTATGCCTTCTCTGGTGTGCCCTGAGGTATTGTGCCAGTATGACCGTTCTTAAGTAGTGCTGAACACAACCCTGAGCAGCTCGGGAAAAAGAGCATTACTTGAAATAATCTTCCCTTGGCAAGCTCATCTTGGTTGCAGATGACTGGGTAAATAATAAACTAGAACTCCACTTAATTCTCTCCGAAAGAGAGTTTCTCTTACATGACTGAGATAGCTGGCCCCAGAAGAACAATTCTCATGTTGATTTTTTTTCCTATTTATAAATAACGAAGTAGGCGAAGTGCTTTATAAGGATTTATCCTGTCCTTAGATACTAAAGACATGTGTGATTTCACCATATCTGTGGTATGCAGGGTTTGGGACCTGGGGACTAGGAGACTGAGAATGAGAGCCACTACCTAAGCGTGCGACTTGGTACAGTCACTTAGCTCCGAATCCATTCGGGTGAGTGATGAAGTCTTTACAAAGTACATTTGGTTTCTCTAAATGCTTTTTTTCAAAACCACATAAAATAGCACATGACATCACCTCTGATTCCTGTGTAAAGATGAGCCCTCCTTCTTGCCCAATTCATTCTACCCCATGCCCCACCCCGCATGTCTGAGTAACTCCTCCGTGTTTAACTTTCCCTTCTCAACCATGCACTTGGAATGTCTATCCTTTCTTGCGTGTATTTTGTTTTCTGCTTTGATTTTTCTCTCCTTCCGGGTTTCCTTTTGATATCGACATGAATCTCAGGGGCTTCCCTTTGCTTCTTCTGGAAAAATAAATAAGTAAAGGAGACAAATTTAGAGCCCAAAGGTGGAAAATCCCAGTCACAAAAGGCAGCCATGGCACATGGCAGTCCAGATACAAAGCCTACTCACCCCTGCTTTCCCTGAGACACCTCCCTGGGAGGGTATCCCTTTGAAACAGAAGCCACCATCCACCCCTCAGGGATGGAAAACACTGAGTTCTGAACGATAAAGGATTAAGTCGTAGGTTATCAATGTGCACATTGCTACGTTGGCCTTTGTCCTGAGGGCATATAAGACACATTCTCCTCCCCACCCCCCTTAGTGGTTGGAATTTGATTCATTTCCTCTTTTTCCTCTTTGGTCTCTGATACAGAATTCTAAGTTTATCTGTGAGAGAGGTTTGAAACCCTGTGCTGAATCTAAGGAGTCTAGGGGTGCCTATGGCAGTAGGCTGGTAGACAGTGGGTTTTGTAATTGTTTCCCAGTCGCTAGCAGACTGACCTTGGAGAAGCTCAGTGTTATCTAGGAATGAAACCCATCTCACAATACTTGGTGTCCTGGTTTCCCTGAGAGCTGCTTCCAGAAGTTTTCCAAGGCTAATCTTTACCAGGCCATTGTCTCTCTCTGCCACTCCCATCAGCAGCTTGTGAGGAAGAGAATCCACTGTAAAGTAGTTAAGTAACCAGAAATGGCAGGTGGACACCACTGAAACACCCAGTAAGCTATCATCAAAGCCTTTACAAAAATTTTCCATCTTAAAGGGTCACTGTTGTTCAGCTGGGCCTCTGACAACTCTAGGCAGACTGCAAGTAAAGACTAGGAGCTTTCTACATCCTGTTTTTGGAAACCTTTACAGGCTACAGCTAGGAAAACATGGGTGGCCTGTTTTCTTATGGTCCAGCAGGCTTAAGCCCTACAAAGTGGGGAAACTCCAAAGTGACCAGGAGAGAAGCCACTGATTGGCTATTGGTTCTGTCTATTCCTTGCAGTCGGGCTGTGGATTAGGAAATGTTAATTGTTGAGTGAGAGCAATCATGTTGGGGCTTGCTTCAGTGCCAGTGCCGGGAATTGGAAATTAAGCTGTCCTGCTTTGGAAGCCTGTTTTGTGACACAGGTGTACACAAAAGGTAATGGGTGGGGCCTTCTACCTAATGGGGAAGGCAACCTTAAGACAATCTGAGAACTAACTCTGGAATCTGGGCAATCAAGTAGCCTTCCCGGTCCCAAACTTTGATGGGAGGGTACTCTGCTATCTGTGGTTATAGATTAACTGCCACTTTGTCTCACCTCTTACCCCTGGATAACGCCCTGCAGAGAAATAAACCAGAAGATGCAGGTCAAAGTGTGAGAATTACCTGTAAACAGCTAATTCAGTGTCTGTAGACGTATTCTCAAGGACATTAATTTCTTTCCTTTTATTTAATAAAATCTCCCGAAAACTGCTTTGCTCCCTTTCTGCTTGAAAAGAAACCACGCTAGAGTAGCCCTCTGCCAGGTGCTAAAAGTAACACCATAGTGGCAAGGAGCCCTAAGTGAGCTGTAAAATCTCTGTGCCTCACTAATGGCTGCTGTCAAGTGAGAGACATAAAACTATGCATTTCAAAGGCTTAATATTTAAATTGTGTTGTGGTATTTAATATTAATTGGCTGCTTTGGATCCAAGCATTATTGTCAATGCTTTGTAAGTATGACTTTATTGTAATTATCACCAATATCAATCATCATACTTATTTTTTACCCCACATTTTGAGGAACCGTAAAAACAAACAAACGAAAACCCTTTAACCCAAAAATCTGAAATTGGAAATACTCCCAATTCCAATTTTTCGAATTCTGAATTTCTGGATAAAGGATGCCCCACTGGTAAAACTCAAGTAAATATTCCCAAATCCAAAATATCCTTTCCCAAATCCAACTCAGACAAAACAATGCTCAGTCCCAAGTGTTTCTGGTGAAGGAGATTCAACCTGTGCTTGCATCAACATACCCATGTTTATATCATAAACTCAATGGACATGGGATGAGGGATTCCTGAACATGGAGTTCAAAAAGCATATATACCAGAAGCATCAACTTAAAAGCAAAGATTATACTCTTAAAGTTCAGCAGATAGGCACTTTTATTCCTGGCACCACAAAGAACTATAAAAATAAGGAAATGGTTAAGGAGAAAAACCATAGTTGAGCGAGTCCTTTGATCATAGGAGAGTTTTGCCATTGAGATGAGTATTTCAAACCTCAAGGATGTTGGCGTGTACTGAGATTCTGATTTCAATAGCTACAGGTTCACAAAAGAGGTCTGGTATATTCTGCTCATCAGTGGAATAAAGTGAAGAATCAGTCCTCCAGCCATGCACCAAGGCAAAACGTCTCTGACTGCCCTTCGTATTCTAGATGCCAGCAGTGCCAGGCTGGCAGTGAGATGAAAGGCAGAAGGGGTCCCTCCCCAAGTCCTAATTCTTTAAACTTAAGTCAGAATGGAAAGGAAGCAAAAACAAGGAGAACCGATGATACAAACCTTTTTTCACATGTGAGCAATAGCATTGACTTCCATGGTGTAATTATGCTTAACTGCTGCAGTGACAGAGAAGCGGGAATTTCTGACTTTCACAACATTTTTAAATTAAGAAACAAGAAAGAGAAATCAGTTACATTGCTTTCGCGACTTAGCCATTAGAGAGGATCTACCTGGAAAGCAGGAGTCTCTCCGCACTCATTTCTGCGGAAGTGGGCTATGTTTTTGCTCCCAGAGATTCATGACTTGTCTTCCAGGATGGTGGTGCTGAGGCTGTGGAAGCTTCAGGAAGTGAGGCTTGATGGAAAATGGTTCAGTTCATGTTGGCTCTACCCTCATACATGGGTTACAGCTTTCTCTTGGGAGTGGCTCAGGTGGAGTAAGAGTGCATTATTTCTCACGGAAGCGGGGAGCTATACAAAGAACTCGCTTGCCTTCCTGCTATCTCTTGCCTACTGTCTCCCCATAGGATCCCTCTTTCCACCTTGCCATGAATTCTCAACATAATGTAGTCCTCCATAGGCTCTCAACAGAGCCCAGCTGATGCTGGCCCATATTCTTGATCTTCTAGAACTGTTAGCTAAAGGTTATTCCTTTCTTTACAAATTTTTCAACTTCAGTTATGTTGTAATAGCAAGACAAAATAGGTTGCTAAAGACTGATTTCAATTTCATCCAACGGATGGAGATAGAGACAGAGACCCACATCCACATCAGAGCAATGGACTGAGCTCCCAAGGTCCAGTTGAAGAGCAGAAGGAGGGAGAAGATGAGCAAGGAATTCAGGACCACGAGGGGATGGTCCACCCACTGAGACAGTGTGCCTGATCTAATGGGAGCTCACCAAGTCCAGCTGGACCGGGACTGAACAAGCATGTGATCAAACCGGACTCTCTGAATGTGGCTACCAATTGGGGTGGACTGAGAAGCCATCGATAATGGCACTGGGACCTGTCTCTTCTGCATGTATTAGCTTTTTGGGTTCCTAGTCTATTTGGATGCACACTAGGCCAGGATGGAGGGGGGAGGACCTTGGACTTCCCACAGGGCAGGGTACCCTGCCCTCTCTTAAGGATGGAGGGGGAGGGAGGAGGGTTAGTGGGGGAGCAGGAGGGGAATGGGAGAAGGGGAGGAAGAGTAAATTTTTGAATGGAAAAATAAAAAAAGGGAATATTCAAATGGTTGAGAAACACACAAAAAAGACTGATTTCAATATTATATGACATGCTTTTATTACAGTTATTTACTTGGAGTCTGGGGAATGCGTGCATGTGGAGTCTTTTGGGAGTCAGTGCTTCCTTTCCATCATATTCATGCTGGAATAGAGCTCAGATGGTCAGGCTTAGAAGCAAGGGCCTTTACCCATTGAGCCATCTGTCCGGCCCTGCATAATATAATTAAAAGGCAATTTTGTTAGTAACCTAATCAGAAAGGATGATGGGATACTGAAAGTCTGAAGATAATCCCCTGTAAGCTCATCTAGAGTCTCTGAGGCACTTCAGTGCAGGCAAAGACGTAGAGAAATGACAGATAGGTTACAGAACATCCTTTGTTATTAAAGAAGGCAAAAACATCAAACATGAAGGACAAATTTGAGGTCATCACATGGAAATCTGCCATATGACAGCCTTCATCGGAGAACTGGAACAATTAGAGATTGAGGAGATGGCTTAGTCTACAAATGTGGTTGTCATATAAGCTCGAGGACCTGAGTTCAACCCCCAGCACCGGGGTCTAAAGCTCCACATAGTAATGCATGCTTCTAATCCCAGAGCTGGGAAAGTGATGGCTGCCTGGGCCTTCCTCGACTGCCAAGCTACCCTAAAAGTGACCCTCACACTAATTAAAAACTTTTTTTTTAATGTGTATGCGTGTTTTTTTCCTACATGTATACCTATGTACCATGTGCAAGTCTTGCAGTCACAGAGGCCAGAAGATGATGTCAGATCCTCTGGAAAAGTAGTCAGAGCTCTTAATTTTTGAACCATCTCTCAATCAGTTAGAGACCACATCTTAAAAAAACAAACAAAAAAATGGCATAATAAGGGAAAATACCAAAGCTGATCTCTGGCTTCCACATGGACACATGTGCATGTACATATCATGGAGAGAGAGAGAGAGACAGAAAGAGAGAAAGAGAGAGAGAGACAGAGACGGGGGAGTGAGAGAGAGAGGGAGAGAGAGACATAGATATCAATACATTGAGAGACTAGCCTGGGGTACATATTGAGACCAAGTCTTTTTTTAAATTAATTTATTTTTTTCCATCCCAATCCATCACAGTTTCTCCTCCCTCCCTCCCTCCACTCCTCCTAGTTCCTCCCCTTAACTCCTCCTCTTTTCTCCTCAGAAAAGGGCAGGCCTCCTGTGTATATCAGCCAGCCATGGCATATCAAGTTGCAGTGAGGCTTGGTATCTCCTCCCTTATTAAGGCTGAACAAGGCACAAGGCAACCCAGTAGGAGGAAAGAATCCAAAAGGCAGGTAACATAGTCAGAGGCAACCATGCTCCCACAGTTAAGAGTCCCACAAGAAGACTACGCTATACAACTGTAACATATGTGCAGAGGGCCTACGTCAGTCCCATGCAAGCTCTCTGATTAGAGGTTCAGTCTCTATGAGCCCAGGTTAGTTGACTCTGTGGGTTTTCTTGTGGTGTCCTTGACCCCTTTGGTTCACACAACCCTTCCTCCCTCTCTTCCATAGGAATATCAAGTCTTAAACAAAGCAATATATAAAAAAGAAGCAAGCCTCCTTCTAAGGCAATGTGGTCACAGACACTGATAAGCAGTAGACAAAATTAGTTGACTCTCAGCAGTGGTGTGAGCTGGACTTTCATGCCATCTGGGAATCTGGGGAGAGACACAGAACCTGTCCTTTCATGATTAGGAAACAGGAATAAACACAAAAAGCAATATCGTGGTTGGAAGCCATTTGCCTCTCTTCTCATCTTTAACTTGAAATGGAAAAAAGTCATCTTGTAGTTGGAATTAGACTACACAGAAAGAGAAGGTCTCAAATTAAAACATCTTCTAAGAACACTGTTGTCTT
Source organism: Ondatra zibethicus (assembly GCA_004026605.1). NCBI lineage: Eukaryota > Metazoa > Chordata > Mammalia > Rodentia > Cricetidae > Ondatra > Ondatra zibethicus. The sequence goes on from PVIU01000107.1 coordinate 174,974, forward strand.
CTTAGGTAGGTAGGAATAACATCAGCCAACCACTTTTCTGGCCTCACAGAAAAGATGTGACCATGTGTGGCACAGGGCTTTAAAGGGACTGGGATAGCTGCTGTGGTTAGCATGTCACTGAGGATGTTTGTCACGGAAGGTATTTACTTTGATGAACGTGTCACTCAGAGTCAGAAGGCGGTCCTTATGAATTGCTTGAGGAAGAGAACGTAAGTCAAATTTGTAGTATATGGTCAAACATTAACAATTATATGTAATGCAATGGGCGAAGTACTTGGCTATATGCCCCCATATTAAATTCGTTTTTCTCCCTCTGGAGAAAGAAAACATCACTTAAATTGGGTTCTGAACTGCTTTGTATTTTATATTTTTAAGTAACTCTATGGCATTAAGCCTGGCCATTTATTTCCAGTTATTTAATTTCAAATTCATCTAGTAGACAGCTCCCATGTCTGTGGAGTCAGGACAGCAACAGCAAGACCATTGAAGAGCTCAGTGTACAGAGATGGCTGGTCCTTCTTAGCGTAATGTGGTTGGTTGTAGGACTGCCAAGAGTGTTCCTGATTAGGCCCTGAATTGAATCCTGCAGGAGCGCCAACATGATCTCCATAGTAAAGGGTGGTGGGAGCAATGGAAAAGCATAACTACCCTTGTGAGAATCATATATTCCTCTTGGTTGTGGGGCTGTGGCCTCTCCATGTGTCACTGAATTTCGATGAAAGGTGAGTGAGTGTGAGCATAAAGAATGTCAAACTATTACTTTGTTGTGAAGTAGAAGAAAGTCACTTCTGACTGAGTAAAACACACACTATCAGATTATTATCAAATCTTCTTGCATTTGGTAGCCATGGTCTCAGAGTATATAATAATTTTTTGCAGGTCTTGATATACATTGGCATCCATACAAGAAGAACGAAATTGACAAACACGTTTGGTGACCGTTTCAGTGAGTGTGAGCTATAGTAATAGATGAAGTCTAGAGTGATGAGACTGACAAGAAAGAGCTCTTTGGTTGCTATGGTAACAAGAATTGCTTAGGGTAGCCTCCCAGCCATTCAAGCAGTAGAAGGCAAACAAAAATCTCAAAGGGAAGAAGTATTAAGGGTGTTAATTCAGGCTGGATTTGGAACTGTGTTCATGTAAGAAAAGTAAGTGATACAGAGCAAAACATGAGTGTTTAGGACATAGGGGCTGCACCTTTGCCGCCAAGGGCAATGGACTTGATGGCATCCCAGACAAAGAGTGATAGGGCAGGTCTGATGAATTACTTTCAGTCAATGTCAGAGATGTGGATAGAGATTTCAGTGTTCCAAGTTCAGCGGGCTCCACTTGCAGAAAGTCCTGTGAAGGAGTGGAGGTGGCAGAGGAAGGCACCTGAGTTTCACTTCCTGCAGAGTCCTCAGCCCATCCCACCAGCTCTGAATCACTAGTGGCCCCTTGGAACTGCCCTGAACTACAAGGAGTCCCTGGCCAAGTATGCGTGTGTCACTTTGGGAGTTGTAGGAGCTCGCCTCAAGAAAAGGTGTGCCTCTGGGGCAGGCTAAAGGATTGCTTTCAGCTGAAAGCGGTTCCTAGGAAGGCTTAAACTGTGAGTTGTCATTGGGCCAGATTTCTAGCGGTCGGGGATCTGAGCTTCCCTGAAGGCTGGATCTGGGCCATACCTGTGGTACCCATTGTTTGGGGTGTTAAACTCTTCCTGCTAAAGCACTGTGCAGTCGCTGAAGTCAGGGTATTCTTAGGTTTGGGGGGAGGTCAGTGAACTCTGTTCTTCTCTGTCTATACTTTCTTTTTCTCAAACACCTTTTTAAGGTGCTTGCCCCCACCCCCACCCCAGTGTACTTTCTTGTTGGCTTTTATTCTTGTGGTTTTATAGTTTCTATCTCTCCCTTCCCATCATTGTACCCTGTAACCATCTCTCTTGCCTTTTTGAGGAATGCTAAAATCCTCCAAATGTCGTCATCATGGAAGTCCCCAAGGATGAGTTTTTCCCTCCAGTTCTCTAATTGTGACAATTTCCCATTTTCCTCTCTTCACCAGGGACAACAGGTTTTCCCCTCCCCCTTCCTGCCTCCACTCATCTATTGCTCATCTTTCCAATCAAAGTCTTACTCATAACTTGTTCCTTCATAAGCTAATAGTCCACAGACACATTTTTTTCTTTTACAAAGAGAACATTATCTTTCGATCCATATTCAAATCATATGCCCTGAGGTCTTTTACATCATAATCTGAATAAATGCTGAGATAACTGAAGGAAGTGTGAGCAATAAGTCAGTGACGAGGTCAGAAGGTGGGTAGGAAGAGGAGTGACTAACAGCCATCACCATGGGCTCGCTCGGGCATGATGAAACCCCACTGTGTGATGACCTAACTTGGAACATCTAACGGGGTGTTACACACGTGTCTGGGCTTTTATGGAAGTTCAGATGCCGTTGATCAGGTACTTAACACAGTTTCTTCAGCAAGATGGCCATGTTCAATGGAACTGCAACAGGCAAGGCAATAGGATGTTGAAGATGTTATTTGTTTAGAGCAGTAACAGAAGCTGGCTCTGTTGGCTGATACCGTAATCCCAGCCCTGGGTACGACGATGAGGCAGGAATCACCTTGAACTCAAGGTCAGTCTGGGTTACTTTGTAAGTTCTAGGCCTGCCTGGTCTACAGATTGAGACCCTTGTCTATGAGAGAGGGTGGGGAGAATATCTCCAATAAAGGAGACAGAAATATGGTACTTACACAACCCCCATGATGGGATAAATACCTTATTCTGGTTTCATTCTTCAGACATAAACAATTTTGACTACCTTTGACTTTGGAAGTAGAAAGCAGCAATAGTAGCCCTTTTGCTAGGGTATTGCTTTGTCCTCCTGTATTCCTAGGAAATGTGCTTTTCCATTTTCTGTCTTCCTAGTTCTGAGTTGAACACAACTTTACCAGTGGTCCAGTTTTATTCTGCCTTGAGGTACCCCAGCCCCCATGCTCTTCTTGACAGTTGGCTGGTTGAGCCCATCAATTCTCTGCCTTCTCACGGTCTTCATGGTAGCTCTGAGGGTGCTCTATTATTGTGCTGGATAATAATTGGACACAAGTTAAAGTCATCTGAGAGGAAGGAACCTCAATTAATAAAATGCCTCAGATCCCCTGAGATCAGGCTGTAGGTAAGCCTGGAAGTCATTTTCTTAATTAGTGATTGATGAGCGAGAGCCCAGACCATTATGGGCTGGTGGTCCTGGGTTCTAAAAGAAAGCAGGTTGAGCAAACCATGAGGACCAAACTAGTAAACAGCATCCTCCATGGCCTCTGCATCAACTCCTACCTCCAGGCTCCTGCCCTGTTTGAGTTCCTGTCCTGACTTAAGTGATGAACAGCAATGCTGAAGTGTAAGCCAAATAAACCCTTTCCTCCCCAGCTTGTTTTTTGGTCAAGGTGTTTCATTGCAGCAATAAAAAACCCTAAGATAATTATAATGGCATATTTAATATAATAATCATCTGTATAATTTTACTCTCTGTCAGAAATTAATCAAAGTGACTTACAAGTAATAATTGACTGATTTCCTTACCAAGTCTATGAAACTCTACTACTTTGGCTAATTTACAGGCAAGGAAACTGGAAGCATGCAGAATTAAATACATAGCTTTGGTCACACAGGTAGAAAAAAAGAACTGGGTTTCAAACCCAGGAACTTTAGATTCAAAACAGATTTGATGAATGACTATACCAAGTGGTTGCCTGTCACCTGCCTGCTTATCCATATTATACACTAAGCTGTGAATTCACAACTTCTGAAGGTAAAAAATAACTTTTTGTTATATAAATCACACATGATCATTATGAAAATAAAAAAAAGAAACTAATCCCGTAATATACCTGACAGAGAAGGTTACCAAAATCCTATTGCTCTAAAATATAACAATTTGGGGTTTTAACCTCTCATGCATTGTTAAGTGCACCACCCACCCACACCCATACAGACATAATTTAGTTGGACTGTATCATGCATATCCTTTTCACCACGGACATCACGTGTCGTCCTTCTAGCACTGGTGTCTATTTGGGAAATACACAGAAACCTGTGCGACCTCTACATGTGCGTATGTGCTTTTCATCCATGATAATGGAAATCACGAGCATTTTAAACATGTAGTTGTATTCAGTGTAACCTCTTAGTTGTTGATTTTTTTCACTCTTGAGTTGCTCCAGATCACATGGAAAAATCCAAATGCAGTTTTCTTCACCTGCCTCGTGGCCTTCCTTCCTCAGTCCACATATACCACATGCACTCGGCAATTGACTTAGCTTGTAGGGGCTCTCTTCAATCGTTAAGCTTTGGACATTGTGCTGGACATAATGACATCACTTCAGTAAGTATGAGAGTTTTAAAAAAACACACTTAAAATAGGATTTTAGAAAAAAAAAACTCTAGCTTAAAGAATAATTAATATTTTAATTCTAATTTCTGAGTTCTGAAAAAGTCAAATCTTAGTAAGGGAATAACTTGAATGTATAATAAGAACTGACTACTTAATAAACTCATCTAATAAGTGGTTTTATAATGTTTAACAATTATCTATTAATTGTTACCTGATTAAAAACTAATTTCTCCATGTACTAGTGAAATGCTTTCTTAAGGAGACGTACTATAGAACATTGTTACAAACACCATTGCTCCAGAAAGCTGCACTTTGGGACCTAATCCCAGCTCTCAAGTTCTAGCCCACTACTCCATGTATGGAATGTATGTTCTGCCCAGTTGTGAGGCACAATTATTCCTTCATACCACTGGCCATGTTTTTGTGTATGTCAAGCCTTAGCTTGGAGGAATGTATCTCCACAGGCCCCCTGGGCACTTTGGTTCATTGACACTCAAGTGCAATTTCCTTTGCAAATCCCCCTGAGGCCTTCTTACTTGGCCTCCCTTGTGCACAATGAGTAACCTGTACCCCACAGGGTCCCGTACAGCCCACCCTCCACTTTAGGACAGTCCTTCAATCTTTTCCTTTTATTTCCTCTGGAGCACGCATCAGAGTATGCTTTTTTTGTTTGTTTGTTTGGAAGTTACCTGTTTGCAAACTTTTCTAACATAGTCCTTTTTGTGTCTGGCCTACCAAAGGCGCTCAGCAGTGTTTGGTGACTGAGTAACAACAGAGATCAGGAGAATGTGTTGGATCAGAATCACGAGAGCCTTCCACTTATCGCTACTATGGAAAGGCTCAGTGGAATCCTAGAAAAAATAATCCAAGAGCTGAGGCTTTCCAGAGAGCATTTGCACGGAAAAGGAGGAGCAAAGCCCGATCAGAAGTTGAGTAAATATCCTCCAAGGCCCCTGATTGTCCAGACATTGACAAAAGAAAGATTCGGCAAGGCCTGCCATCGTGACCACGAGGAAGTCCTGACTCAGATGATTCATGGTTAAATATTTGCATCTCTTCTAGCTTAGAAAAACAAAAGCTGTAGCATTCCATAGCCCTTAGGCATGTAAGATCTAGGGCCTTTGCCAGGTATTTCTCCTTAGCAATTGGTTACTAACGAGGCCCCATTTCATAAAACTGAAGGCATGCAAAATGGGAAGGAAGTCACACAGCCAGCTATCGGGTTGGAATTCAGAAAGTAGATCAAGGCCAACAAAGTAATTGTTCAGTTCGATTATTAATGTTTTGATACTTTGATAGACCTGTTTTCTGTTCTCTAGCAGAAACAAGCAAGATGAAGTATGTTACATGTTTTGAGGAAAGAGGGGGGAAATATAGATAAGTTGTTTCCCCAAATCTATCCAGCAAGCTGAGTGTACAGTCTTCAGACAGCAACAATTGGGGTCATAGTGGGCCTCAGAGCCAGCAGCACGCTTGCTGATGGACACATTGAATGTATTTATCTCACGCCAGCCTGAAAAGTCAGTGTTGTTATTTCCACTTCAGAGATAAGAAAATGGAGGGTAAGAAAAATAATTATCAGAAATTGATAGAGCGAGGGAGTCTTGAGCTCAAGTAACAGAGATAGAGGCAATTAGCTAACAGTTCCAGAATGGTAGGCAGGGAGTCCTGCCTCTAGACATGCAAACTTACCTTCTTGCTACCAGGAAACTCCGTTTTCAGCTTTATTCTTCTGGTTTAAGACAAAGGGGCTTTCTACATTGTTGAGTCAAACCTTCCCCCAAATTTTGGAATCCGTTTCTAATCGTCCTCTGTGGATGAGCTTATCAAATCCTTTCAGAAAACAATTTTTATTAAGAAGTAGAAACAAAATTGATTCCTTCATGCCCCACTACTGTCAGGTAGGCAGCGCTCCTGAGCTTTGAATATCTTCCGTTGTTAACATGGGGCCAAGCTTTCCTCCTGATACCATATAGTTATTCATGTTTTATTTTAATTTTATAGAGGTAAACTCCATATCTTGAGCATATCAATCACCTAATCCCTACCTTCTAAACTCAGTTTATCTTCCTTCCAACTTCAAGACATTTTTGGAAAATAACTTTCTGAGTCCAATGAGTATTGCTCACATGTGCATAGCTGTGGGATTATTCAGGAAAGCACAGGCAACCTGCCAGGGGCCACCCCTCCAAGAACTGAGTCTCCATCCTGCAGCAGCCATCAAGCGTCAATAGCTTTTTGGATGGGGATGGAGATGGAGCCTCAGGACCCTCTCCTGCCTCCATGCTGTGTTTTCTTTCATAAATGTTGTGTTTGAGAGATGAAAGGCCAAGAGCATTCCAAAGGCCTCCAAACCAAAACTCTCCTGGGAAATACTATGAGACAGTATGAAAATAGACCTTACCGGACTCACATTGCTTTACTAGGTAGATAATGTTAGTTGATATGGATTGATATGCGGAGCCCCCATTTATGAACCTGGCTCTGTTACTGACTTGTTTTGGACCTTGGTCGTGACAGAAACTCTGAATGACTGTATTTCCTTTGCAGATCTATGACACAATGGCTAAAAAAAACAACTTAAGGCCCAAAAGGCTTACTTTAGCTCAGGGTTCCAAAGGATTCAGTTCATCATTGTTAGGTCTAGGGACTAATGGCTGAGGTGCCTATTTAACCCATCAAAGCTGACCTGGCTGCCAGGTTCTCCCTCAGTCTCTACCTGTTATGCGCCCTCCTGGGTGGCATACCTTGTCCCCCTACCCTAAATTTTTCCAGTCCAGGAGCTGGGCTGCTCTTCCCCCAGCTGGTCTTCCCCTATATATTCCAACCATTTTGGTTACCTGGCTTTTTTGGTCTCATCCCTCCTACCTTTTACCCTCCTGGCCTCTTGGTCTGCCCCACCCCCACACCCTTCACATGGCCCGGAGTTCACAGTCTGCTCACTCTGGACTCTCCCAGACGTCCCTGCCTCTTTCTCTTCCACCTTGCCTAGAAACAGTCATGTCCTTTTCATTCCCATTCAGTCATGGCAGAGAAGGCATGGTGGACCAGTGGTTAGTCTCATGGCAGGCCAGAAAGCAAAGGGAATACAGAAGGACATATTCCCGCCCCCCTGACCTACTTCCTGCAACTAAGCCTCATCTTCTGTCTTTCAACACCTCTCCATAATGCCATCATGTTTTGAATCCATCAAAGGATTAATCGATTCCATAGGTCACTGCCCTTCCAGATGATCTAATCTTCAGAAATTCCTTTCAAACCTACCCTGGGGGATATTTTAGTCATTTCCTTGATGACTCTCAATCCAATCAGGTTGATAATCAGGATTAGCCTGATGGTTTGATGTTGGAAAGATATGTAGTTTGGGAGAGGTAATGTTTGCACTATGCTAAGAGGGCCATGGGTCTCAATAAACATGCATAGCCCAGGTTATGACAGTAGGCACCTGATACAATAAATTATCAATCCAAGGAAAAAGGGCTATGCCAGGACTCCCTCTTCATCCAAAATGCGCATGAGAAGATACCCCTTACACAACCACATACATGAACACATGATATGGTATCTGAAAAAGGACCGTTACTATTTACAAAGTAGAGTGAGTGCATCGTGGTTTGCCCAGAGAGCATTTCTGCTAGATGATGTCTGCACAGCAAGCTCATGTGTAGCTGAACTGTCCCAGTACACAGGATTCTTTTCATTTGATTCAAGAGAAAATACCCAAAAGGTTTTCCAGTCTTTTGTTTTCACTTTCCTCCTTAATTGTACATTTATGGAGAGCCTTCTGCTTACTGGACACTCACAAATACTCTGGAAATGGAGTGATAGGCAAGAATGGTGGAGACTTTCTATTTTAGTGAGGGCAGACTCATAATAATAATAATTATTATAGTTTTGCAATGTAGAGCAGAGACTAATGAAGTAGAAACAAAGCAGAAATGAGGGAGAGAATACTAACCACAAGTTGTCATGGAGTTCTTTCACGTTGCCTCTCAGGAAATGTCTTCAGTAGACCTGAGGTTGAAAACAGGAGTCCAGTCAGAGAGAATAAAATAAAGTCCGTGAAGCAGGAATGAGCCTCGTGGGTTTAAGGCAACTGAAGTGAAAGCCAATGTCTGCCAGTACCAGCTGCACTGTACATCTGTATCCTCCTCCCTCTGCCCGGAGATCACTGCAGCTCTCAGACCTCGCCAGAGAGGATGCTTCTCACAGTGGACGGTGGGTAACACAGAAAACCACTAGTCCAAGTGTAGAGAACAAATATCGGTGGCATGCTGAGCCACAGATGTCTATCACACCCCACCCTGCAAAGCTCAGGCACTGTGACAGAAGAGGGATAGACAAATTTTAAGAGCCAGAGACCAGGGAAGACTAGAATGAAACAGTCAGTGTCTTCTGGATGCGATGACATCTCTGTTGCCACAGCTGTTCTTGCCTGCACGAGACTTCCACACGAGCAAGCCAATCAAGCTTTTGGTTTGGTGTAGGAAGGAGTTCTTGAGCCCACCCTAACCAAGGAGCTATTGGCATGTTTTTGCTTCTGGGGGAGGAAGAGTCAGTTTTCTTGAAGGGGATGGCTCTGATGGATGCTCTCATATCCATGGTTATAAGAGCAGTATAAAGTAGAGTGTATAGATTATTATCAAAAAATGGACACAGAGCTGGAGAATTAGGCTAGAGGGATTGAGTCTAGCCAGGCAGTGGTGGAGCTAGGCCAGGCAATAGTGGCACACGCCTTTAATCCCAGCACTTGGGAGGCAGAAGCATGCCTCTGTGAGTTTGAGAGTATCCTGGTCTACAGAATGAGTGCCAGGAAAGCGAAAGCTATGCAGAGAGACCCTGTCTTAGAAGGAAGAGCCAGAAGTGAACTAGGGTCAACAGGTATCCCATTCAACTCTCCGAGAACTGATAAGAATACGTGACCTTTGTACTCACGCTGCTTCACCTGCCTGGGATTATAGACCTGTACCATGTGTGAAGCTAAATGCATTTTTCATCTGTTGAGAGAGTAGCTTTATATTTTCTATGTAGCAAGGATGCATATATGAAAATATGAATCTTACAGTTATTTCAGAATAATTTCTATTGCTTTGATGTACCATGGCAAAGTATATAAAAGCTACATTTGAGTGAATGTCCTAAATTTACACAAATTTTACTTAACAATGGTATGTGTTTTTGGATTAGTGATAACATAATATTATAAAGTACCATTTATTAAATATTATTAAATCACCATGCTATTAAAAAAATAGTTGTCAAAAAAGTTCATGTGTCCTCTGGACAGGAAACAATTGGATGAACCCAAAGAGCTTGACAAGGAACCATGGAATACTATAGCGTGACCAGATCAGGGTGGGATTGAAAATCATCCTAATTGTGGTGGGAGCCATGCTGAGTGTTTGATCAGGGAGCTTGTATCTTCTGAAGAGACAGTTTAGAGAGTGAAAAGGCTGCTGTCACATGACCAGGTGTGGTCTCATAGAGAGCCATAGTGAGAGTGTGGCGCAATACTGAATGATATTAGAAGCGACCAAGGTGATGAAAAAAAATCACACTTGATTTGAATAGTAGATGCGGATTACTCCCTTTTTCTACCCAGTGACAGAATGCCTAACACACCATCTTGAGGGAGAAAAGAGTCATTTGGTTCATGGCTTCAAATGACTAAGTCCTCACGTCAAGAGAATGTGGCAGAGAGCAGCAGCAGGGCTTGTCATTGTGGCCTGGAAGTGGAACGAAAGGAATGCAGGGAGTCTCCTGGCCTTCTCCCTTTATCCCACCAGGCTCCCAGAGCAAACATGGTTCCAGAAGGCATCAGACTGAATCTTTCCCCTCAGATAGGCAGGAAACCCCTAGAAGTTTGTCTTGTGGTTGCCTAGATGGCTTTAAGCACATTCAAGCTGGCAATGAAGAGTGGCCATCACAAGAGGTCACCAGACCTGAACAGACTCCAGACTCCAAGTTCATTTGTCTTTGGGGTTAGTGCACCACCTGGACTTCTCACCAGCTTTTCACTAACCTTTAATTGATGAAACTTAACGAATTTAATGTGATCTTGTTGATGGAGAGAGGGTCCCTTTGTTCTGTCCCTCCCGGCTAGCTTACACCCAAAATAATCACACAGAAATTGTATTAATTAAATCACTGCCTGGCCCATTATCTCTAGCCTCTTATTGGATAACTCTTACATCTTGATTTAACCCATTTCTATTAATTTGTGTATTACCACGTGGCAGTGGCCTACCAGGAAAGATTCAGCATGTCTGTCTCTGGCATCTCCATGACAGCTCTCTCTCTGATTCTGCTTTCTTCCTCCCAGAATTCAGTTTTGTCTTCTCCACCTACCTAAGTTCTGCCCTATCAGGCCAAGCAGTTTCTTTATTGATTAACCAATGATAGCAACACATAAACAGAAGGACTTCCCACAGCACGATCTCTTCCCAGGAATCAAATTTTGGGTTAAGAAAAGGATGTTGAATGTTTAAAGAGAAAAGGAACTTCTGCCCAAAGAAAGGATGCTAAAGACCAAAGGAGGGAGAAGAGGGGAGATGAGGGAGGGAGGAAGAAAAACAAGTTGATGCAGTAAGGAAAGGGAACCCTGAGCTGTCAGTGGGCACATCACCAGTTCACACAGTCCTGCGGGGCCACCAGAGCATCTCCCCATAAGCTACAAAATCAATTTTCTTGTGACAGCATCAGCGTTGGAAAGATCAATAACTGTTAGCTAAGCCATTTGTCTTCTCAGAAATAAAACAACTTAAGCAAGGAGACTGAAATGCTTTATGTGACGTGACGTATCTTCAGGTTGAACCAAAACTTTGTCTTGGCTCCGTGTTCTCAGAGTTACATGTTGTTATTGTCTTTAGCATGGAGCTTAATTTGCCCCTCATAGAGTTGCAACATTCTGTACCTGAAATAAAAAGAGTGTTCGCTCTTTGCCTTAAGGAATCCTACCTGAACAAATGAAATGTGGCATGCTGGTGTTGTTCCTTTAACATGCTTCAGCACGAAACAGACCTGTCTTCTTCAGAAGAAAGGAGGGAAGGAGAGCAAGATGGAAACAATGACCTGGGGGGTGGGGGTAGGGTGGCACAGGAAACGGTCCATAATAAGTGGAGAAGATGGCTTGGGGGGGGCATGTTTTCTAGGCAAGCGTGAAGACTGGAGTTTAGATCCTCTCAATCTGTGTCAGGGCCAATTGGATGTGGTGTCTACGTGTAATCTCGGCACTGGGGGAGGGGGTTCCCGCAGAGACAGCGGCCCCTGGGCCAGCGTGACTAACTAGACTAGTGGGATTTGTGAGCTCCCGGTTGAGGGAGAGACCTTGCCTCCATAAACAGAGTGGCAAGTGCTTGAGACTCAAGTTCATCCACCACACATATGTGTACATACATATACACACAGCCACACGCATGTGCACCCACACTCACAGTGAGTACCATCCCTTGTTGGACTTAGTTGCACTGTGGTTAGTTGCTTTGGGTTTTGATCATTTGTTTGGTTCACTTTGTTGAAAATATCCGGAAATACAGTAGCTGGCTTATCCTCTCCCTTGAACAACTTTGTCTGAATTGTTTCAGCTGATTTGAGTTTCTCTGTAATCTTAACTTGGTGTTTACTAATCACATTATATCCTACAACTACAAAATGTTTGATAACTATTAAGCATGCTCATCATGAAGCCTAGACTTGGAAGCATTTATGTGTTTATGTGTATTCCCAGAAAATGCTAAAAAAAGAAAAAAAAAGAGGCAGTCATTGAAACAAACCCCTGAATTCTTTCCTCAGAAAAACTGGGCTCTCTTATCAACCTGGTACTGATTTTTTATATGACCTTAGATGGACTTCATTCTCAATGTGCCACAATATTTTCAGTAAGCTACGAAAACATCTGGTATTTTATGAACCAGTTTTACAACCGTAATTAGAGGAGAAGGCATTGTGCACTGTTGCTTCCATCTCCCCCCGCCCCACTTTGTCAACAACAAAGGGCACAATCCTACTGGAGAAGGCATCCATTCCACATTTCAGAGCATGTTCACATGTAAATTCATTCTTAAATTTAAATCTAAGTATTAAGCATCTCCCATCAGCTGTTTCAGCTGACTTCCAGTCTTCTGACCTACTTGGGCTGAGCAAGGCCAAAGGAACATCCAGGGGGGATTTCAAAGCTCAGATGTGCCTTAGATGGAGAAACAAAACATAGAACTCTGATAAAATACATAAGAAACAAAACCCACTGCCAGTTTGGCTGACTGGCATAGAGAAATGTAGCTAGGTAACTGGAGACAGAATTGTATTTTTTTTTTTGATGTTTTTTCTTCCTGTACTTATTTCCATGTACTCTGGTTCTGTCTCCCTCAAAAGTCTACGTAGATTATCAAGTTGAACATAAAGTCAAACAAAGCTCGCTACATTTTGGTGCCTATCATTAAAGAAAGCAGATAACTCAGATGATATTTTAATAATAACATAAACTCATACTTAATTTGTCTCTTCCCTGTGTTCCTACACTCCCATATTTACTTTCCTGACATCTTGGAGCAGTTACAAGTTACTGAAGATAAGCATCCTCATTATGAAATTTTTTAAATGGGCTTATGTGGACTTACAGAGATGGCAAAATAGGTGCTTGTATGGTGTGGAAACTAAGTCTAGCCCAGTTAAGACCTCATCATTGGAACGGGCTCTCTTCTAGTTTGCCTTCTATTGCTGTGCTCAAGTCCATAAAGAGAAGCAGCTTGGTGAGGAGAAGGTTACTTCACATCACAGTTTACTTACACATCTTTCATGCAAGGAAGTTGGGGTAGGAACTCAAGGCAGAAAACCTAGAGGCAGGTACTGAGGTAGTAGCTACGGAAGCATGCTGCTTTCTGACTTGATCCTCCCTTGTAGCTGATTTATCTTGCTTTGATGTACAATGCAAGACCACACCACCCACAGTGTACTGGACCTTCCCATACCAATCATTAACCAAGTAAATGGCCCACAGACTTGCCTATAAGACAATTCGATGGAGGTATTTTTTTCATTTTATTCTTATGTTGAAAATAGATTCTAGTCATAGAATATATTCTGGTTATGATTCCCCTCCCCCCTACTCTTCCCAGTCCCTCTCCACTCCCCATCCCATTAAAAGCCATGCCCTTTCTGTCTCTCCTTGGAAAAGAAACAAGCATCTAAGGGACAATAATTAAATACAAAAAGGTGTATAAAAACAAATCTGAGTAAGACAAAACAGACAAGAAAAGGAGCTAAAGTTGCTTTTGTTCACAGTCAGAAAGCTGTTTGTTAGGTGTCTACCTTTCTCCAATAATGTGGAGCACAAATGTACATGCCATCCTTGCATGAGGGGGCTTCCTAATCTTCTCTGTGTATTTCCAGTTTCTTGCATTGCTGAAGAGAACAAGGGAAACATTTTCTTAATCTAGGTTCCCTCTTCCCAGAGGGAAGGAGAGGGGGCAACAAGACAAAATACCAAACCAATACTGGCCTATAATGCCTGCCAGCTAGTTGGGAGGCTGAACAGGAAGATCATGAGTTCGAGGCCAGCCTGAGTGCTATAATGAGCCCCTCTTAAAGAAGGCAAGGAGAGGGGGAGATGATGAGAAAGATCTCACTGAATGCGTATTCTGAACAGCAAACTTCCAGTGTCACTTATGTCTATTAGAAATGATAATAACTGTCATGGCTGACACTGAATTCTCACATGTGAGACACTAGAGTTGGTATGCGCTGCCCAGTTTAATCTCCACGACCGGTTTATGAAATGGGAATTTTCCAGACTGAGAAATCAATTTGTTACTGTCTTCACAGTCACAGACAACAAGGCGCTCAACGGCAGTTTAGACCCCCATCTCAAGCTAGATGAGCGTCAACTTCGCAGTTTTTAGTTTCAATCATTGCCTCGCACTTTCCCCTAGCTGTTGCTGTTTTGTCAGGTTGTTTCGGTCCAGTTCTTTTTGGAGTCATCTGAGTTCGTGTGTCAATACACTTTTGCAAATTAAAAAAAAAAGTGAGTAGAAGCCTGCACACTAAGGTTCAAAGTCAAAAGTCTCGAAGTCAGCTGAGAACCACTCTAAAAATTCCACTCCAAAATTTCTTATTCCGTTATGTGGAATTTTAATACATCTGCTGTCTGGCTTCACAGTATGTAACAGATTAAGCATTGGAAGTTGAAGGTGCTGGCAAAACTATCCAGTAACTAAGATAAAGGTTGATTGACTTTTATGCTGTGTTTTCCCTTTAAAATTATTTTTTTAGATTTATTTATTTTTATTTTCTGTGTGCGGGTGTTTTGCCTGCATGTTTGTCTGTGCATTATGTTGCACGAAGTGCCTGCAGATGCCAGAAAAGGTCTCAGATCCCTCAGAGTTGGAGTTTCAGACTGCCATGAACCGCTATGTGGATCCTGAGTCTTGAACCCCTGTCCTTTGGAAGAGCAGCCAGTACTCTGAGTTGCTGAACCATCTCTCTAGTCTCTAATGTGTTCCCTTTAAAGCAAGAAGCTGCTGGGCCAGAAGCACAAAGGCACGATTAAATATGCACAGCTAATAAGGGACAGAGGAAGGGCTCGCCAACAGCCTGGATCCTCAAGGCAATGCTGTGTTCCCTTCCTAGACACAACAGTCCTCTCATTTCCCTGCGTTCTCTGCATTAGTTAAATAGTTAATTATCATAATTAGGATCCTAGGAATTTAGCATCTGTTTCCTATAGCATTTGCAAGAATACAGGTGGCTATGGACACATATTAGAGACCTCTTTCAATCTGGTTACATATAAGTCGATTTTCTTTTTAGCAAACAAGTTTGTATTTTCTAGAAAGTTCACTGTCACACATTGACTACATTCCCCAGCAATGCAGAATAAATGAGGTGGTGGCAAGGCTCACTTCGACAGTAGAGGGCTTTCATCCAAACGGGAGGCAATTCAGCTCACCACACCGGCCTGGATGATTAACTAGTACTAATTGATGCTGATGAGATCTTCAGGCGTATGAGAAACAAGTGGCCCTCTTAAAATGTTTTTGGGACCCTCTGTCTTGGGGTTGTGGAGAGACACGACAGGTTCACAGTGGCAGAGCAATCTGTTCTGAAGAGAAAAAGTTCAGTCAACCATTTCATCTGTATTATGCCAAAGAGTCACTCACAAGAGCCTTAAAAACTGTTTTGACAGCTTGTTTTGGCTGTCTGTAAAACTACCCTCCAGATACAAACCTTGAAAAATGTCTAGAAGGAAAGGAAAGTATAAATCTGATGTTGAGCTTCATTTATTACCAATTTTTTCTTTATACATCTGACCCACTCCATTTGAACCATCTCTGTGGTCCTATTTAATTTTTTAAAGATATGTTAAGTTCATATTAGGCTTACGCCACGATTTTTACATCTTCAAATTTAGAGTTTGCATGAAAAGTCTTACAGAGACTAGCCAATGGTTTTCTCTCATAGTAGAACTTTAAATAACTTCCCAGTTGCTTTTATATGTGTGCTAATGGTTTTCCTTGCTAGGAATTTCAGAAAGTTTAGTGGCCATTTAGTTATGACACACTCAGCTTCACTGACCTAACAGGCAAATCTGTAGAGTAATAACCTTGCCTACTCATGTCAGCCAGAAGAAAAAGGGTAAGACTGTGCTGGTAAATGTTTTTTGTTTCTTCTTCTTTTTTTTTACTTGATGCTTAACCGTAATGAATCAGAGGCTTTTATGAGAAACCTTTGCTGACCCCTCAAGATTTCCTTGCCAAAGACAGAGGGATTTTTTTTCCACTTTATTTGAAAAAATGTTAGTATCTTAATTTTGTATTTATAAGACACTGTTTAAAAGTTTAGCAATCCTTTTTATACGATATCAGATGTCACGCTATCTGGAGCTTAGTGGTATAATGTTATCAGATTCCATAAAAATGTGAAAAAAATTCAACCCTGCTCATAAGGGATCCATTAGAGGAAATCTTCAGTATATGAAATTGTGACTTGCAAAAGCCTCCAACCATATAGCCATAACTATAGCCATAACTAACGTTCCAGAAAGACCATTGTAAAGTCAGTAATTCTTTCAGCACAAAGTAGCTTTGTGGCTAAAACTCAACTACACACCTGAATTGCTAACAGCACTTCAATACATGCCAGGGTTGCTCCTCAGATGGGCAGGAGGGCAGGGCTGGTGCAGATGTTGCTATGCTCACCTCATCCCATGCAGAGTCTAATCAATGGCAGGTGTTGGGTTCATACATCTTTTTTTTAATATTGAGACAACCCAGTTCTATATACTTTGACATGATAGTAGGAAAATGCACATCTAGCCTCTGTAGAAAATGTTGCAAATTTCTTTTGACCACTCAAAATATGAAAGAGACCAAGTTTATTATTAGATGCTAATGTAAAACACATATTTTGCTGCTCTGAAGCTTCCAAGAGCTGCTGATCCAGAAAGAACTCTGAGACCCTCTGTCACTAGAGGCCTGCCATAGAAGAGATGTCTCACAGTTGGTTTCATGTGCAAAGAGAGAGTTCACACGCACCTTTGTTTCCTTAGCCATTTAATTGACTGGGTCAGAGGTTTAGCCTCTACAGTTTTGCCTTTGTGTTGATGACATAGACACTAAGTCTGCCACATTCATGTTGATGAAGGACGTAAGCCATCTTCATCCCAATTAGATCTTTTGAGTGGCCCCAGGAAGAGTAATTGGAGTCAAGGACACAAACAGGCAATTACTAGCACCAAATGTTTCACTGTTTCATGATAACACAATATATTAGTGCTTTGCATTTTAATATAGAATAAATTAAAAGCAGTATATTTATATGGTAAACCCCCAAGAACAGAAATCACATGCATGTGCGCGTGCAAGTGCGCACGCGCGCGCGCGCACACACACACACACACACACACACACACACACACACTAAACTGTCTACTTTTCTGAGCAAACTTTTGTCCAGAAATGTCCTGGGGAGACACTATGTGCCCATCATACTTGCATATAAGTACCTGCTCCTCAATAGCCAGCTCAGCGGAGCACTGAAGTAAGAGTGAGTTCCTTAAAAGTCATCTTGTACATTAGAAATACCCAGCCATGGACTGGAATTTCTATAACCCTGGGCCAAGTCAACCCTTTCTCCTTATAATTTAATCATTTCAGATATTCTGTCATAATGATGGAAGGCTAGCATACCTTCCAAATAAGGGAGTCTGCAATTTCGATTTTATATGACATCTCTCTATATGTCTCTATTTTGATCATGAGTTCGTTAGGCATAGAAACCCTGCAGGGTCTCTAATATACCCACCAAGTACCACAGGCTTTGGGCACATATTAATAGAAGTCCAAAATCAATTCACTTGCAGCTCATAATGTAGGAGGAGGCTGTTACTTAGTTCCCAGCCACTTAGCCCCGAAATAATCACACAGAAACTGTATTATTTAAATCACTTCTCGGTCCATTAGCTCTAGCTTCTTATTGGCTAACTCTTACATATTAATTTAACTCATTTCTACTAAACTGTGTATTAAGCCCCGTGGTTGAGGCTTACCAGGTAAAGTTTCCACTGTCTGTCTCCCGTGGCTCTATGGCTTTTTTCTGACTCCACCCTTCTTTTTCCCAGCATTCAGTTTTGTTTTCCCCGCCTAGCTCTGTTCCCCTATAGCTCTGTTATAGGCTCAAAGCATTTCCTTTAATAACCAATGGTAATCACAGCATACAGAGGGAAATCCCACATCATCATAAAGGAAATGGTTAATCATTTCTACTTTGCTAGCCCTTTTTGTTAATACCTTATCTAGTCATGGAATTATAGTATAGTCACATAAATGTGATTCTCTCTGGTTCAATGTACTTCTTGCTTTTCCATATACTTTTCAAATATAAAAACTGTAGCCATGTGTTTTTAATAGGCAAGACATTTTCATATTTGGCTTTTAATACATTGAGAAAGGCTGGCAGAACAGAGTCTGCAAAGCTCTTGCTGTGAGGGCGATGAGGGTAATGAGCGAAATTAATGAGAGCACAATGGTGGTGACAACAAAGTTGTTTTTTTTAAATGTCTCTTGCTCGAACCTTGAAGCTCAGTGTACGTGAATACAGGATGGTCCTTCCAAATGGAGGCCACAGGGACAGTCCCCAATGTACATTCAACATTTGAGGATACTGTCAGGCTGTGGGCTATGTTTCTCTGTGTGTCTTGTCATCCCCGCCCCACCAAACGAACCATTAGAGATGCAAGATGCCATATGGTAGCTGGATTTGAGAATTGTGATTATTTCACCAGTGACGTCATAAGGATATAGGAGTGATCTCTCTTGCCCACTTTCCATTTTTCTTTCTAATGATTACTGCATAGCTAACTGTAGATTAAAAAAAAAACAATTTCTTTGTTGTGTCTACTTATACATCCTTCTTGAGCTTCTGTTTTCTTCATTTGAGCAATCTATTTCCTGGTTGTCTCAGGAAAGCCTATCACAGAACTTTCTGATCTATTTTGTCTCCTTTCTTTTTTAGTAGCCATAAAATAACATTTGTTCTGAACCAACGTAAACATTTGGATGTCTGGAGAAATTCTGGTGACAAGAAGAAATTCTTTCAGTGAAGAAATAAAAGCATTAGCATAGATTTATTCCATGATAAGTATTTTTTTATAGTATATGATATCCATGAGGTAGTTAAGGCACAAAATATGAGTAAAAAAGTAGTAAAAGAACAGACAGGTATGCCCTGGAGATACCCAATTGCAGGTCTCATATAAATCCCTAATTAGTGGTCCTAGACTTGTCAACCACTCCCATGGTGGATGCCTGGTCTCAGAATCAATTTGAGCCTACTGGGCTCACATTGACTTTCCTCATGGGCCATTGCCTTTGTGAGTCTGTGTTTTCCCCCAATAATCTATATATAATTACAGATATCTCTCTTCTGGCTAGACTTGAAGAGAGAAGTCCTTTTCCTTCAGGTTTAGAGGAAATGGATCAAGCATCCCAGAAGAAAAGAGTGGGAGCTCTCTCAGGTCTCTTTCCTTTCTCCAGCAGCTTATAAAGGATTACAAAATGTGCCTTCTGTGGTCTTTGAAGACCATTCCCATGTTCTTTCCCAAGTATTCTATAAACATGGACACGAACAGGTCCAGGATGATAAAGCTGTAAGAATGCAGAACGGTAGTTTCCTTCCAACTTAAGCCATTGGACTCAAATATTCCTTTCCTTCCCTCCGAAACTCCAGAGCATTTGCACTTGTTTCCCGGTGTCTTGTTTGATACAGGTGCATTCTACAAATCCATCTGTTAGTTAAATTTGAGAGAAAGATTCTTACCAGCTCATCTAAAGAAGGGATGACTTACTTGGTTAGTTCACAGCCAACCACACCCCGTTTCTGATTGGAAAGACAGAATGATAGATGGATATTCGGTTATATTTAGCTCAGAAGATGCAGAATTTCTCTAACGGGGTGAAAGTTGCCTTGAATAATACCCAGTGCATAGCGTGGTAGGAGGCAGCTGCTCTATGAATCCTGTTAGAGATATATTCTAAACCTAGATAGAGAGGATTTATCCCTTCCAGGCCACTGTCCTGCTTCTATAAATAAGAACACTATCAGCAGCTATGTATTATGTATTATTATAACCTGTATAATAATATACAAGGATGGGAATAAATTACAGTAATTATTAGGAACTCTGAATTTGTTACATATTGATTCCTTATGCGCAATAAGTACCATTTCTATACGCCTCAGCGCTGTGTCTCCACCCGGTTCTGTGCTGCACCTTACAGATGCTAATAGTTGTCAAAACAATGCTGTCAGTATTCAACGAGAAAGCTGACCCTTTGATTGATTGGCTTTCTGCCTGTCCTTTCTTATTTCTGGACCACTGTCAGTGTCCTGAAGCCTCTGAGTTTGCTCCAGGCATCTAAAAGTTACTTCTGATATCAGGAAATGCACCTCAGGGTTTTCGAGAAAATGTTTCCTGTTGGTTAACACCCTCCAGGTCAGCTCTCCTGCCCACATTTACGCATGCACACACCTTGCTTTTTTTCTTTTCTCTTTCCTTACTGAGTTAAGTCACAGC
The DNA here is from genome assembly GCA_004026605.1 of Ondatra zibethicus. Lineage (NCBI taxonomy): Eukaryota > Metazoa > Chordata > Mammalia > Rodentia > Cricetidae > Ondatra > Ondatra zibethicus. The sequence goes on from PVIU01000107.1 coordinate 195,413, forward strand.
CAGTGGCAGCCTGCTTACTTCTCCAGACTTCACTAGAAGTTCACAAAGCTGGCAGGGCTTGTGAAACCTGCAGATGGGCTGCAAAGCCCTCATAAACCCCGATATTGTATGAAATGCATGTGCCTGTTTATAGACAGGGGATGGTAGTTTTTATGAGATTCTCTGGGGTACTTTGACCCATAGAGTGCTCAGATCCATTCTAGTAAATGAGCAAGGCCCAAATGCTTACAAAATTCTGTACTTTCCCCTTAGTGATGGCCTCAATTCCTTTAAGATCCTTTCTAAGATGATAAAGAAGCACTACCTTTACTTCCTAGAGTTTCACAGTGCAGAAAGAACAGCTTAAGAGTGTGTCATAAAGCTTCCATCTCAGGGCATCCTCACTTGTGATCTCCCCAGGCCAGCAATCTATGGCATAACCTCCAGGCAGCATTCGCTTTACATTTCCAGTGCTTGCTGTTGGGCTATCCTGCCGCTTGACAAGCAGATGGCCTTCATGTGCACAGGGACTTGTCAGAAAGTGGTTTCTCACCTCCACCAGCCTTGTGGATGCTGTGCATAAAGACATTGCTGAAAGAGAGGGGCTTTCTGGAGTGTAGAACAAAGGCACACATTGATGTCCTACAATCAACTTAAAGAAAGAGAGCCCAATCTCGGGGCTGATTGGAGTATAGCCAGATATTAAGGAAGAGTTTCAGCCTTTGGACTTCATTTTCTCAAGGACCCTAAGGACCCAGGGCAGCATTGTTCGCAGGGTCATTCAGTTTCAGTCTCCATGCTATATAGTTCTGGTTGGTCAATGCTAACAAAGGTCATTTAAGTCCTAAAGCCTCAATAATCTTGAGTTCTCTAACATACCAAACAATGGGCTGGAGATTTACTCAATCATAAATACTGAGAACCCAAAGGAGGGAGCATTTTAGTGGACAGGAATACTCGATGTTACGGAGCCATGGCTTCCTCTGAAAATGCCAAAACTCCAATTCAGTTCTGACCCAAAGAACAACAGGACTTTGAAAGTTTTACAAAGTTTGGAAATGAAAAGCTGGGGATAAGCTTGTCTCATTCCCTGTGAAATAGTAAAGAGGATAAGAAATCATACTAGTAGTATCTGGGAAAAAAAAAGAGCTGTATTTATCACATTACAAAACAGATTGATGAAATAGTTCCACTTATTTCAAATACACTCCCTTGACATCTATGTGAAACAGATTTGAAGTTCAAAGACCCAAGCATTAGTTATGATAATGGTAAAAGTATGAAGATTCCACACTTCAAATTAAAATAAATTAAGAACAAACCAATAACTAAAAATAACACTTTTACACTTAAAAACAACTATCTGTACAACAAAAGCATAATAATTTTACAATCATAAAACTATATTTTCTGATACAGTGTTATTGTATAACTACATGACTTATTGAAATAATTTGGTAATTGTGTTAGAAATAGTTAAAACAGCTCAGTTAAAAAAAAAAAAACAGTGGGTGAAAGATTTGAATGGATGCACTTCCCCAAAGTTGCGTGTTTGGATGCTAAAGGACAAGTGATTAAACCAAGGCAAATTAAAGGCCAGATGAGATTCTTCCTCATCCCTGTTAAAAGGACTGCTTCAGTGAGTGTTGACAGGGGAAGTGACTGTCTATAGCTGTCACTCAATGATCAGGCCGTGCGCCATCATGAAATACCACCCTTAACTGTTAGGAACTTAGTCTACCCAGGAAACATTCCTCCCAGGAGGGAGCTTCCTCTCTGGGCCCAGAGCCTACGCATCCCTGCAGAGCTCTCACAGGCTGCATGGGCTACACCTGTTCTGATTAGTAATGAGCCTCCTAGAAGCTGCCACATGGCAGATGGGAGACACAGTTAATGTTAGGTGACCTCAGAGTCAATCCCTGAGCCCCTTTCTCTGGTGGTACTGGGAATGACCTGAGTGGACATGGAAGAGACTGGCATATTCAGCTGGAGCTCCTGCAGTGTGTCTCTGCCTCATCCATCCATCCACTCATCTCGGTTACCTTCCCTTTATCCCACGGCAGAATGCATTCTCATACAGAGAGCCGGAACCCCCGGCAAGAGCATGCTCTTTGGTCCTGGAGGCACAGTTTTCCAAGACAGAATTATGAAGTCATCAGGAGGTCTCTAAGTTGTAAAGGGAAGTTCTGCCGCTGAAAACAGCTGCAATCTATGGATTAAATCAATCTGTAAATATGTATTCTTGGATTCTGTTGTGATCCCACAGGCCTGTTTAAATGCTGGCTTTTAGGACCGTGGTTTCAACTCATGGCTTGCCTTCTCAGCTCTCTGAAGCTGGCTAGGGAGAAGGGAGCTGGCTGCTAAGGCTGCTGCAGCTCATGGAACCCTTGAGCACCAGTCCCCACCTGTGCACACCCCAGAAGAACCACATGACACACGTTTGTCATCTGTGTCTCTGACTAGAGCATTCTGTCACCAAGTCATTAGAAGACAAGAAAAAAGAAGAAGAAAAAAATGACTTCTAGAAATCCTTAGGAGAAAGAGCTCCAAACTATTAGCACGAAGATGACTTTTAAGTGAATGAAATCACCATAAGCAAGATAAAGATAACTAAAAGTAAAATGCCTAGGTCCTAAAGCAGGTGATAAACAGAGGAATGTATGTAATATATCTTTCGTTCGACTTTTGTCTTTGCCATAAATAGCCATGAGGTAACATGTGTGTGAAGACTTACTTCCCTCCTAAAGAGCTCACCCGGCAGAGGCTTGTTCCCAGCATGCCCTGCTCTTATAAACCAAGAGATAATTTGACATGATTACATAATCATGTGGCCACCGGGTTCTTCCTCCTCCTCTAGATCAAAAGGAAAGTCACTCCCCAGGGTATAAAATGCATTGATTCACTTAACAACAGTAGTAACTTTCTCACAAAAAAATTCATCTAGTTCCCAAATCGTTACTTTGGAAGCCGCAGTGTTGGTGTTGAAAATAGAAAGATACTACTGGCTTTCCCTTCTGTAGCTTTCAGCTTAGTGGGGGATTCAATTAGCCAGATTGTTTTAAGAGAAAGTACGCAAGTATGTTGGAAAGTGTGGCTTGCCTACTGTGCAGAAATTGTTTTCCGTTTTTATTGAAAAGCACCCAACTAAAAGACCTAATCTAACTGTTCTATAGCTAACGTGCCCACAGTACTCTAACTACTACTGCTTGAGATGCAAGCATAGTTATTCAGGGATATTTCCAAGGTGACTCCTTAAAGGCGGATAACTAAGTTAGAAGGAGGATGCCTTTTACCTTACTTTCCTTCTTAAAATTGGGAAGCGACAGCTGGAGAGACAGCAACAGTTTTAAACTATGAGGCAATTGTAGTTGCACTAACAAGTTAGAATCCTGGTGCTGTTATACTGTGTCACTTCCGAAGTGTCTCCTGCTGGCTGTTTTACATGAGAGGCTGGATTTAAACCATCCTAGCCAGACTGCTCACTAAGGCAGAGGAAAATAATATCAACTGGCAGAATGACATATAAAGGATGAGAACGGCTCCCAACTCTCTCCTGGTAGGGGAGGGTATCCCCTGACAATGACATTTAAGCGGAGACCTTGGCAAATAAGTTAGTGAGGAAGGCATCAGAGAGAGTTAAAAGAAGAAGGGATACTGTGTGAAGCTCAGAATCAGAAAACCCCAACACCCACAGCAGGCTGAAAGAAAGCAAGCACAGCAGGAACACACAGGATCCTGAACCTGCTCAAAAGGGTGGGGATGCTGGGCACCACCTGGATCCTTCACTGTGCAGAGATGACAACCATCCAGGAGATGTCAAAGGCAGCTGTGGAGCAGCAGTGAAGAGTCCAGGTCTACCTAGGGAAATACTAGCACACAGCTAGGCTCGTGGAACTTAATGTTCTTCCCCAGGGAGAGAGCGTTTAATGTCAGGAGAGGGTCACAGCCAGAACTCTGAGGCCCAACTGTTAGAAGTCAAGTAGAAGAGGACTTCCTAGCTTCTGTTTTAAAAATTATATTTTCCCCCTTTTTTTAGAACTCAAAAACAAAACAAAACTATTAAGATACTTTCGTGTCAACAAATTTTAAGAAACCACTGGAGTGGAGGGCGGGGTGAGGAGGGGTTTGTTTTGTTTTGCGTATAGTTAACCAGAGAAGGAAAGATTGAAGCAAGATTCCCAGGAGGGGGACCTGGCTTCTTTGTAGTTTTGCCTTCCTAGAGAACCTGGTGGGTAGACAGTTATTAAGATAACAAGATAACGTTTACAAACAGGAAGAATCAACGTAAGCACCCACGATCTGTAGTTTCGTTATTTGTAAAGTGAAGATGATAACACTTACTTTTAGAGTTGTTTGGAAAGCAAATAAGAGGGGGGGAAATGATTTGTAAGTAGATGAGAGGAACGTAATATATTTAGACCTGTTTGGAATTCATTCACCTTTTAGACGAGGTGAATTTTAGAAGATTATTCCATGCAGAAATAAATCTTAGTGTGTCGGTCTTGTCCCAATTAGCTGTATGTATTTTGAAGTTTTTGTATTTTGATTCATTTTCTAGAATTGCTCTATTTCAAGAAAAACTAGAGAAGAGTTTATTTCTTTGAGAGGTCCTGATGGTCTAAGCCTTTACCACAAAGCTACAAAACCTAAACTTTAGTTTTTCCTAAGGGTGACTTTCTCTACCACCCTGCAAGGTATTCCAGCCATGTATTAACATGCTTACACATTCATGAGAAATATGCAAAGCGGGACCATTAAAGTACAATGAGTTAGGACCACTAACTCAGAGTTTCTTTCTGCTATTATTTCCCTCCGAAATATGCTTCCTGTGTAGCAAGAAGTTAAATGCCTGTGGACATTTTTTTAGAATCTCACTGAAGGAAAGTGGAGACACAACTACAGCCGTTGAGGACTAGTAAAGTTATGGGAAGGTAACTTTCCCCTCTTTTCCTGAACAAGATAAATACTACTTTCCTGCCGAGAAGGTGCAGGCCTGGAGATTATACCATGCTCTGTATGTCCTAGGATCCCAAGTATCAGCAGTGCATGTGTGTGAGTGATGGTGGGACAACACATCTGGAAATGAATGGAGCCAGAAGTTGGTTATTGTAAAATGCAACTGAGCACCAGGCCTATGCCGTGGTGACCAGAGAGTATGCAGAGCCATGGATGTTGGTCAGCTGGAATTCCAGCCTGGCAGGAATACAAGACGATTGAGAGTAGGCAATTTTAAACTCACCAGTTTTTCCTTTCCAAATAGAAATTACAGAATGCCAAATTTATCAAAATCCCTTGGCTTAGAAAGCACCAGACTGTCTGTAATCACATAATAGTTTGAGTCTATCTGTAATTAAAAGAAGAAAAGGAAAGAAAACATAGTATGAGTTTTGTGTTACTTGATCAACCTGTGGATATCTATAAAAATTTTCAGAATAAGTTGTGCAGTTGAAAGATGTTTATTTACATATTAAAAATAAAAAAAATTAAATTTCATTAAAGAGTAATTCTCTATTTTCTCCATAGAAAAACAGATGCAATACAAAATTACTGTTGGATGAAGGGAAAAGAAATTTAAAAATATTCATTTCCTCAGTTAATAGGCGGATGGAGAAATACATGAATGTATTAGAAGTGTTGCTGCAAAATATCCTAGGCTAGCCTGGGCTATGACTAAGTCCTGTTTCAAAAAAAAAAAAAACTGTAAGAACAAAAAAGAAGAAAGATCTCCATTATTTAATGAAAGTGGCAGGCTGTTTTGCTGAATTGATGATGTATGTGGCTTTGTTACATCTACCTTGTATAATAGGCAGGCTTTCTTAACAAGTGGATATTAATTTTTATGCCTGGTAATTTATTCTTTCCATTAACAGAGTTCTTGAAATTTTATTTAACTCATACCCCATAAAACTTGAACCAGAATAGTCCCCTTAGCTGATTGTCTATTTTCTGACCACAGTGAGGCCCCTTAATTTTTCTCTGGGCCGTTTGTGATATGACCAGACTTCTTATGATTCTCAGAGACTGGGCTGGAAACCAGAGCCTAAAAGACAGTAAGTCTGGTGACAAGGGATAAAACTGACCCGTAGTACCTCTAAGACCAGAACTAAAATCAACAAAGTTCAAGGGAACCCACCATTGTGCCTTTGTGTATGACACTGAGAAATGAACTTGACTGTTACAGCTTTATTTGTCCATATGACGGACATTATACATCGGTACATTGCTCAGGAAAACTGACCTTACGTATCTGTGATGACTAACCTTGGTTGTCAACCTGACATACCTGGAAAGAGAGAACCTCAGTTGAGGAACTGCCTCCATCAAATTGGCCTCTGGGTATATCTGTGTAGCATTTTATAGATTGACAATTGATGTAGGAGGACCCAGGACACTGTGCGTGGTGCCGGCCTGGGCAGGGGGTCCCGGAAAGTAGAAGAAAGGCCGACGAGCAAACCCAGGAGAATCAAGCCAGTAAGTAGTGTTTGTCCATGGTATCTTTGGTCCCTGCCTTGAACTTCTTACCTGGCTTTTCTCAATAATGGCATGTAACCTGGAAGCCAAATAAACCCTGCCTCCAAGGTAGTTTTGGTCACAGCAAGAGAAAGCAACTTAATAAACTGTCCAAAGCACACTGTACTGCAGGGAGTTGTTCACATGTAACGATCACTCCTCCTTTCTTCCACCATCCCATAGGATTCAAGGATCTTCACGACAGCAACACCCTGAGCAGACACATTTCAGGGAGCCCTTTCGGAAAGTCCGTTATCCAAACTGGCACTTAGTATTTCTTTTGCAGAGGGATTAAGGGTAAGAATAAGGGAGCTGAGCAAGATGACCACTGATAGCCCCACACTGTATGTCTCATTGGTCCCAGCAGAAGCTCTGGGATCATTCAGAAGACAATTTACTTACTACTTTGTACCACCTGTGGTACGTGTCTCAAGCCTCACTCCTACTAGCCACTTATGTCAACCGTCCCACAAAGAGACCATCACAGACAGTTCTTTCTCATCCCATTTTATTCCAGGTAAGATTTATGCTTCTCTCCTTAATGAAGGTGTCTCAAGATCACTTTCCTTAGATAGCCTAAGCAAGCAGCTGCTACATCTTTCTTCTCATAGAACTCCCACCAGCTGTCTTGTAGATGGATGGTTGACCAGTTGTCTTGTAGAACCCCAGTCAAAGCCTTCCTGTGGTCTGCAAGCCTGGCATAGGATGGCTCACTGATCCCTAATGAGAGTGCCCTCATGCTGTCCTCATTCTCTTCTCTATTTTTACTGGCCCACTCTTGGCTTTTGGCTTTTCCTCCTCACACAGACTCTCCTCTGACTATATAAAAGCCATCCTCTGTGCCTCTGGTTGATCTGCCTCTCTGCAGAAGGCTGATTTCTGATCACCCTCCTGGCATCATTTCAGATACCACATTCTGGAGAGTCTGAGGAGGTCCCCTCGTTCTATCTTAGTATATATTGAACCATGGTGCATGGCTGGCCTTAAGTCATTCTGACCTACATTGTCATCAGTAGCATATGGTTTGTAATGTTCCCTGTCCATCACGGCCATCATCCCAATTAAAATGAGGTCATTATCTGGATCACTGAGAGATCATGGGATCTCTGGCATAGATATGTCTATATGGTTTGGAGAAATGCAATGATTACTCAGCACTGCCCAATGACCATTTGTTGGGCACTGTTCAACATTCCCGACGTTCATGACACACACAGCATATGCAATGTCATGGGGAAGAGAATTATTTAGCCAGAAGTAATTTTGTTGCTTCATTTTTCAAGGGTTTAGGCATAAGAGGCCATTCTCCCTCACTATCTTGTTGCCCCTTGTTGTACTTGGGAACAAACATTTAAAATGTTGTACCAAATAAGAACTCCTAGATTACCAAGCAGAAGGTTTTTTAAAAAACTGGGAATGATGTCATTTACTCATGATGTCATGTACAGATGCTGTGGAAGTCCTACAGAAGACGCAGAGAAGATGGCAGACACACTTAGCTCCTCTCTAAAGGTTCAAAAGCACGTCTGTGACATACTCAAGAGTACTTAGGGAATCATGGAAACCCCACTTTCCAGCCAGAGAAACATAAAAGTTCCTAGAGCACAGCAGAGAAGCCCCCATAGTCTTCACATGCTTGGTGTAAGGCCAAGTACAAGGGGTATGCAATTGATTCTATCTGTTCTGCCAATGTTCTAGTTCATCAGTGGAGTCTATCCCACCCTTTGTGTTCCTGTGGTGCCTTCTCTTTTTTTATTTTTTGGTTTTTTGAGAGAGGGTTTCTCTGTAGCTTTGGAGCCTGTCCTGGAACTAGCTCTTGTAGACCATCTTGCAGTACCTTCTGAACCTGTATCTTGTTGTCGGGATCTTTAGGCTTTGTCTGCATCATGCATGTGTCTTCTCAAAATATCTCCTTATCAGCTGGGAAGCACCATATCGATAAGAGCAAGCCAGATGCTTGTTTATCTCAGTCATCAGTCTCACGATACCTCACTTCTTGCTGCTATCAAATAGGAAGGACAGTGTGTAACTCACCTCACGCCATGTTGTGCCTGGCATCCACTGATATCATGGGTATGCGAGTGTACTGAAAAACAATGGTCAGAACCTGAGTACAAGGGTTTCCTACACCTGAGAACTCCCTTCAACAATCAGGTGACTTTGCTCATTGGTATAATTCCTCTAGTGATGTGGATCTCCACCTTCCTAATGCTATGACCCTGTAATACAGTTCTTCATGTTGTAGGGACCCTCAACTACAAGATTATATTTTGCTGCTACTTCATAACTGCAATTTTGTTACTGTTGTGAATCATAATGTAAATTATCTGTGTTTTTTGATGGTCTTAGGTGACCCTTAAGAAAATGTCGTTCAACCCCAAAGGGGTCACGACCCACAGGTTGAGAAACACTTCTAGTGGGAGTACTGTGCTCTAAATTGCTAGTTCCAGAGTCTATGCTTACATGGAGAGGTGCTGTAGTAATTGAATCTTCCCTTCCTATCCTGTTCACCAAACAGACACTCTTAGAACAAGGTTATCAGATAACATTTTAGCAAACAAGATTCTCTCCATCATCCCTCACTCACCTACCCCTCACTTACCCATCCCTCACCCATTCCATCCTCATCACCCATCCATCCCTCACTCATCTATTGTCTCTATTGATTCATCTGTCTTTTTGAAAGTTATCATGTCATTTTTTAAAAAAAAATAACTATTATAATCTACTGTGAACAATTCATGGACTTTTCAGAGGTCCTAAAATATAGACTATAGAAATGTTAACCATTCAAAATAATTTATGACAGGAAACAAGCCAGTGATTGTCGGGATCTAGGGGATGGGGAGGAGGTTGTTCACAAAAGCAAATGAGGAAGCTATGAGGGCTATGGTAGTTTTCTCCTTCATGCAGTACTACTTGTGGGTGTTTTGTGGTACTCTGTATTAAACCCAGGGCCTTGCACATGGTAAACATATAGTGTAAGCACCCATGCATGCATAGCTTTGTCGTTATGCTGAATAATATTTCTGTGTGTAGACCCACAGTGTGAGGTTTGTGTTGTAGTGTTGATAAGCACGGGGGTTAGTTCTCATCTTCTATTACAATACTATTGTAATGAGAACCTTCTTGTGACTCTTGGTTTGTTTGCTTTTGCATGTGAGCTAGTATATATTAATGTACACATATTTATACATTCTTAAAAGTGTGAGGGCTTAATCTGCATTTTAAATTTAGATGGACAAGATTAAGTTGGCTTATTTAAATCTATAAAACTCTTACCCCATCTAATAGTGTAAGAAAGTGCCTGTTCTTACATTGTGTTATTAAAATTTCTAGCATTTGATTATCTGGTAAACAAAGTGATATTTCAAAGATATATACCAATTGGTATATTTTTTAAAAAATTTATCATAAAAGCTTGCAAATAAAGACATAAGACACAAAAATTAACCAGAACTAAGTCTATAAAACTGAATGAACTTATATATAATTAAGAGGAGCAAACATAATTTATAAAGTTCACATTTATTTTATACTTTCAGTATCAAAATAAATTGGTGTAGGAGGTCCTTTTGTATTTCTGTTGCTTTCATAGGTTGAATAAAGAGACTTCCTTGGCCTTTTGATAGGGCAGCCCTTAGGTGGGTGGAGGAGACAGAACAGAATTCTGGGATAGAGAAGGCAGAGTCAGGGAGAGTCGCCCGCCATGAAGCTGCCAGGTCAGACACGTTGAATCTTTCCCAGTTAGCCACGACTCGTGGTGACACACAGATTATTAGAAATGGGTTAAACGAATATGTGAGAGTTAGCCAATAAGAGGCTAGAGCTAATGGGCCAGGCAGTATTTCAATGAATACAGTTTCTGTGTAATTATTTCTGTGGCTGGGAGCCGTGTGGAAGGACGCAGCCCACGCGCCTCTTACTACAATATATCTTGCACATTTGTCCACCGCCAAAACCAAACATTCCACAGCCAAAGCAGAATTTGGAAACAATAACTTTCTGTCTTCTTCCTGGCTTCTGTCAATCATCTGCATTCACTCCTCCTCACTTCCTTGGATCCAGCCTTTCGTCTTTTCTTGTCTTCATGTTATTACCTACATGTACATTTTTTATTGTCTACATTTTGTATATGAGGTTTATTTGTACATAGAGGTTTATTTCTTTCTGAGATTGTGTGACCTTGCTTATTACTTACCTTAAGTAATTACTTACCTTAATTAATTATTACTTACCCTAAATAATAATTAGGGTAAGTAATAATTAATATTACTTATTTTATTTTGAGATCTTTCTACTTTTTATTTTAAATATATTTTATATGTTTACATTCTTTTTTATTTTTGGTATTACAAGATAATTACATTTCTCCATTTTCTTTCCTCCTCCCTCCATACCCTCCTACATTCCCCTCCTTGATATCTTTCAAAGGCATGGCCTCTTTTTTCATTAATTGCTATTACATGCCTATCTATATTATGCACATATATGTATATACATATATATTCCTAAATATGTGCTACTTGATATGTGTAATGTAGAAGACTATTTCTTCTACTTCCAGCATCTCTTAGTTGCCTGTTGTTTTTCCTCTGTATAGGGTTGCGGTCACGTGGGCTTTCCCCTGTCAACCCTGGCGTGTCTATTACTGTCAGTGTTCAGCTAATGTTCAGATAACTATGTTGGTCAAATCTGTCTGTAGCTGCCAACACTCCTAGAAGACACAGTTGCCCGACAAAGTCCCTGGGCCACAGAGAGCTAAACAGGAAATATGTCAGATGTACAATGCAGCCTGGCAGCAAACACTCAACAGCTCATCTGCCTGCCTTGCATTGAGAATGTAGTTACAGACAGCCCATGAGGCAGAGCGCAGTGTTGTATGCATGACAGCTCCCATGGAAAGACAAATAGTGCCAGGACTGGTACACAAGCTCTTCTCTGTCTGCCCCTGGGGAAAGGCCACTTAGTGATTCCAACCATGTTTAACAAAAGAAGAGTTTTCTGCAGTGATGTGCTGTAGCGCCTGTCCTCTTTCCTCTATTGTTCTTTAGGTCTTGTACACACTCTGCATTTGATTTCTTCATCCTGCCAAAAGACTGACGCGTCACGGGTCATAGGAAAGAAAAAGACAGCAGTCAGGAAAGGGAGGACTGGCATGCATTAGCAAATGACAGTGGGTAGCATAGCTTTCTCTACTCAGTAGAAATGTTTTAAGTGTTTCTGTTGCTGTTCATATGAGTCCGACTTTTAGTTTCCTAAGTGACCTTGAAAACTGAAGTGAACAGAAGACGAAATCAGAGATCAAGGGAGACATTTTTAGAACAAGTTTGACAGAGGATTGCACAGATTTAAAATATATATTCTATGAAAATAATGGCATACATGTGGAAATGGGGGAAATTAAGAGGAAGTTAATGCATCCAAGCCACAAATGGAATGAAAACAAGGCCGTTTTCAGAGCTAAGAACACAACATGGTCCTTCAATTCTTTGTGAGGCTAGCCTCCTGGAGGATTGAGAAAGGAAGTTCCAGGGACAATGGTTGTGTGCTGCGTATGTTTTTGTTCAGTAGATGCAGAGGTAGTTAGTGTTCTTTTCCACCTCCATCTTTATCATTGTCTTGATTATGTTTCTTTTGCCACGACAAAACACCATGACCAAAGCAACTCATAGCAGAGTTTATAACCATCATGGCGGGACGCATGACAGCAGTCGGGTAGGAACGGTGCTGGGGTAATAGCTGAGAAGCTGCATATTATCTGCAAGTAGGAGGCAGAGAGAGCTAATTGGGAGTATCATTTTTTTTTGTCTGAAGAGAGAATCTATGTATTTGGTTGGGTCTAGAGCTCTGGAGGGAATTGTCCAGTTACATGAGAGAGCTTGTGCACTGGAATCAGTGCAGCCCTCACAATCTCCACAGCAAATTCCAGGGGCCTCGCTTGAGATTCATGTGTTCCTATATTCTTAGTCTTTCTGCCCCAAGCAGGATCCATTACCCTGGTGTGTTAGTTATTTTTCTTTCTTTTTTTTTAATTGATTTTATTGAGCTATACATTTTTCTCTGCTCCCCTCCCCTTCAACCCTCTCCCAAGGTCCCCATGCTCCCAATTTATTCAGGAGATCTTGTCTTTTTCTACTTCATATGTAGATTAGATCCATGTATGTCTCTCTTAGTGTCCTCATTGTTGTCTAGGTTCTCTGGGATTGTTATTTGTAGGCTGGTTTTCTTTGCCTTATGTCTAAGAACCACTTAGGAGTGAGTACACATGCTTTTAAAACCTCAAAGCCCACTGCCAGTGACACACGACTCCAACAAGGCCACACACCCTAATTTTTCCCAAACAGTTTCATCAAATGGTGACTATCAAATATATGGGCTTATGAGGGTCTTTCTCGCTCAGACCACTGCATCCCATTCCCTGCCTCATAGGTTTTGGATGTATCATAATACAAAATGCACATAGTTCAACATCAAATGTCTTCATAGGTCTTCACAGTCTCAACACAGTTTTAAAATCTAAAACCTCCTCTGAGACTCAGAACAATCTCTAAATTATTAATCCCTGTAAAGAAAAAAATTACAAACTTCCAACATACAGCAGCACAGAATGTACATTATCATTTCAAAATGGAGGGTTGGGGACACAGTGAAGAAATATTGAACCAACGCAAAACCTAAATTCAGCAGGGCAAACTCCAAACCCTGTAACTCTATGCCTGACTTCAACAGCCTTAAAGGGCTCTGCCCTTCCAGCTTTGCTAACTGCAATATACTTTCCTCACTTGGGCTGTTTCTATTCCCTGCATGCAGCTTTCCTGGGCAGATATCTTGTGGCTCAGGCAATTCCAGCATCCTTGGGTTTTAAATGTAATCTAAGCATCACTTTCACAGTTTCATGCAACAGCCTCTCCAGACCTCCATCCAGGGACTTTTCTGCCACTTGCCTGGCTCAGCAGCTTTCTTTAACTTCAGGGAAACATCCCACATCCCTTTTCCTTCTGTATCCTTAAATCCTGAACAGTGTGGCTGAAAGTATGGAAATTCAGCTTCCCACTTGGGATGGGACCTTACTCCCTCCTTGAAATACATTGACATAAGCTTTGATTTGTTGATGATTTTTTAGCACCAGGAAATCCCTCAGACACTTCTCTCACAAGTTGCAAGATTAGCTGGGTGAGTTCTTTAGCAACAGAAAAGTGTTTAAGGTGGAGGTTCTTACTAGGGAGTGAATGGGCTATTGGTGTAGCAAGCCTGACCATGCTACTCTTTGGAGGAATGTGGAAGACTGGAACTTTAGACGACTTAAGCAGTTGAATGCCACAAGCAAATGGATTTTTGAGTCATCCTAGTAGGAGCTTGGATGACAGTAATGCTGACAGTCATGCGGACTATGGATGCTCAACTCAAGAAATTTCTTATCTAACATGGAACTGCTTTCCTAGTCCAAAGTCCCAGTCTTCCACATTTTCCCTAAGAACAGCAGGTCAGACCTGCCATAGCAACAGCTCATTCCCTGGTACCAACTTCTGTCTCAAAAACTTTTCTGTTTCAAAACAAACAAACAAACAGCAACAAAATAAACCAGAACCAGAACAACTTATAAAGGAAAGAGTTTATCTGGAGGCCTATTCTTTCAGAGGGTGAGTTCATGAGCGTGGCAGCAGGCAGGTGGGCAGAATGCTGGAGCAATAACTGAGAACTTACATCTTATCCACAAGTAGGAGGTGGAAGCAACGGGAATGGTACAGACTTTTAATACTTCAAATCCTGCCTCCAGTGATAAACCTCCAACAAAGCCATCTCCTAATCTTTCCCAACTGGGACCAGAACCAAGCATGCAAACATATGAACCTGTGGAGGCCATTCTGATCAAAGCCATCATAGTCATTATCATGTCACGTTTTTATAACCACCCAACAATCAAATAGGATGCTCTCTGGAGTCCTGTGTGGCACCAAGAAAGCCTTGAGTGAGCATGCACAGAGTGGCTGAAGTTGGGAGTGAATGTGTATTGTTGACCTTGGGTTCATGTCAAGGACCCAGTGACCCGGACCTATGGCAATAGCAAAGCCTTCCACGTGGGTCAAGCTTAGAATTAGCAAAGTCTTCCTCTGGGAATGTGAGTGCAAATGTATAAGTATGAATGTTAATGAACGATTGACCAGTGTTCGCAAAAACTAGCAACTACCACTTCCTCTCACCAGACGACTGTAGCCTGAGACTGCTGGGCTACAGAGAGCTCCGACAGGCCAGCTAACCCTCCGCCCTGAGCTAAATGTGATAAATGCACTGAGGTTTCAGGTTGTCGTATAGCTTGTGCCATTTCATCAAGGTTGACATCTTCCCCTGACCCCAGGGTTTCTGTGTGTGTCTGCATGTCTGTCCGTTCTTCACTGGCTTGTCATCCCAGGCAGGTTTCCAAGATCAAGGCTCGCAGGAGCCAGTGGAGTAAAGAGATTCCTATTTAAACTTTTCCTTCCAGGGATTCTATCCCTTAAGGCTGAATAGAATATACTAATAAATGTGAGATATTTATGAGAAATTAGGACAACGCTCGCTGAGATTTTTAACCCAGTCCCTGCTGTCCTTGTATTTATCAGAAATTAGGACAACTCTTGCTGTGACTTTTAACCCAGTCCCTGCTGTCCCTGTACTTTTGGCAAATGATGTAGCTCCTTGTGACGTACGAAAACAAAACAATCTAGGTTTCAGAATTCCATGTAAATATTTTAAAAAATAAAACAGAAAGGAAATAACATTTGATAGATTTAGTCTTTGCCCAAACACAGCTGTGTTGTTTATATGTATAAATGTCTACGCAAATTCAGGATGGTTGGGGCAGAAGCAGAGGGCTGAGTAGGGAATAAGCAGAAGGGTTTGCAAACCTTCCAGAACTAGAATGTAGGCAACACTGGGCTCTCAGTTTCCCCTGCCAGGGCTTTACTGCGGGATAACCTAGGCCACCCAGACTTCCGCTCTGTAGTGGAGCCACAAGACAGGCTGTGGCTCACGGCAGTGGGGATTATGTGCCACTGGGGTTGTGGTTGGAGTCTCTCAAATCCTGGTGTCATTTACATTGTTTCCACTGGGAAAGGTCAAGTGTCAGCCGGGGCTACAAGCAAAGGAAAAGCCATCCCCTGGAAGCACAAGCGTGATGGAGAGGGGAAGTGAGTGACAGCCCGCCTCTGGGCTGGATCATTTTCAGGGGTAGCACACCACTACATCCTGAGGCTTTTTAGCAGAAAGGAAGCCGAAGGACAAACATCTGAAGGAGAAATTAATCTCTGTGAGTAGGTGACGAGCCACGATAAGCCCTCAGGGTGCATGTCCGGGTAGTACAGATGCTAGTGTGAGAACCGGCACTTGAGGCAAAGAAAGTGGGGAGAAGGGTGGGGGAGGGGAGCGCCGGGAAGGAAAAAGACCCACCAGAATCATTATCACTGACGGTGGAATTTTCTCAAAGGCCACAAACTGTTGGAAAAACAAAATATTGTACACCCACGTGGCAAAGGCAGAGTGACATGATTTTTCACCTCTTGATTCTGGCGGTGGAAACTTGCTTTGAAGAAGAGTTTGATGTGTGCTTTGAGAGCCACAAGAACACACAGGTCCACTTAGCCTCGGTCTTGGAATGCACCTGCAGGAGAAACTCAGACACATGTATGTTAAGACAAGTGGTTCAGAAAAATGCCAGAGTGTTTACCTAGTATGCACAAGGCCCAGTATCTTGTTTTCAGCACCATGTAGAAAAATAAAACAAACCATAACGTGCACATTTGAAAATACATTGATAAATTATAAAGTTGCTTTTCCTTAACTGCTTTAGAGAAAAATGAGAGGACTTGCTAATCTAGTGATAGCCTATTCAATGCTAAGAATTATATTAAAGGTTGAAAATATGAAAATTTCTCATATGGTAAAATATATAACTAAGTGCATTACATGACTTCAATATGCAATTATTATAACTACATGTGAACAGGAACAAACCCCTTGAAGGAAAAATGTAGAGAGATTATAGACAACATTCTTTTCCCCTTAAAACAATGTTGTTATTGTGTACATACATTTCTTAAATTAAGTGAAACAAAGGGTAAAAGATACCACGCAGATAGATCAACCAGTCTGGATCTCTCATTTTATGATGTTGAATTGAATATAAAATTTCCGCAAGAGAGGGCAAACTGATTTCAATGGGAAAGATAAGGACCGTTTGCTCCTTAAGTGTTGTTAGAAGTACTGTCGCTGTCGAGAGGCCAGGAGGAAACAACATGGCAAAGGATTCATTAGTGTTGCTTGACCATGTCTCCCAAATCACCCAGTGTTCTTGAACTCTCCTCCCCAAGACACAGCATCCCTCCCTATCAGCCACACACACAAGGAGCAGGACATCAGGATGACTCCTAATGGAAGAGAGTGGAGGGGTGGTTCAGAAGCAGCAAACATCTTCTCTGCACCTAACCGTGCCGTACACAGTGATGAGGTCAGGTGAATAAGATGGCAACAATTCACATTTCAGCTGTGTGACAATTATCAAATAAATGACCGACTGCACAGTCCTTTGGACAACAAAGTAAGACAAACAGAAACTACTTATCTCGTACTTCTGTTTTAAACATGTCTACCCCAAGGAGGATATTATATCATTTTCCTCTGACTTGACTGTTCCAATAAGAGACTTACTGAGAGAATAGATGTGTTTGGGAGGAGTAGAAACTATGTTTATGGCATAGCTAAGGTGATGCCTACCATCAACTACAGTGTACTGCTCAGATCAAAACAATGCTGAGAAGCAGGAGTTAAGACTTCACCCCAGAGGAAAATGGGTCATCTGAAGCTGAACAACCTCCAGGATGCACGCTTTTGCCTAGACCTTACACTGCCACCAAAACCTTCAGATAGATGCTGTCGTGCTTTGAAGTTAGAAGCTAATTTAAGAGGTAGGTACGGATTAGGAGCAGAGTGCTGAAACTATGTAATTTCTTCAAATGATCACGCAGTAAAATTTGTTCTGGGAGCAGCCACTTAGTTGTGTGATGGTCATATCCTGAGTTTCTATCAGTGATGTCTGGGATTCTGAGTTTTCCAGTTGTGGGTAGGAGAGAGGGCTTTGCCTTTGTAGAGGCTTCAGTTTCCAGTTGAAACAGGTCATACAAAGACAAGGGTGCAGCTGGGCATCATGGGCAAGGAGCAGCTGCTGGAAACAGAAGATGTTGGGTGAGTGAGAAAGAAAATACAGAAGGAAGGGGAGAAGACTGGTCCCAGGCATGGTGGAGGAGAAAGTTTGTTATAGATAGGAGAGCATAGCCAGAGGGAGGGACATTTGGGGGAGTCCAGAGAGGACATGCCCAGACTGAACTGAGCCATGTGAGGTGAACGGGGAAGTGGAAGGGGAGGGAAGAGAGGAGAATCAGGTGGAACAGCCATGAGTCCCCAAAATAGAGTAGACTAAAATGATCAGGTAACCAAAATATTGGATCATATAGGGAAGGGCAGCTCAGGGAAGGGCAGCCCAGCTCCTGGGCTGGAGAAGTTTAGGATAGGAGGCAGAGTACGGCAGCCATGATGACCCTGTAGTAGGTAGGGACTGCGGGATGCTAGGAGAACCTGGTGGCCAGGTCCTCTTTGGTATGTTCAATAGGCACCTCAGCCACTTCTTCAGGGTTTGAGACGTGGAAAGTGAGGTTTGGAAAGGGAGGATGCCAGTTGCAGAGTCAGGAGGCTCCATCAACTGCCTCGGAGCTTGTAGGAATCCTTTCCTGAATGTCAGCTCTCAGGCGATTCTATAGTCCAAGCTCCTAAGGGACACCTTCCTCACCTGGTTTAGTGTTTAGTTTCTTCTCATATCTTCGTGCTCTGCCCTGAACTGTTCTTCCTCATCCTGTGTCCAGAAAGAAGTACTTTCTCTTTTCATCATAAGCAAGTTGCTACCACAGGGACAAAGCCAAAACCACCATGCCAAACAGTGCCTGATACATTTCCTGCTGTCTGAGAGGCATATTACAGGACAATGAATTTTATTCTTATCTTTATGATCCAGAAAAAAATATTTCTGATTTGAAATGCTCATCTTAAGATTTAGCAAGTTATCACAATGAATTCTTTAATCACACTGGCTTGTTGAAATGACTTAGCCATACTTCTTCCTGAAGCAATGTTTACAAGCTTCTACGAGTGGCTACAGTGATAGGCTATAAAGTAAAGTAGGAAACCAAGGAAAAGGGTGAAACAATTTGGACTGAGGTTTGCACATAATTCTTGATACTGGTGTTCATAGCTGCCTACAGCCTTATTTGTGTTCATGGCATAAAGAAAAAAAGACTACTATTTCTGCTCAGGTCATGGGTAACTGCCTGCTGACTGTCTGTCTGTCCTGTGTGTTCTCTCTTGTTCTTCTCCAATTATTAGGGCTCTCTACTTTGATAAGCTTCGTCTCTTCCTTCTGCCTGGGACTGTCAATGTGCATGCCCCATCACCACCCTCTGCATTGGACCCTCCCCACTTCACCTCTGATTGTCCACAGCTTGGTGCCTGACTAAAAAGGCAGGATTAATAGGAGTCAGCTTGGTCTATATCAGGCATAGAAACAGACATTGGGGGGGCGTTCTTGTTGCCCATAAGAGATGCTAAAGTGGAAAATGATGAAGCAGGAGAGATGTGGGACACATTACCAGTTCTGAGGAGCTGAAATGTGTAGCAAAAATAATAAAAACCCAGAAACAGAAATTGGGGTTCCACCTGGAGATCTGAGAAGGAAAGCCATAAGCCACTGGATCTTACCTTTACCTCACTTCAGAATGACAGCTCTGCCTCCAGGAATCTCAGAATGAGGTTGTGTCTGTGTGCTGTCTCCTCCCGTTTTATATTTCTCTCTAGGACTGGGATTAAAGGCATGTGTCACTGGGATTAAAGGCATGCACTGCCCAGTTTCTATGGCAAACTAGTGTGGCAGCTGAGATTAAAGGTGTGTGTCACCACTGCCTGGTCTGTAAGGCTGACCAGTGGGGCTGTTTTACTCTCTGATCCCCAGGCAAGCTTTATTTATTAAGATACAAATGAAATATCCCTACAGCCATGGCTCCAGTGGGAGAAAAGGTAGCAATGGCCAAAACAGACAGATGGAGAGAGGCAGAGGGCCTAGGTCCTGAGTCCTGGCTTCTATTCTAAGTACCTGGAGCCTGTTTGCTTTATTAAGTTCTTTCTGTAATCCAAGATTCCTTTCTATCAAGAAGAGCCTGAACATTCCTTCCTCTGGCTAGCAGATCTGAGTAGGCCGCTACCGCCTGACAGAGAAAGAGCCCTAAGACATCCTTCATTATCAGAAAAGAATTGGAATGCCAATTTCACAAGGAGATCATTTTATTTCCTAAACATAATGTAGAAAGCATTTTCTCCTCTGGGCCTTAATGGCACATACCTAATGATGTCATAGGCAGTGTGCCCTCACCATGCAATTACAGGAAATGCAGAAATGATTTTCATGTGGTGGTTTCTAGTATAAACCTTGAGTCAAAGCCAAGGGCATAACATTAAGGCATAATTGAGTTGAAACAATTCTTCAAGGTTTTGCCCATATCATATTGAGTGTCCAACATTTTAGTAGTCTAATTGCACCCAGGGGAGTTTCAAGGACTGGAGAGACAATTTATTATCCCTGGATCCCTTCTTGCCCATTTGTCCAAACTTCTGCTAAAGGCTGGTTAGCAAATATTTAGATACCTTAATTTCTAACATGACTGACTTTTCTAGATAATTGAGTAAGAAATGTCATCTTAAAATTCTTTGGGGACAGCGTAAAATTAAAGGAAAATAAATATGTATTATTATTTGAATATAAAGCACTGACTTCTACTTAGAAGTTATCCACATGGCCTTTGAAGACAACTATAAACACCGCTTTTTTAGGTGGCAGTCACCTTTGGATTTATAGGAGCAATTAAGCAGACCATCGGTTAGATACTCAGAGTTGTAGAATAAAGTGTTTTTAACCTGGAGTAGTTGTTCAATGAGAATATGCACTTTCTTACTCCCATAGAAGAAGTTGGCCTCCGAATATGCTCTCAGAAGACAGTTGGTTTCAAATGGTCATTGGTCTGTATGTTCATTTATTATCGCAAATGTTGGTTCTAAAAGGACAGATGTGCATCTTGCTCACTGGGGCATCTTCGGCGCTGAAATAGGGCAACAGATCATTTATGTTGCCATTTAAAATAATTTTGTGGTTTTAGTCAAACATTAACTGTATCTAGATGACTGACAATAAGCACTTGAGAGCCAAATTGGTCTTAAAACCGTGTTTATTCTTTCTACATATGTTCAAATTTTTTAATAAAGTTATCAATAGTTAAATAAAGTCATACATAGTAAAAATATAGCCAACATATTATGAATTTGGCCTTTTAAATTACAACCTATTTAAATTGCAAAATATGAACAGTTTTTCAAACATTACTGAATTCATAATTAAGATGTAGGACAGTAATCTAAAACTCAGAGTAAATTCAGAGGAAATATCTGAACAAATTTAAGAAATCTAATAGTGGAAAAGATTCTAGAAGGTTTAAACTGTTGCCCAGTGTTTTCGGTTTTACATTATGAGGGACATAAATTGAATGATAATGATGATAATAATAATAAATTAACTCTAAAATCTTGTGCTGCAGAGGACTCAGTTAGGAGCTTTACATGAATTATCTCTCCACTGTGGTCTTACAAAGTCATCTTATTTTCATTTCCACTTTCATAGGTTAAAAATGTAATTTAAAGAAGATTAATACGTTGCCACGATGACAAAGTTAGTAGTCAAGAAGTTTCAGCCCTGAGTGGAAATGTTAGTAGAAAAGAAAAGAATTGTCTTGGGAACTAGACAATTATGATAATTAACATCTATATAATCATTACTTTATAAATGTGTATGTTATAAATCTGTGTAAAGATAAAATACCACTGTACTTTTTGGACAACATCTTTTAAGTGATGGGATTTGGTGCTTGTCTTAAAACAAAAGTATTAGAGGAAACTGGAGACTTAAATGCAGTGGTTCTCAACCTGTGGGTTGCCACCCCTTTGGGGCCAAACAACCCTTTCACAGGCATCACCTGAGACCACACAGATATTATGTTTCACAATAGTAGCAAAATTAAGTTATAAAGTAGCAATGAAAATAATGTGGTATGGGTACCACAACATGAGGAACTGGATTAAAGGGGTAGCGGCATCAGGAAGGTTGAGAAACAGTGTTTTTGGTGTCATTCCAAGCCAGCTCCATTTCTGATGCTCTCCAAGACTCTCAGAGCCCGTGTCCTTGAACAGGGGTCCTTTATGCTGGTGGTAAATGAACTTGAAGATTTTTTTAACTTTTTATAAAAAAGTTATATATAATATATTTTGATCATATTTCTTCCCCATCCCATTCCCCTCAGCTCCTCTCCACTTTCCTGCCCACCTAACTTCATGTTTTTTTCTCTCTTTCTCAAAGGGAATGAAAAAGAATGAAAACAGATAGATTTTAGGTAGTATGGCTATAGTAACACTCACAATAACCACCTACATTTTCTTTATCAGTCTCTCAAGGCTTTGATGTAACCTTGACCTGGAGCCCCCACCTGTAAACAATGGGCTTCTTTGGTCAGAGCCTGTAGCTCAGTGGTAGAGTTTTCCTGGATTGTGTAAAATTATGGGTTTGATCCCCAGTACGGGAAACAAAGAAGCCAATGAACCCTACCTCGGAACTATGAGGAGGAGAAGGAAGCCTGAGGCCAGGCACTGCAACTGATTCAACCCACAAATGCTCTTTTGACTCCGTCTCATACACCCTAAATAAGCAGAGGACACTCTGCCCTCATGAAGCTCACATGGATAGAATCAAAGTGTTGATGTGTTTAATTGAAAAAATAAAAACTTGAGGTAAGAAAATAAACAATCTCCTTCATGTCAAAAAGCCACATGTTGAAATGCGATTAAAATCATGTGGAGCTCAAACATATAAAAATCCCTGTTCTAGCAGAATGAAAGAGAGGACATGCACAAGCCAAGTTTCTCTTCCTTGAAGTCACTGGGGAGAGCTATGTCTACCTAGCTGTATAGCTGGCAGAGGTAAGCTGTCCCTGGACATTGTCATGTGCCCTTCTTCCATCAGTGACCTCACCTGTGAGGCACCCGGAGAAAAAGAAAAATTTCTTATGTTTGCCTCTGAGCCAATATAAGAAGACTAGACTAGAGAATTTTCAGATCCCTATATCAGAAAGGATGTGACTATTAGTGTTCTTATTGTTGCTGGGTTTATTTGTTTGTTTGTTTTTAAGGAAGAAAAGTTGTTATTTCAAAGATTATAGTCAGTGCTTTAAAACAAAATTATCTGACTATAAGGAGACCTGCATTTGTCTCAAATGAACCTTTATTGTTTTTGCTCTGAGATGTGGTTTGCTTTGTTCTGTTTGTTGGTGAGTTATAATGTGTGCTAGTGAGGATTTTTTAAACATATTGTTTCTTTAGCTTATTTATTACTGATAACTACTTCTGTGCAATGAAAAAATAGTTATCATAATGATGTTCACAAAATGATCCTCTGATTTAATTTAATATGTAGAAAAATATCAGTCTTGCATGTCAGTGTCCCTTTCCTTTCTCATTTCAACCATCCCCTTTGATATACTACCTGATTTAATCAAACCATATTTTTTAGTGATCCCTGGACATGGTGAGATATTTCTTATCCCATATATGTGATAAGCCTTAGTCTATAAGTCTAATTCACACCTAGTTCCTCCTCTTCCTTAATGGATGGACAACATTCCCACACATGACTTACAACTTTTTTTAAGCTGTGCTATCTGATGAAGTAGTAAACTCAGGATAGCAGAATGTTAGAGCCAAAGGACTCCTAGCTTCTCTGGATTGCTCGCCTGGATATATCGGAAGCCTTTGGAAAATTTTCAACATATACATTCTTACATACCAGTCACAGATTTAGTAAGATGAAGGGACCTTAGGGATCTGTGTTTTAAAGAAATTGTTTGAGGTACTTCTGATGTACCAGCGGGTTCAAAAACTACTATGTTCATGTAAAGTTGTCATATTGCAAACAATGAAGTAGAAATTGTGTGATCTGTTCAAAAAGATGGGAAGCAAAGGGTAAAATTGGGGTCTGGACTTAGTGACTTTTTAGCTGCACCCATCTTCTGTTGCTTTAGTCATCATCCTGTAATTATCTGTCTATCAGGTGACACCAATCTATAGAATCATCTACAGTTTGGGGACAGTGAGGGATGGAAAATATTTCTAGATTAGAAGTCAACAATCAGCCAGTTGGATGGGCTGGGTGTGTGACGTGAACATAGCCACAACATCCACGCATCTGGGTGCCCTTGCACACATGGCACACAGGTTAGCATGTTCATGATGGATGCCATATATTCTCATATACAAGAGGAGTCTTGATGAGAATTAGCAAATATGCAAGGAACACACAGGTAATGGCAGTGACGTTTAGCAGAGAATCTCTCAGCCCAGAGGCAGTAGAGGTTTACACACCACAGTTAGTGCTAGCCCTCACAGACGTGTGCCTGCTAGTGGAGCTAATGTCAGGTCTGAAGCACGGCCTGAACTGGAATTAGTTAAGTCTGCTTTGTTGACCAATTTCTGAGGTCCTGATCAACCAGGTTGTCTGATGGCTGATGTCTCTGTGGTCATCTTAGAGAGTGCTAGGCACACAGACAAATGGTGTCTTTTACTTCCTTTTCTAAACCAATGGTTCAAATACAGAATGTTTTCTTGGGAGGAAAAGCTATCAGATTTCAATGTAGCATGAAACTCCAGTCTTCAAATCCGAGACCACCACCTTTTCTCTTTAGTCAGTTTTACTTCAAGGCTCATGATATATCTATATTATTTGGTTTGGGCTACATTTCATTACTAAAGGGATTTGAAAATAACCAAGTAATCTAGTGAGAGTTTTTTTTTAAAATGCCTTAATTGTGACTGCAATTGTTCTTCTTTTCCATCATACTACAGTTTATTGATCAGCGTTCCATAGAAAAGCAGTTTCTGAGTTCCTTTTCCCAAAATGGAGGAACTATGCTCACATCTTAAGCAAGATAGGTTTAGGAATCAAAATCAGCAGCATTGATCACCCCGTCTCCATCTTAAACATCTTCTATGTCCAAAACTGAAAATGGCTTTTGACACCAATTTTTGTAGCAGTGCCATTGTTAAGTGGTGGAATGAGAGGCTATCACTGATGCAATGCTAGGTAACAGTTCTGATCACCCCACAGAGTCTAAATTTCACCTCTCATCCTTCTGGCTTTAAAGGTCTTTTCTTTTTGCCACTGCTTTAGAAAATTATCCTTCAATACTGGTTCACATGGTGAACTAAGGTTCACTTTCTATTGCTGCAATAAAAACCATACCAAAAGTACATGGGGAGGAGAAGGTCTATGTGGCTGGCATGTCACATGTCACATGATCACAGTCCATCACTGAAGGAAGCCAAGACAGAAACTCAAGGCAAGAGCTTGAAGCAGAAGCCAACAGAGAAGACTGATTCTTATTGACTGGCTTCTCTTGCCTATACAGCTGCGGGGAGAGAGCAAACCAAATCATTAGTGCTTACCATCAAGAAGCTAGCAATGCAAGGTTGGAAACAAAGCATGTTTGCAAAGAAAATGGTCCTTCAGCATATTCTAGGGTAGAAGAAACTGAAGGGGAATCCCATGGAAATTCAATGGACTCTAGGAATAAATTTTAAGGTGCATAGAGCTTGAATTTGAATAAAGAAGTAGTTGCTATATTTGGAAAGACAATTGACACTGCATGCAGGGAGATAAGGAATTTCTTGTTCTGACAATATGATAATTGACACATAGTTTTATTGACTGCATTTACTGATGAGACTTCTATGACATCATCGGCAGGTGCTTTGAAGTATAGAATGTGAGAAAGAGATAATGGCAAAGATTGACTTGACACTGTTTTCATCTAAAAAAATGGAATACTGGGCTTCTAAAGTATGATTAATGCCCACTTGAAAGGGTAAACACAGTAACTCGTTTGCCTTAGCCCACACTTGCACAGTCTCAAGTGGACAGCTTCTTGAGAGTCTGTGATGGCGATGGAATGCATTCAGAACCTGGGTGAGCAAAGTACACACAGCCAAGTTCAATTCCCAGGAAGTCTTTCCGGAAGCACCTCCCGAATTAAGTGATATTTACATACTCAATCTCTTTGAAGAGTGTCCTTTCAGGTTTCTTACCCTAAAGAAGTCATGTCTCAGCTTACACCCTGTCCCTATAACAATTATATTGGTTTCTTTTTTTTAATACCAATCGTTTAGTAATGACATTACAAAAGGAACAAAAGAAAAAGAGAAAGCTGGATGCTATGATTGACTGTTGAAAAGTTCCCAGCAGCAACATAAAGTCTTAGGAGCTCTGAGTCTCAACATGTTTCCTCCTGGGTCTTGTGTAAACTAAGATAAACGGTAGAGGAAGACTGAGTTCAGCATTAGTGCTGAAGCAGCAGCTCTCAGCATTGGTGACATTCAGTGTTTTATGGATCTAAATTGAGCTGGGATTAGGAGGCCACCTGTCTCCCTGAGCTCCTTGCGATTTAGTCACTTGGAAAAAAAAATAGACTTCCAGATGAGGATTTTGAAGCCCTATGGGGCTGGGACTCCAGGTACAGCTTGTCAATGAGAAATATGAAAATCCTGATCAGAATTCTTGCTAGCCTTACTCAACACTGCTCATACCACTGTTCCTCTTGATGTCACTGCCAAGGCGCCTTCAGCTGTGTAAAAGATATGAGTTCTGTCCCTTCAGCTGCAGAAAGGTTAGGGGTGAGACCATTAGCCATAAAAGTAGATCAAGTATATTCCAAAAGTTCTCTGTGATCAAAACTAATTAGGTCTCTAGACAAATATGTAAGCTAATCATTTTCTTGGTGTATGTGTACATCCAGAGCCAAGAGAAGATGTCTCATTGATTATTAAGCAGAATTTCTAGTGTTGTTTACCCTATAATAAGGTCCATTCCCATCACGGAGAACCAGGCCAGGCACTCTCGTGGTTTTTTAATAAATGCTTTCTGAATTAATTAATGTACCAAAAGGCATCTTTGAAGTGGCCGCAATGACATTAAAAGGGTGTGTAGCCACAGAATGCAGTTGGCTCCTGCACTTCTGGTTCCAGGTGGGAACGTCTAGAAAGAACTCATCAGATGAGTACAGATGTTTGGGGGATTTCACTTCATCCATTTGGAGGCTGATTAGAAGTGAGTCTCTCCCAACCCCCAACCCTCATTTCTCAGAAGACTGTTTCGATGTTATGTGTTTTTCTCTTGCTCATTCTATTTTCAGCTTTCTGCTTTTGCTCATAATGAACTTCGGGTGATAAATTAGTAAAGATAAAAAAATCAATAAAAAGACGAAGTTTTCATTTTGGAAATCATAAGTGATATTTGTGTTAAGGAATGAAAGGAACACTGCAGATAGAATTTCCTCTCATCGTAGATGTGCTCATCTGGCTTCTGGGAAAGAGCTAATATTTATGGGCCTCCCATAGTACAAGGGCAACCTCATGCCACACTCCCTAAACCTCACATTAGGAAACAGCCACATGTCGAGGAACCCTCCTGAACAGACAGTGTGCATTTAACAACTGAAGACATAAAAGGCTTTATTTATGAGTCATTATTGAAATTCAAAAGCCCTTTCTGGGACTGGGAGTGGCCGAGTGTGCCCTTAAACAAGCCCAAATGTTCACTCCTCAGCACGACCAAAAAACCAAAACAACTACCACCAGCACCAAATCCTCACGAGACACACAAACACACACACACACACACACACACACACACACACACACACACACACGGGGGTGGGGGTTGGGGGAGAGAATATCACCTCTCTCATAGCAGCTAAATTCTCTGACTTACTCAAGTTGTCCTCTGACCTCTGCATATGTGCTATGTAGTGTTCTGGAATGAAGGCACACACACACACACACACACACACTATAGACAGATAGATAATTTTTAAAAATGAGCACATCATCATAGGCTTTATTGTTCCCCCCCATTATGTGTGGAAGAGTCATGAGTCTCAAGGAAAAACACAAGCAACCGTAGTTCAATGTCATTTCAAATCAACCCTGAAACCACAGACACACAAAGCACAAAAATGGACTCAGCAGGTTGTGTTCGTGTGTGTCTGTGAATTCATATGCATACATACATATGCATGTAACAATAATAAAGGTAGAGAGGCTATCAACTTAAGAGTAGGTGAGGAACATGACAGGAGTTTGAGGGATGATAGCTGGGAGGGAAGAAGAGGGGCAATGTACTTCTATTTCAATAAAACATATTTAAAAACATTCTAAGGGACAATCTTATGTCTTTTTTGGTACGCTTTGCCTATAGTCCTTTGCACAGGTCTGAGAACGTGAGTTCCATCTCCTTGGAGTCCCACAAACTGGTATCGGAGAACTGATTTCCAGGAGTTGTAGAACCTGCACACAGGCACTGTGACTCCCGCTTGCCTGCACGCCCCTCCATACACACTTAAGTCAACATTTTCTAAAATGGTTCAAAACGCTTTAGACATTTTCCTCTTCTGGACATATGCAATCACATTCATTTCATCTGTTTGACAAAGCTCTAAAATAAACTATCTGATAGGGTCAAATAAAGAGTGCATATGTAGATTCGTATTTCTGTCTGTCTATGAGTACATGGTATTTGTGTTTGTGTTCATGTGTGAGTGCAGGCACGTGCATGTGTGGATGATTGTGGACAATAATGGATGTCAGCCTTCGTCTTTCCACCTTTTTTGAGCACGATGGCTTGTTCGCCACTACACACACTTAGTTTAGCTGGCTTGGTGAACTGCCAGGGATTCTCTGGCTTCTGCCTCCCACCTCACCATGGGAGCTTGGAAACGGCAGACAGACATGTGCCACCACGACCAGCTCTGGGTGGGTTCTTAGGAGCTGAACTCCGTCCTTTAGTCTTCCGTGGAGAGAGGCAGTACCTTAACTACGAGCCATCCTGCCAGCCCTATCTGCATATTTTAATCGAATAATGCCCACGATGTGACTGAAGAAGGGAGAGATCAGCTAACTTGTTGCTATTTTAGAAATAATGTCCTGCAGCCCCAGGGATAATTCAGCTGGGACAGAAACGTGAGAGAGTGTGAATATTAAGACACAGAGTTACCCAATTGGGGGGAAACAGCTGCAGGATGGCCGGAAAAGAACGCCTGGGCACTTTCTGCCAGGAACTGCTGTGCTAAAGCATGATGCTAATCATAATGTAGAGATGGTTCTTTTGAAAATTTAAAATAATGAAAGCTGGGCAGGGGGTGGGGTGGAGGCTAGTGATCTCCATTACATGCGGGCAGCCTGCACCAGAGGGCTAAAACGAGGGGACCAGATATGACTAAATGACAACTTCAAGAGTCATTGTAAATCTGTCTCATGGCAG
The DNA here is from genome assembly GCA_004026605.1 of Ondatra zibethicus. Taxonomy (NCBI): domain Eukaryota; kingdom Metazoa; phylum Chordata; class Mammalia; order Rodentia; family Cricetidae; genus Ondatra; species Ondatra zibethicus. The sequence goes on from PVIU01000107.1 coordinate 224,385, forward strand.
CAGCTTGAAATGGAAATCATACTCTTCTTCTAAGTGCTTTTAATTTAACAAAGCCCTTTATTGAGATATTTACAAGCAAATGTGACATATCAACAATTCCTTGATTCTTTAAAAGCAGTAACTTTGACATGCAGTCCACCAGCAGAAAATAAGTCAAATACATCAAGACAGTACTTTTGAACCTTCTATTCACTTGGACACATCTAAAACGTCTTACTCTTTCCTCTTGTTTTAAGTACAGATTTTTTGTTAGTGTTGATTTATTGTATTTATTATAATATGTCTAGCTAAGTCATCAATATGTCCAAGAAACATAGTGGCTTTTAATTACTTCATACCTTAAGTTCTATTCCGCACAAAAAAATCTCTGTATCCATTCCAGTTATTTCTTTCCTTTTGAGTATTATCCAGCAGAAGGAGTTCTTAGGATCCGCTACTAGTGTAGATTTAACAATGTGCTTTTCCGTGTTAGTGTTTCACGGTTGTTTAGTTACTCTGGTCTTGACCTCATCGTGTTTTCAGTGACTTAAGAATGGTGAAATGAGTCTTAAGTAAAAATCTTTTAATTAAAGCAAACAAAGGATCAGTTTTTACGGGAAGGCGGTCAGTCAGCGAGTTCTTGTGGTTAAAGGAGGGGGGGGGATGCTGTGTGGAGAGATGAAGAGAGGACCCTGGGGTCAGGAGATTACACAGCAGTTAGTTGCCCCTATTCCGCCCATCCCACAAGGCTCTCCTGGATTTCTCTTCTTTCACTTAGACTACTTCATTAGTAATTGGTTTTCTGAGTGTAGTTCAGAAACTTCCAGAAACAGTATGTTTCCTAGACCACACACTTATGAATTCAAGAGTCATCTTACTAAAAAAGAAAAAAAAGGAAGGAAAGAAAGAAAGAAAGAAAGAAAGAGGGGAGGGAGGGAGGGAGGAAAGAAAAAAAGAAAAATTTCTTCTGTATTTCTTAGCACATTTAGCTTTTTGTTTTTGCTTTGTTTTAAGAAAGTCAAAAAATGTGTGTTTGTCTTTCACGGGCCTTAGAACATCATTTTGGTCTTAGAGGAAGGTTGTATTCTGTCTAATGCTGCAATTTCTTTTCCTACTGAAGAAAGCAATTGTTTACTCCGTGTCTTCACTAAAGTTGGTGTCAGTATCTCATAACCTTGGTCTACACTGTCAAGTATATTACCATCCTTATTTTCTTTGTCTAAACGTTTTACTCTTCCTACTATTTAGTCCTTCCTAAAGCCTTCCTAAAGCCCAAAGCCTTCCTACTATTTAGTCCTTTACTGAAGCATTGCATAAACATTTCATGCCTCTAGATCCACATACTCTTTTTGTTTCTAGTGTCTTTTTAAAACATATTCATAACCATTCATTTGCAGTTTAGACTGACTCTTGCTCTCTGTTATTTTTAGCCTTATAACATGATACATTCATCGAGCTATGACATGCCTCACAGCTCCACACTAAGCAACTGGCTATAAACCAGGCCATAGCTGTTCCCCAAGTGTCCTTGATTCTGTTGCATTTCTTTCCTGCCACCTTCTCACTCCCCTTTCCAGATCTACTGCTATGTTGACCTCTTACTCCATGTTCTCATCAGTTTCTTTTATGTCTCGAACCTTGCATTCCTTGAAGTGGGCACAAGGAAGAAACAAAGAACTGTGACCAAGTTCACTTGCAATCCCAGTTAGATCTCTTGACAAAGTAGATCTGAGGTTGGAAAATCCTCTCCCTTCATCCTTTTCTTTCAGTGTTTGCAAGTGTGTTTCATAGAGTGGTTTACCAAAAGGGCATTACAGATCCCGAGGACCATGCACCCTTACCTCGTGGCCATTTCACAGAGACCAAGCTTAATGAGACAGTTTAACCTTGGATGTTCTGGTGCTTGTTCCTCTTCTGCTTCCTCTCCTCCTCCATTTCTTCTTGCATAGCAACTTATTGTTCAAGTTATTGCCTTCAACTTATTGTTCAAGTGAGACTGAAAGGCTTATTCCATTAGGCACAACAGTCTGACAAAATCAAAATGCCATTTCACTGGGTGACATACCCATATGAAGGCAGTTCATTTTTGCCCGCTGTGCTTTTGCATGGGTGAAAACCAGGCATGGCTTATGATAGGATAAAGTGAATGCTGGACACATGGTCATAAAGGATGGCTCTGCCATCAGTCACCCCACAAAAAGAGAAAGTAGAGATTTTTATTTGAACCCTGGTGACCTTGATGACCCCTGGTCCTCCTGGTTACTATGTTCTGCCTTCTTCATTTCTCTTGCCTGTATATACAGGTCACTGTTTTTACACGAGGTAAATGAAATATCCCATGAGAACTGATGGACTTGTTCAGGAGTTTCTATTATTGCCAATAGCTAACACATTCCAACTGCTTATTTACCTAAGAATAAAAGGAGTTTAGTTGGTTTGAGGTCATATGACAGATACATGTGTGACACTGTTAGGCACTTCTAAACTGGTTTCCATGGTATTAAATGAATTTCATTCTGAAAAACGGTGTTCAGAGTTTGATGCAGTCATGCACTTTCACTGTTGACATCCCATTATATTTAGGGGTTAATACATTGTGGTTTTAATTTAACTTTCTGGGGACTAAATGATATTGAGCATCCTTTTGTGTGTTATTTGCACATATAGAGTGTTTTGATGATGATATTTATTATGTATATTTATTGTTAGAGATTATAAAAGTATGTGTGTTTTTATGTATCTTGGACAAGTTATTTTTCATATATGCAAGGTACAAAGATTTTCTCCAAGTCTGTGATTTGCCTTCTCATGCATCTGACATTACCTTTTGCAGAGAAGATGTTAAATCTGCTGAAATAAAATCCATCAAGACTCACTTTGCATTATGCTTTTGGTAGTGTAGATGAGAAAATTTTGCCTAACCAAGAAAACAAGGATTTTTTTCCTTGAGAAATGCTATTATTATTTTAATTTTCTATTTATTGTTTGCTTTAGGCTAATTTTCATATGTGATATAAGATCAAATTTGAGGCTTTATCATATGGATATCCTATTACAATATTATGGTTTAAAAAGATAATATTTTACTCCACTAAATTTCTGCTTTCTTTGTGTAAAAAATCAATTTACTGTGCATGACTCTACTTCTGTTATCTTTGTTCTGTTCCACTGATTGACTTATTTGTTTATTCTTATGCCACATACTAGCATTACATTAGCTTTGTGATAAATCTTGAAGTCAGGCATGCTGAATCATTCCTCTTTTTTTTCTCTCTCTCTTTAAAAGTCATTTGGGCTACTCAAGGAGCTATGTATTCTGAGGTTGTGAATTTCTATAAAAGAAGCCTGCTGAGATTTTTATTGGGATTCTGTTGACTCTAAATGACAATTTAAGACTTAATAACTTAAATATTGCATCTTATTTCTTAGTATGTTTTGGTCCTTAAAACCTTTTTTTCAAAGATAGTGTTAGAGATCTTGTGCATATTTTGGCAGAATTTATCACAAGTATTGTACTTTTTTTGATTTTATCATTAAAGTTTTTATTGCCTTAAATTTCAAATTGTTCATTTCTAGTACAGAAAATACAATAAATATTTACAATACTAATGCCTTAAATTTGCTAAATATATTCATTAGTTTTATGTAGATTACTAAAGATGGCATGAAATTTTCTATATAGATGATTTTAATATAAGTAACCAAAAGATTACAGGAAACACATTCCACATTTTGCTGAAATTTCTTCAACTTCTACCATGATTTTTGCCACTTTGTAAATTTATTTAAATTTATTTATTTATTTATCAGCTTTTTATTGATTCTTTGTAAGTTTTACATCATGCATCATGATCCCACTCATCTCCCTGTCCCCTTGGCTCTGAGTGTGACCTCCCACACAAAACAAAACAAATGTAAAAGTATTGCCTAAAAACAAGAAGAAGAAGAAGAAGAAGAAGAAGAAGAAGAAGAAGAAGAAGAAGAAGAAGAAGAAGAAGAAGAAGAAGAAGAAGAAGAAGAAGAAGAAGAAGAAGGAAAGAAAGAAGAAAAAGAAAATCGCTGTGTGGAAACTGTCATGTGGCTCAGTGAGTCACACAGTATACCCCTTAGTCCATACATCTTTATTTGCAAGTGTTCTTTGCAATGGATCTTCCAGGTGGCTCAAGGCTTCTGACTTCTGCTACCCTACTGGACCTCACTGGGACTTCTCCTGGATATCCCTCTGTTATTCTGTGTCACAGTGCTCCTGTGGCTATGGATCTGTAGTGGTATTTCTGCCACTTGTTATTATGGGAAAAGTTATTTTCATGTCCAGTTATATGCTCCTCATTTCTAACTGCAATCTCATCAGGTTCACATTTATAATAATGTCAGGGACCAGCCTCAACAAAAATACCACTTGCCAGGGTAGGGGCGTGGGGATCCAAAATATAAGTAAAGAGTGCAAAGATGTGAAAATAATAAAACAGAAAAATAGAATATTACTGGGAGAGAGTTCCAGTGAATACCGAAATCACTGGCGTTTAATTTCCAATTGCTTAAAATACTCCAACTCTAAGAGATAGAAGTAAGATAAAAAAAACTGCATTAGCATGATACAAGGAAATGAATAGACCAGTTGAAGGTCATGGGCTACATTCATAGTTAAACATTCTGTTGCTAGAACAAAACAAGTCATGCTCATACCCTAGACTAAAACATTCTGAAGGCAAACCATTCCCTGGGTAGAGTCCAACATTATCTCCTTAAGGGAACTGGAACTTTAATTGGATCCTTAGTCTTTTGTTTGAGGTAGAAACATATCTACTTCTCTATTACTGAAATGCAAGAGCTGGATATTAGCCACACCTGTTGACAATACCTGTTGACACCTTGAGTGAGCAGAACTCTCTGGTTTAAGTCTAGGTGGGACTTTTGTTTGAGGTAGAAACACAATAACCTTGAAGGAATAGAGGTAAGTCCTTTGGTCAAGGTGGAAATAGGCTCACATTTTTGGGCTTCCACATAATAATATTGATGCTTCAACCAAATGCTAATGATGTTTCTTTTCTCTAAAACAATAGAAGTGATCTCTGGACTTCTGTTTGTTCCTTCCCAAGCCCTCATCTGAATCATCCTTAGTCTGTATTTCTGTCAATTGTCCCTTTAAGGCAATCTAGGTGTTTGCTAAAATGTACTTCATAGCTCTTCAGGTCTCTACCAGCTCCCTATGGCCAAAGCTGTTTCCACATATCTGTTAGAACTATATCTATCTCCCCAGAATCAGAATATACATAAAGTTTCTAGGGCTTACACAACAAATTGTCACAAACTGAGTGACTGTGTACAAAAGACATTGGTTAGCTCATTGCTCTGGAGATGACAAATCCAACATCATGATGTTGTTAGGGCCTTGGTCCCCTTGAAGATACTAGGATTGTCTTTTTCCTCTCCTGCTTCGTCATTTTTTATGGTCACAGCAATCTTTGGCACTTCTTGCATATGACTACATCACTTGAGTTTCTGATTCTGTGGCCCCTTTTATAAAACTAATGGATTTTGAATTCATCTCTCCAAATCAAGTGTGATCTCATCTTTAACACATCAAAATATAGTCTCTTTATAAATAAGACCACATTCAGGTACCAGAGCTTAGGGTCTCAAAATCTCTCAGGGAATGCAATTCAACACAAAACAATGGATTATTTGGGGTTTGGTTGTTGAGTTAAATGGCTGCCCTATGTAATTATGTAATTTGAAAACCTTTCATATTGCTATATGGATGCCATTTGTTGTTATTATTGGTGTATATTTGAAGCAATCAATTTCAAGAAAAATCTTTTCATTTTCAAGAAATTCTGTGCAATTTGTCACGTGTTTCTTTTAGTTCCATAGCAGTTTGTAATAATCTTTAAAGACAATCCTGCATAATCTCATGTCATAAAGATTTATTTGTTTTCTTCTCTAATGGTTTTTTTTTTAGCTTGTCTTACATTTAATTCTATGATCAATTTTGTTCATCTTTTTTAAACACTGAAGTACAAAAGCTGCCTAAAAGTACATCTTATGCTGTTATGTAAAGGTCAGACTTTACTGTTTAAGCCTTGACACTATGAAAAATTAGTTGATCAGTGCATAAGCATACAATGCCCTTTAGATTTATTGTAGCCTTTTCTAATTATTTCCAACAATGTTTTCATTCCATGTCTTATGGTTCTTCTGTCAAATTAATTCCAAAGTATTTTATAATTCCTGATGCCATTATAAATGGAATTGGTGGGCTGGAGAGATGGCTCAGAGGTTAAGAGCACTGACTGCTCTTCCAGAGGTCCTGAGTTCAATTCCCAGCAACCACATGGTGGCTCACAGCCATCTATAATGAGATCTGGTGCCCTCTTCCGGTCAGCAAGCATGTAGACAAACAGAACACTGTATACATAATAAATAAATAAATCCTTAAAAAAAATAAATAAATGGAATTGGTTCCTTAATTCCAGTTTTTGATTATTAATTGACAGTAGAGAGCAATATAGTTCATTCTTGTATATTCATCTTACATCCTAGCTGAGCTCAATTGTCAGTTCTAATAGTTTCTTTGTGAAGATCTTAGAATTTTCTATAAAAAATGCCATATTAAGTACTTCTTCCATTTTAATCAAAATAGCTTTATATCTTGTATAATTGCCTGCCTCAATCATAAAATGACTGTTAAGTAGAACTGTCAAGAAGAGCTATTCTCTTATTTCTGACTTTTGTGGATAACTTTCATTTTTTTCCACTGCTATGATATGAGCTATGAAAGTGCCCTTTATCTGATTGTGAAAGTTGCCTTCCACTCCTAATTTATTGAGTGTTGCCAATAAAAGCCTATTGGATGTTACCAAATGCTTTAGGGATACATTAAAACAATTGTGTTGTTTGTGTTCTTGACCTCAAACATGTTATTACATTATGTTGTTCAGAGTGATTTTTTTATATGTTAAATTAATCTCGCATTCTCAGAAATGATTTGCATTTGATCATGCTGAATAATTTTTGTATTTTAGTGGCTTTGCCTTGTTACTATTTGGATATTTTCTGCTTTGGAGTGCTTTTGGGGGAATGGACAAAAATCTTCTAGGTCATAAAATATTTTAGTCTGTTGGTGCCGCTGGCCTCTAGTCTAACAGACTTATGGTCTCTGGCCTTTGTTTTGTTATTTTGCCCTCGAAGTCATTCATCTAACACATTTGGAGGATGACTGTGTAGTCACATTCTTGATGTTCTCTCTAGAGCAGGTCTCCATCTTGTGCATTGTGGGTAGACAGAGCACTTTCTAAACCTCCTAGTACTGATTCCTTTCTACATACAGTTCTGTCCTCAATGTGTGTTACATCTTGTATTTTACTACAAACAGTAGGGGGAAAGTTGGCCTTTTCTTCTGCACTTTGAAGATATCATCAGATAAATACTTAGCTAAATAAACGTTACAATTAAGGCATGACATGCCACATTTTATGGCACTTTGTAAGAAGAATCACATTTCATCCAGTTCCAATAATATTTCTTATTTCTTTCTGAGACCCTAACAGGAAACCCTTTAATGTCCATAATTCTTCTCATTCTCTTTTTTATTTAAAATATAGAAATATATTCAAAATATCTAGATTTTTTATATAATATACCTCAAAAAATCTTTTTTAAACTTTTTAATTTTGTGTGTATGAAAGGAGTCCCTTTCACCCCTGAGTCATCTCTTCAGTTTCCTACCTCAAAATCATTAAAAACTGCACTGTTATCCAGTTCTAAAGTCACTTTTACTTTTAGTTTTCAAGTTTTAAACTCATATTTAATTCTTCGGTCAGTACTTCTTGAAAGAGTAGGCTGCTGGAAACATTCTCTACTGTTCTATAGTTTACATTCGATTCTTAAAATTCTTTGAGGATTTTGTACATGAGTCTTATATTTATGTTATTTTTATGCTCCCATTCCCTCTCAAGTTCATTTCCATATATATAATGTATATTGTATGTTATATAATGTATATCACATATATTTTACGTGGACGTAGAAAATATATGTGTATATGTGATATATTTCTATCGACATACATATTATGTGTGTATGTACATGTATGCAATTATATGTGCATATGCATAGCACAATAATAATTATATTATATATGTGTATGTATATGACCTACCAAGTCCATTTGATATTGCTATGTTGCTGTTACGTATGTGTGTTTAGAGTTGAGCACTTGAAATAGAATATTTTATCAGGTGGCTCACCCCTGGAGAACATTATCAACTGTTGGTTGCCGGTAGCTCTTCATCTACATGTGGGGATCTTGTGAGGTTTTTCCTATCTGTGCTAGCATGTCGTCTCATATGATCATCATGCATTCCATATTTTTGAGATTTTATGAGTTATACTTATTTGCAAATGTAAGGCTAAGTGTATAGAGTACAGAAAGAAACTACACTGATTTTGGAAAATGGCAATGGTAGGTTTCCCTCTAAGGAGTTTTTCTTAGCTAAAAAAAAAATGGATTACTGGAGTAGAATTAATCATCACTTAGTGTAGGTTTTACTCCCTCCTGGCTCCACCTTCTTAGGACTCTTCTGGTTAAGGGTTCCATTGTTTTCCATACTTTCAACACCTATCAGTACAGGTCTAGTTAGCATGTTATCTTTAGTTTCACTCAAATATGTATGTATATGTATATATATATGCATACGTCAGGTCTAGTTAGCATGTTATCTTTAGTTTCACTCAAATATTTATGTATATATATATGTATATATATGCATATGTATCATATGATGTGCATGATACATATATATATGTACATGTGTATGTAGGAAGAAGCATTAATTACACAGCTTCCCAGCCATGCTGAGATGCTTGCCTTTGTGGTCCATGCTATTCTACCTCTCAGTACAGTTACTGCTTTTGTCTGAAGTTTGGTTCTGAAGCTGAAATAATAAAGCCTTAGGTTTTGCAGGTGTTCTGTTTTTATATAGTGATGAAATTGCAGAATGTGAGGGGTTTTTAGAGACAACACATCTTATATTAGAGTAGAAATCATCTTTTCTACATCTTCAGTCTTTCTTATTTTCTAAATTTTGGTCTAATACTGATGTTTTTATTAGCCACTTAAAACGAAAAGAAGGCGTCGACATTTATGAAGCGTCGCCCCTCTTGTGATTGCTTTTATTACCACATAACAGGTGTTATAGAGTAGCATTACTATAAGTAGGCATTAGATAGCATTGTCGGTTTTCATATTATCTCCAGAAATGTCAAATTCTCCATCTCATCTGCATTGTAAGCACTAGGTGGGGGAGGATAATGCCTTTCAGTCTTTCAATACACGTAAGTATCCTACACTCCATTTTGCAGAAAGCCTGTTGCACTGCATGCCCATCACCTCCCTGCACCTCCTCACTCTGCAGGCATCTCCATGGTAACAGAGCCCTCAAATTAGAAACTGTTCAGATGGACCACACCCAACTATAGGGAGACTTTCTTGTTAATATACCTAAGTTCTTAGACTATTGTTTTGTTAATAAGGAAGCCTTGAAGCAATGGTTCTTAACCTTCCTAGTCCTACAATCTTTAATACAGTTCCCCATGTTGTGGTGACGCCCCAGCTATACAATTATATTGTTGCTACTTCATAACTGTAATTTTACTACTGTTATGAATTGTAATGCAAATATCTGATATGCAGGATATGTGATATGTGAACTGTGTGAAAGGTCATTCAGTTACAAAACTGTAGGCATTAGATAGCATCCTTCTGCCCCCATCTCTGCCCCTAGCCACATGCCTTTCATTCAGATCTATGCACCTTACCTTTTACTTAACAAATACACCTTGGCATGGTTACGGGAGGTTTTTTTGTGTCAGCAGAGGTGCTAGAAACCTAGTCATCTCTGTATCTGAGGAGAAAGAATTAAAAGGGGGCTCCCTAGATTGTTCTGTACATGATGCTGTCTCACACATCTCAGAAAACGCCGTGGGCACTGGAGCTGCTTGGTAGCCACAGTCAAGAGGCCAAAACTCAGTGATATGGGCAGGTGGAATCTTAATGCAAATCAAAGAGATAACCTTGGGTCAGCCATCTACTGTGTTCCTGAAATATTCCGTATAGCATGTCTCCTCAGTGGCCTGTGTCCTTAGACAATACATTTTCTGAAGACACAGGGTGTATTATACTTCTGTTGCAGCAACAAAATGTAAGGGAAAATGGTTAATTAAGTTATGGATACTGAAAGTTCAAGACTAGGCAGACTCAACAATTTGGCACATCTGTAAAGCCACATAGCAAATGGCATCATGGCAACAGGATGTGTACAAAGGGGTATTTCAGACCAGACAAGAAGACAGAGTAGGGAAGAACCAGACTTGCTTGTTTTTGAGTTGTTTTTGTTGTTTTGTTTTGGTTTTGTCTTGTTTGTTGAGGCAAGGTCTCACTGCACAGCCCTATCTAGTTTTGAATTTCCTAGATAAAACAGGCTGACCTTGAACTCTTAGAGATCTGCCTGCCTCTGCCTACTGAGTGCTGAGATTGAAGATTTGAGGCATCACACCCAAGCAGTTTTTCTTTTTCTTTCTTTTTTTTTTTTTTTACAATCTACTTTCTTACAAGATGTAACCAACCCTATGGCCATCATCAATGCCTTTTCCCCAGGCTTTTCCTCTTAAAGGTACCACCTTTATGCCACCACACTAAGATCCAAAAGTCCAATTCATGATCTTCTAGGGAATGAACCACATTCCAAACGTAGCATGGGCTATGACCACCTCACTCATCATTGCATCCCTCCTACCTCAGATATTACTTGACCCATGTTAGAGAAATTAATGAATGAGGGCCCTGAAACTGTTTGGTCTCCAGATGTTCATCAGCATCTATGTTTCATGTCCGTTTCTTCCTTGTTCTAATCTAAAAAGTTAGTATTCCTATTTGCTTCCTCTACCACCTTCTCTGTGTGATACAGTTATTTTCTCCTACAGTTCACTGAGTTAGTGTCCAGTCTCTTTCCCTCTTAGATTATCTGGAAGACAAGCAGAGATACTCTGTTTTCACTTCAGGGTTTTGTTTTCTGTTAACTATTAAAAAGGAACAGTTGGGACATCCACATGTCACAGTTACGAAAGAATCTGAATTCACCAGCTAGCCATATCAAGGCAATCCCTGTTTCCTCTAGTCTACCTTGGGTCACATTGCATGGTCCTTAGAGAAAGAAGCCATTGAAACCTTAGTCCCCTGTCCCATAAAGACCTCCCCACCCTCAGTGCTCCATTTCACTTCTTGCTCTCCATCCTATCCCAATCCTTGTAGAGCCATCCATCTTGGGAGTTTCTATGTTGCGTTCTTAAAATCCTATCTGAAACAACCCATGAAGCCCAGCATTAAATCAGTAACTGTTTCAAGCAGCCACTCCCACTGCCCTTTTCCAGCTGAAGCCCCTGCATTGCAGAGGGTAGGATGTGTGTCTGTTATATAAGTAGATGAGTAATTCAGCTGCTCTGATGGATAGGAGACACATGCCCTTCTTGGGAGTATTTAAACCCAGATGCTCAGTTCTATCTCTTTTTTCCCCTCTTTTATTTGCTGCACAATGATTACTTCTGCAATGCCCACAATTAGACAATTACATAGCGACAAAGGCTTGCTTGGAATTCCACATCTCCTCTTTAATTATTTCCTATGATAACCAGGCAATCTTTATGAAGCTATTACTGTTCAGTTTTCTAATTTCACTGTGCAGTCATGGGGACTGCACAATAATCTACATAATCCCCTTCTGATTGTGTTTGATACATACAAATTTCAGCTTAATGGCATTTAGGCTAAACTGTCTCATGACCTCACTTCATTACTAGGCTTTTTAAAACGCATCTCCATGTGAGAGTCTAGTCTCTAAGTGAAAGAAGGTTATTCTCGCAGGTTTTTTTCTAAGAAAAATCTGGAAGTTAATAGATGTGATAGTTTTATACCAAACCACAGGATTTGGAGAAGTCAACTCAGGATTTGAAACCCTGTCCCACAACTTACTGGTTCTGTGTTTTCTCTTGGTTAAGAATATAAACATGTTTGAACTTCAAAACATAAAAATGACTCTTGCATAAGGTTTATAAAAGGATTAAATGGGGTTATATACCTGGTCCTCTTAAGAGCAAAGATTCTGATTCCAAAGTATGTGGGTTTGAACCGTGTAACTTGGGACAAAGACTAAATATAAGTATCTCCTGACTGTATCATCTCTAGAATGGGAATAATTATACAGTATCTTACTCATAAGTTAAAGTAGGATGTAAAATCTTGTGATACTATGTCTCTGGTATATAAAAGTGCTTAATACAAAGTCATTATTATGGTATGGTATGGGCAAAAAACATGTAAGCCCTAATGCATGTCCTGGGCTCCGTGCATCAGTTTGTACACTTATCTAGTGAAAGTATTTACACTATTTATATTTGCAAATATAGCCCAATGCTCTACAAGGTAAATAGATATAAGTAGCTTTGGAGAAGCTTGCTTGATGTCTCTTCTCTGAGTTTATTCCAATTATACTACTATAAATGTGTATATATATGTATATATTCACATATATCATCCTTCTATCTTGTGATTTTACACTATATTTTCATTCATTTGAAGACATGGCTCTCACTATATTGCTCAGGATGCCATCAAACTCCTGGGTTCAAATCATCCTTCTGCTTCAACCTCCCAAATAACTGAGACAGCAGACAGGTACCAGCATGCCTAGCCTTAGGTACATTTTTAAAGCAAAGGTTGCCTTCATCTTTGATATCTTTTAGGGATTAGAAAACTGACTTCCTAATAACTAATAGTCAAGCCTAAAATTTCTTAAGTATGCGAATACTGGCCACAAGATATAAAGGAACTTTAGCACCAAGTGACCAGCCCCAAGTTGTCATGGCAAGGGATCAGAGGCGCTCCAAGAGGCATTGTTGAGAGAATTATAGTTTAATATGAACTCAATTTCCAGAATGCAAAGATGCTTCTGTATCATGGAAGGAGCATAGGATCTGCCTTCAGCCCTGCATTCTCGTTTGGTTGAGCACCACCTCAGGCAAGCTGCAATGAATCTCTCTTTCCCCACCTATAACACGAAGAGCACAATATCCTCGCTCTTCAACAAATTGAGATGCGTCAATTTGTTACCCGAGGTAATGGACAGAGAAGTGCCGCATAAACTTCAAAACATCCATTAAAGTCATCAATGTTCTGAAAAGCAATCCATAACTCTCAAGAAGCAACTTGAAGTTCTCTCTCAGCTGAGTGTTAGGAGTTCAATTTTTATAGCTGAGTTTGGCTTAATCGTGCCTACTGAATTTGTTTTGAAAAAGAAAAAGACAACAATTAATTGATTCTTTGGAATATATAACTACTGAGTGTATTGGATGAGTTGATACTTAAATCTAAGATGTCCTTAGCACTAAAGGGGCACACACTTCAGTAGAGGGCTTGAAGGCTACATGTAATAAAGAGAGGGCAGAAAGTCTGTTACCCACACCCCGGGCTGTCTCCTTCTGTAGTCACCCATTCTGCATACTCTTCAGAATGAGAATGGAAGTACCTCTCCTCTTGCTTCCTCTTTCTTGTGTCTCTTCATCTCTGACTGCTACCACACACACTCTCCTCCAGAGCACAAGGCATGTATAGCCCTAGCCCCGAGAGCAACCTTGACGTTTGTATGTTCCTCTACACACTGGGCACAGTGTATGAAAAGCCCTGGATAGTGCCACCCTTAAGGAAGAGCCATCTGCCCAGAGGGTGTCAGCTCCCTGCTAGAGGAGGCACAGCGGTATGTCTGCTCCGTTGCCGAACGGTTCAGAACGGAGGGCATCTGAGAGGTCGCTGGATTTAAACCTGTGAGTTATTGCAACAACTGGAGCATTTTCTCGTATGCCTGAGAACACAGCGTTTCAGAGCTAATTTATTACCACGGAGAGCACTCTATGCTCCAGAGCCTTTGCTTGCTTCTCTACCGTACACCCGAAGCTTACATCATTCCTGACACGAGTCTGTGTGGTCACTGAGAATGTTTGGGGTGGGCAGTGGCAACAAGAACCTATTAAAAGATGACGAGCTGTCCTTTAATGACAGAAAAATGACAATTCGTCTGACAGGGGGAAGGGGGAAGGGCACTTCTCCCTGAGCTCTTCTCCTGGTGGCCACGCACTGAGCCCCTTGTTCTCTCTTGCCCTTGTTTCTTGAAGCCCAGTGGAGAGAGGGCAAGTCATATAGCTGAGATGTGGAGTCCAGTCCAGAGGTTCAAGAATAGCTTGGAACTGAGAGACGAGATAAATTTACTACTATAGAGAAGGGCCACTGTTGTCCCTTAGCTTAAGGGAACTGTAGCAATCGGTTGTGTGCGGAAGAGCTAGGAAAAGCCCTTAGGTCCCCACTGAGATCATTACCTTACATTAGTTAACATGTTCCAGCAGCCAGTGCAGGAGGGAGAATCCTCTAACTTGCAGGAAAGTGGGTGCAAAGATAGAGAAGGTTCCCTAGGAAGAGGCCACTCAGCTCAGCTCTCGTGAAGCAAAGGACAGTTCACATATTAGTCATACAAGGAAAGACAAGCCTCACACACAAGGAGACTGTATCTAGAGCAAGCTGAGATGCTCTGCTTCCCAGAATGCACGGGGATAACAGTTAATGCTTGGCTGTTCCTTCCCTTGCTTGGCTGTTTCCTAAGTTAACTTCTTGTGCAAACAGAGTGTTGACACTGACTCTCTTCACAGGAAAGCCCTCAGTGAGGATTAGCTGAGTAATGAGGGCAAATTGAAAGGGTGAGAGAAAAGCTCAAGGAAATCAGGAAATCGCTGATGGATTTCTCCCAGGAGGAGGCTCCCTTCAAGACTCTTTCATCTGGGTCTTCCTGGCATCGTTATCTATAAGTCTCCTGCTGACCCTTTGCCTTGGAGGACTTTGGATCCTTAATCTTAATGATGGCCCACTTCTCCCACCAACAACCATTAGCACTGACACTCACCATGTCCTTTTAAGGGGAGATACTGAGACAAAAATTTTGGACACGGTATTAGTGGGGTACAGCCATTTCTAACAAAAATATTCCTTCCTGATTCCAGAAAAAGACCTTAACCTAGTGTGTACTCAACCTTCTCAGAAGTGTGCAGGGCTGGTGTCCATAGAAGACATCTTTCAGCAAATGAACATTTTTTCTTTTCATTTATTCTTCCTCTCATGATTGGTTTGTAAGAGAGAATATAGTTGCTTTAGAACTCTGCCTTAGCAGGGCTCCTCTCTTGGCCTGCTCATACTACTACTTCCTAGATCTGGAAAGTCTTCTTCTAAGTACAGCACTGACCTTCCACGGGATGCACATTCTTTGTAGGCAAGTTTAAGGACATGTTGTTTGCATAGAATGTGGCAGCGTGGCTGTGAAGAGGTCCAAGGGATCGCAGTTCACACCCCTCTGACAGGTGATCCAGGAAGAGAAGGAGCTTCTGGCAAGCAGTCAAAGTGATTCCAGGCCACAGGACAAGTAGAACACAGGATCTGCATGACGGCTATAGGCTGTTCCCTTGACCAATATAGGATGTAGGCAGAAAGAAAGCGAGCCCTGGTAAAGTAGGAAGTAGATACTTGTCATGGCATTTCAAAATCCAGTATTAAGCCTACCTGTGTGGCTGGGACCGTGGACTTCAGTTCATCCATGTTTTCCATTCAAATGCTACATTTTTTAAGTAAAGGAAAGGACTACGCCTGTCAGTCACTCAGTTACGTTTCACCATTAGAGTCCCAACACTCACTTCATCGGAACATTCTGGGGTGGTGCTTACTAGATGCTGAACTATTCAAATACTCAGATAGTTGCTTTTACATGGCAATTTTCCTGGCCTATGGAATCCCAGACATTGGCCAAACATCATTAGCAGCGTGTTCGTGAGAATGTTTCTGAGTCAGTCTCACTCAGAGCGAGAAAGCAGCTTGCCTGTTTTCAGTTGGGGGGTGGGGGGGTCCTCAGCCAAGCTACAAAAGACATACATGGAAGAAAAAAGACTACGATAGAGCCCCTCCCACCCCTCCCGCCCGCCCACCCGCCTGCTCTCACCTCAGTCTTTGTTCTTTGAACTTAACGGGAAACACAAGCTCTTTGTAAATGGCTAGCAGTGTGGGTTTAGACTGGCGTGTAGGCCAGCCGTTCTCCTTCCCAGTGTTCAGACATGGGCTGGGACTAAAGCATTAGTTTTCCTGGGTTACCAGCTAGCCAGCTGCAGGTCAGGTGTTACTGACCTCCACAATCACATGACTCAATTCTTTAGGATAACTCTGTGTCTCTCACTTTATCTCCACCTTCTTTATTAGTGCGTGCTCACACACACACACACACACACACACACACACACACACCTAATTGGTTTTCTTTCTCTAGAGAAACCAGATATTACACACATCATCTGACACTTTAACATGTTTCTAGCCTCTATCTAAAATTCAGAGGCTATACTTACAATGGTTAAGTTGTTTATCCATCTGGTAGGAATTAGAATTTTCCCAAATCCTCATTCCCCAAAGTCTGGAGCTTGTGTGTATCCATTGCTAATAAATCACCACAAGTAGCAATTATGTATAACTATGGAAATATGTGTCAGAGCATTTATAATAATAAAATTCTGAAATACCAAACAATAAATTATTGCTGTTCTGTTAAGGTTTTTAGTAGACAGCCTTTTAAGATGACAGTTTACTGGATTCCTGTCTGAATGCTCCGTTCACCCAGAAGTTCCCTCACGGACACACCATGAATAGAGTTCATTCAAATGTCTGGATTCCTAGAGCCTAAGAAAGTTGGGAGAAACTGAAGGAGGAAAGGAGGTGAAGAAGGAAAAGGTAGGAAGAAGCAGGGAGAGACAGAGAGAGAAGATAATTGGTTTATGAGCGTATGGAGGCTGATAATCCTCGATATTTTCCATCACTCATGAGATATCATTGTTTTGATATAATTACCAATGAAATCTCACAGACATCACATATTAGTACCAATTGCTTACTTGACTGATCATTCAGAATATATTGATGAGCGTGAAAATCATGTTAAAAGCCTAAGGAAAGATGACCAGCTAAACTGATATTCTAGATGAGATTTTGAAATTACATTTGTGTTTATTTAGGCTTATAGTAAGGTATGCTTACACTTACTCCAGAGGGGGAAAGTGACATTGTGTAAAACTAATGAAACCTGAATAAATAGTCAATTTTGCTTTAGCATCTATTAAAATTGGTTCATTCATTATACAGTTTTACATTAGTGGGTCTCTCTGTTCCTGCACCAAATGCAGGAAGGTTTCAGTAGTAAGAGAAACTGGGTGTGGAATATATGGATGACATTCTGCTACATTCATGTATTTCTATAAGTATAAAACTCTGTTAATGTTAAAGTTTGTTTGTTTAAGATAAATTAAATGCTATTTCATATAAGAAAAAAGTGACAAATGATAATTAAAACTATCACCCTGGGCCAGCTAGATGGCTTTGTAGATATGAGAACTTGACTTCAATACCCAGAACCCACATGGCAGAGGAACTCAATCGACTCTCACAAGTTGTACTCTGAGCACCACATGCATACAGTGGTGCATGCACACTACACATGCATACAGTGGTGCATGGACACTCCCTCCACCACCACCACAAGTAAATTTTAAAACATTAAAAAGTACTCTTGCTCCTCATTGCTTCCATAGTGTCTAAAAATGAAATCGTTAATACACCCCCTTCATTTGCAGATACTTAGAAAATCTATATTCCCTGAAGAAGAACACACTAAAAACTTTATCCATGTTATTTCATGTGCATGGGTCACCAAGGTAGATAAACTGGATCTCCTCTCGGTGGGGGGAAAGAAGACAAAGGTGTCTTCAAAGAGTGGAACACAGGCTAGGTAAACACCAGAAAAAGAAGAGAAAGCTGGCCTGCAGCTAGACATGCTTGACATGCTGCAGGCTCCATGCAGAGCCAAGACCAGGATGATACTTATTCATATGTTCGCAGATGACTGAGTTATGCAAAGCAGTGCTTGCTTAAAGAAGTTTTTTTTTTCCAAATGGATTGATACCAGGCAACAAGCATAGTTTGGTTTCTTTTGCAAAACTCATTTTCATATGCAAACAACTCCTAGACGTGCAAACTTCCTGAGGCTGATCAGGACCAGTGGGACATAGTAGAGAGAAAGACCAGAGTAAGAGCTGAGGTCTAACCCTCATCCAGCTACGAATTTACATGGTATTTTCAAATAATACCCACCAAGTTCACCAGATCTCTAAAATGGAGGTCTTGGATGAAATGAATGTTCCTAGACTGAGCTCTTCTGAGCCCTGGGAGAGACCGGAAAGTCCTCTGGAATTATATGAAATTTTCTGAACTCCAAAATCTGATTCATTCTAAGCAATTTTATTTTTATCTGCTTTATAGATCAAGCTTCTGGGTACAGTTTGTTTCAGGACAAGATTTTTATGTGAAACTCTAACATTCATGGACATTCTGAATAATAACATAAACACAATTAGAGTCCAAAATGTGTTTCTTTCTTTCTTTTTCTTTTTTTTTTTCTGGCACTCTGCCCATAAATGAACACAAAAGAGGAGCAAATGGAGATTTATCATTTCAAAAGTAAAGTATTCCTACCAGCTTGGCCTCAGAAGCATTCCTCCCTCTACCTGCTGTGTGACACAGCAGGACGTTTTGAAGGGATCTGCATCACGTTGCATTCTTTTACAGCCTTGATGCTGCTGAAGCTGCTTCATCAACTCCCAAAGCAATCCAAGTGCGAGGCTGTGCAAGGCTTTCACACCCTTGCTCTGTGCAGCATCTACTTAAAGAGTAAGAAGTGCCAAGAAGCAGGAAAACATGCCGAGAAAATCCATTCCCCTAGGAAACAAAGGAGGAAAAATGTCTTGCTCCTATTTCAGTGGAGGTAAGCTCACCCAGTTGAGTCATCCCTGAGCTGAAACGATTACTCTTCTGTTTTTCCTGGCATTTCAACTGCAGCCCTAATGCAGACAGGCAAAGGCCAAAGAGCAAGTGAATGAGCCAGAAATGTCAATGCTTGGAAGGGTTTTGAAACTAACTTAGACGGGTAGTCTGCTCCCATCAAGGCAGCTAGGACCAGAAGCCAGTTAGGACACATCAAGACTGTCACAATAAGAGAAAACTATCTCACCCCACAGCTCCCGCTGGGTCTGATTTTGACTGAGATTAAATTTCCTATAACCTTCAGATTTATAAATAGCATGTCTCCTCAATCTCCCCTGAGCCATTTGTTATCCTAGGCATCATTATTCTTGGGAGCAACAGTTCAAACAGGAAAAATACAGAGAGAAAAGTCTTGATAGATTCTAATATCTGGGTCCTCATTTGCCCTGAAGCAGTGTATTGGTTGCTTTTGTGACACTGTCATAGAAATATATGGCATAAATAAGATAGCAAAGGTTTATTTGGCTTCCGGTTTCAGAGGGTCTCAGTCCATCATGGCAGAGAAGGCAAGGCAGAGCAGGTGGCAGAGGCCATACACACCATGGCCGTACAGAAAGATCAAACCAGGGACTGAGGCATACCCTTGAAAGACACTTTCACCAGCTGGGTTCCATCTCCTAAATGTTCCAGACATTCCAAAGCAGCGCCACCACCTACAGAAAGTTCAGTGAAAAACTAGAGCCTTTGAGGAATAGATCGAACTCCAACTTTAACATTCTACTCTTTTCCTTCCAAGGTTCATGGCTATCCCATAAAACAAAAAGAATCCAGTCCAACTTGAAGAGTCGCTGTAGTTTTGATGATGCCGACACAGTGCAGAAGTCCAGATTTCAAAGTCGCTTCTGAGACACTAGGGAAAACTCTTAGTGCCTTTTAGTACTTTCTTTCAAAAAGAAAGTTTTATGCTTCCATTATAAAATGTCACAGGGGAAAAAATTGTCATTCTAAAAATGGGGCTCTGAAAGATGGCAAGGAAACAAAATCTATCAGAGAGGGCACTAAATCACACAGCTTCATGTCAGCCACCCAGTTCATGTGGTACCAAGATGCAAGCTTCAAAAAACATGACAAACCGTTCCTCAGTAGTCTTGTAGTCTGTAACACATATGTCACCCCCTGTCCCTTATTGGTCATCTCCACAGGGTGCCTGCAACTCTTCTTGGCAGGCATCCTGTGTTCCTGGCATATCTGTCATCCTTGGTCCCCCATCGCAACATGGGCTTCACCCTCATAGTATCATGAATACCTGTTGAAGGATTCCCTACAGGGAACCAGCCCTGAGACACACTGCCTGGCCTCCAAGGTGTTTTTCAAAAATATTGGCAGTAGCCTTCAGGACCCTTTGGCATTCTGCATGCCTGAAAAAAATCATCCCCATGTGAATGATCCATGTGTTTTACCAGCTGAAGAAGAAGCCTTTGCTTCACAGCTAAAGAAATCTGTGTTCCATGGTATCTCAATTCTCAATACTAACTCCACAAAGCATTTCTCTGTGTTCTCCTTTTCCATAACTCTCTCTTTTCAAAACAAAATATTTCCAATGAATTTACATTAAAAAGTTCCTAGGGCCTTTGACCATTGGTCTCTCTCTCTCTCTCTCTCTCTCTCTCTCTCTCTCTCTCTCTCTCTCTCTCTCTCTCTTCCTGTCCATCTCTTGTCCCAGCATAGAGTGTACAACATATATTAATGGCACTAATCTTAAAAAACTACAACCCCTTTGTCCACCCTTCCTTTCTTGCTTTATTCACAGCTTTAATGCATTTCTTTATGTCCAAATGGTGTATCTTCCACATCAGTCTGCTCTGCTTTTTACTCCCAGTTCTTACAATAAACCTGGCAACAACAACAGTTAAAGTCAACAATGATCATTCCATAACCAAATTCTATGCTCTACTAACATTTGCCACGTTGATTAGTTCATTACTTTTTCATTCTGCCCTGCCCAGATTACCAGGACTCATGCAGAACGTAGCATGCTCTCTGTCAGAATGTAAACGGAGTGGTCTGTAGTCAAAATCCCAGGAAAGTCCGTGTTCCTGTCTGAAATCTCGCGAGAACAATCTGTACTGCCATGTTTCTGTCAGCATTCTGCTCTTCTGAGCTGCCGTCAGAATTACCCGTTAAGTTCTGTTTCTAGCATTCAAATGCTTCTCTGGTCTGCATCTCTAAAGGCCTGAGAACTGCATGCTCATATATCAGGCGCAGCAATAACCTCATTTCCTGTTTCTCTAGTACTAACTTTTTCTTTACCTTTCTGTCTTCCTTCCTTCCTTTCTTTCCTTTTTTCTTTTTTACTTTATATCTTTCTTATTTTTCTTCTTTCTTTCATTTTCTTTTGTACATCGACATGTATTTACTGTACATAATGATGGATCTCATACAGATGTTTCCATTAGAATGTATCACATATTTTGAACATGTACCTTCTCTTTTCCTCTTCTCCTCTCCTTTTCTCACTAACTTACTTCCTTTTCATATGTGTGAACACACACACGTGTGTATGTGTGTATATATGCATGTGCACGTGGGCACGTGTGTGCATACATATAAAATCTAGGCTCCACCTATAAGGGCAAACTGTATTTGTTTTCTGAGTTTGGGTTTTTTCACTTACTATGAAGTTCTCCAAATGCAATCACTTCTTTCCAGTGATATACTTTCACTCCTCTTTATCAGAATAAAACCTGCTTTCTACAGTGTGTTCCCAATCCCGCACTCTGGAGGCAGCGGCAGAAGGCTCTCTGGGTTTTAGGCTAGCCTGGTCTACATGTCCTCTTCCATTTCCCATTTAAGCCTTTATACCATCTGTGTTCTATATCCATTCCCTTGGAAGACCCCCCCCCACCAACACACACACACTGCCCCTTACTAATTTCCTTACTTATACAGGTTTTCCAAATGAAACACTAACATCCACAATGAGAGAAAATATATAACATTTGCCTTTCTAGATCTGGTATACCTCATTCAGAGCAGCTGGTTCCAGCTTAATCCATTTATCTAAAAAAAATTAATCTGTTTTCTTAATAACTAAATATTCCATTATTTAAATATCATAATTCTTATTATCCATTGATTGGTTGGGGGTATCTAGGCTGTCTCCATTTCCTGGCTATTACAAATAAGGCAACAATGAACAAAATGAGCAGGTACACAGTATGATTAGAGTTCTATGGTTATAATACAAGAATAGTATAGCTGGATCCTGCGGTATATCCATTTCTAGATCTTGGAGAAACCTGCACATTTCTGCAGTAGCTGCTCCAGAATGAGCTCCCATCAGCAGGACAGAAGTGTCTCCCTTTCCCCAGGTCCAAACCAGCATCTGCCATCATTTACTTTTGTCATCTGGACCATCTGACCGGAGTCAGAGGAAATCTCAGCGCAGTTTTCATTTGCGTTTCTATGAAGGATGAGAATGTTGACCTTTTCTTTTCAGCATTTCCCAGTCATTTGTATTTCATCTTTTGAGAATTCTCTGTTTAGTTTTATTTCCCATTTTTAGTTGGATTGTTTGTTTTCATGGTGTCTAGCTTCTTATTTTTACTTTTATATATTTTTATGTTTTAGATGCTAATGTTCTGTCAGATGTAAAGCTGGTCAAGAGTTTTTCTCAATTTTTTTAGGCTGCTCTTCACTTAAATATATGATAAAATAAACTTCAAACCCAAAACTAGTCATGAAAGACTGGCATGTTACCATCTTTAACATATCTGTGCCAAATTCAGGTGCACCAATTTTATAGGAAGACAGATATCAAACCACAGATTGGTCAACAAAGTTTTATTGATGATTACAATACCCCACTCTCACCAATAGATGGGTCTTCAAGAAAGAAAAACTACAAACAAACAAAAAAAATGAACTAGCTAGAAAAACTCTGGAATTAAGCGGCATCATAAATCAAATTGACTTACAGAACATCCCACCCAAGCACTAAGGGAATACGTATTCTTTTTAACAGCCATGGAACTTTCTCCAAAATTGACCACATATTAGGACACAAAAAGCTCTAAATGAATATAGAAAAATTGAAATAACCTCATGCATTCTATTTGGCCACAATGGAATAAAGCTGGACATCAACAGCAAAGAAACTATATAAAATGTGCAAACTTGTAGAAACTACATGGCCACTACTGAAGGATAAATGAGTTAAGAAAGCTCTTAAAAAGGAAATTTAAGAAGTCCTATACTTAAATGAAAACGCAACATACCAAAAATTATGGGACACAATAAATGAAAATCCCATGAGGAAATTTTATAGCATTAAGTTCCTACATCAAAAAAAATCCAAAGATCTCAAATTAGTGATTTAATGATGTGCATTAAAGTCTTAGAAAAACAAGAACAAGCAACAATTTCCCAAGTAATAGATGTAAAGACATAATCAAAGGCAGAGATTAAATTAATGATACAGAAATATGAAATCAATACAAAGAATGAAACAATGAGTTGGTTCATTGAAAAGATTAGCAAAATGACAAAGCTTTAGCCAACGCAACCAAAAGAATGAGGATCCAAATTAATAAAATTTGAGATGAAAAAGGAGACATCATTGCAAAAGATACCAAAAACTTCAGAGAATCATGTGGTCACACTTTACATTTTTTGAGAATTTCACTTATGAGTAGTATATTTGCGTTATTTCCACCTCTCTTTCTCCTTACTCCACTCATACACACAAACACACATACACACACAACATTATCCATATCACTTATATCCATCTATCATCTTTATCTGTATTTATCTATATCTACATCTAGATGTAGATATACCTACATACATATATATATATAAATATATACATGCATACATACATACACATACACAGCCTGTTGAGTCCACTTAGTGATGTTTATATATACATGGGATTGGACTGACCTATTAGTGTGTTCATCCTGGAGAAGGTCGATTCTCCCTCTCCTAGCAACACAGCCTGTAGCTCTTCATCTAGAGGTGCTTCAGTACTTGGGAGACTGATTTCTTAGAGACTGTCCTCAGGACGTAAATTAAGAGGTAGACATATGCAAATAAGCAATAGAGTTATACTCTTGTTGTGTGTGAAGCAGCAGAGGGGTCAGCCAGAGGCGGAGCAGCTTGCTGTTGCCACCCAGCTGAACCTGTGGGCAAGAAAGATATGTAAGAGCGTGTCACCCTTGTAGTGTTAGCATGTATGTATTGCATTGTACACACTGCCGGCACTGAACTTATTTGTTTAGCATATTAAGGAATTAAGTTTGGAGTTACCTACAAGTTAGGCAATCATCCTGCCACTGAGCTACACCCCAACCCAAGCTGCCCGTTCTTATGAGAGAGGAACTTCTATTGATTTCCAGACTGTGAATGCATTCTCTAAAACAAACTACAAAATGAACCGCAACTGCTGGCTGAAGCCTGGGTGCATGAAGCAGGGCTGGCTTAAAGCCACCTCAGACTTGAACTGATTTCTAGTCACTTTGCTCTGTTAGACCAATTCCATTTGTACCTTTAGGAAGGATAAAGAACCCAAGAAGATGACTGGGGAAAAGGAACTGAGTCTATGGTTGTTTCTAAGTGTATTTGAATATTTACAACTACTCTCTTGCACATCAATTTCAGAAACACAGGGCTGGAGAAATAGCTTAGCAACAAAGATATTGTACCAAAAACAAGGTAAATAAGAAGTCAAAGTAACTACAATGTATTGCCAAAATGTCCATCAAAACACAAGCATCTATTCTTTTACACATATACAAAATGAAACGTTATTTCTCTTTCTCCGTGGTCCGGAAAATATGTGGAGAAAGCACATCCTCCCACATGCCTTGTTTATTTTTTACTCTCCTATTTTAATAGATTCAATAAACAGAAGAACCAGAAAAGCACAATGGGGAAGCATCACAAGAAGCTGTCAGTTAATGGCATCAGAGAATTCCGCGTGCTCGCTCTGGTGACTCTTCCGTGCAGAAAGCCATCCTCTTTTAAGGGTCAGGGCCCAACATGTCCACGTCAACCCTCGTGCTCTGTGTTTATATTCGGCCAACAGGACACGTTGTACTCACGCATGCAAAAAACTGTCCGTGTCAACCTTCTGCAGGACAGGCAGAGAGCATGCTCAGTGGGGTGGGGCAGGCTCCCTTGGGATTTAAAGAGGGCTTGGCTTATGGCTGCATTTCCTTTCTGGGAAAGGGGCTGTTTGTCGTTCTCTCAGTGCAACATCCTATTTGGATGTCTCAAAGGAAGGAAAAACCCTGAGTGCTTCATTTCTGAGTTTCTTCTTCTAAGACCAAGAACATCTGCTGACCTTTTCCAGCTGCCTTGTTACCCTGAACGGCTAAAGGACCGTGAGCCTTTCGAGCAGTGGGCTCAACATCAGAAAATCACTTTAGATGTCCCTTCCTTCCTTTAGTCCTTGCCATTTGGTGATGGTTGACTGCACTCATCTCTCTTTTTTCCAACTCAGAATGAAAGCACTAGCCGTGTTGGAACTAGTCGTTTTTAACCAAAGCAGGCTTTTGGATGCTCACCATTGCACCACCGGCTGCCTTTGTCTACCTTTCAGACACCGTATCTAGAATACCGAAGGTATCCCGCAGACCTAGTGAGACCTGCATGAATTCTGTCCTCAGACATCAGCATTGAGGACGAGGGGGAAAGAAATGGATTTGAAACTAATTGCTGGTTGTATGGAGTCACATAAAAAAAAATGGGACCAAATGTGAGATTCCTGAAACTTCACTTCCATGCTGGAGAGATGGCTCTTTGGGTTAAATGCTTGCTTTCCAAATATCTTCACAATCCACCTTAAGTAAACAGGGCATGGTGGCTCAGGATGGTAATCCCTCCATTGGAGAAATAGAGACAGGTGGATCCCTGGGGCTCACTGGCACCTAGCCCAGCCTTCTTGGTTAACTACAGGCCAATGAGAGATCCATCTCTAAAATAAAAAAAATGCAGTGAAGTGTGAGGAAAGATGCCCAAGATTATATTCTGGTCTACTTTTACATACACACATACACATGCTGTGTTCAAGAACCTTCACATCCACACAAAGTCAGCGACACACACACACACACACACACACGTGCATCTACACCTATGCTCACATACAAACATATACCTGCACGTGCATGAGTAAACACGTACGCATTTCTTTTTCTGATCAGAGAATGAACAAAGAGACATTATTGACCCTTAACAGTGGTGAGAGTGAAGACAGATATTTTTATTTAACTGCTTCTGTTATACTGCTTTGAGGCTTGGGCTGAAGTTGGGTCCTCTCTCAGGCTCATATCTGTGTTTTAAAATGCAAAATAATCACTGGCAGCTAGTGCTCCTTGGCTTGCCACGCATCAAGTGAGGTCATGTTAATAAAGCCCTCGGAAAGAAAAGCCTGTGGAAGAGCAGGGCTATTACTGTCTCACAATCATTTCATATAAGTGATCCTAAAGTCCAGGATGGTGATTAACGGGCTATTAGCGCAAGGTTATTGACTGCTCTTTTTTTTTTTAAGCAACTAATGCAGCAAACATCAGTAGGCCACAGACCCAAAGCTCCCCCTCTTCCTCTGCACACGTGTGCTCCATGTTGGTGCTGTCTTGTGGAAAATACAAAGACTTTCATCTGCTCAGTGGGTCATTTTAGTACAGTTGCTAGAAGGGAAAATCACCTCTCTTGATTTTATTGGACTGTTTTTCTTTCTGATATGAAAAACAGTAGTAAATACATTTTAAAAAACTCAAAATATGAAAAGTAGAAATGAGGAGGAAGAGCATTAGTCCCAATTCATCACTGTCCAAAAAGGGCTAGTTTTGTGTTCTATGTGCAATGTGCACACATCACATTACACATCAATCATCCTCTATTCTTTTTCTATCCTAGTCTTCAGAAATAGTTATATTGTGGATATTTTCTCATATCAATTATTATAAATATCTACAAAACTTTTAATTGCAAGATACTTAATGATGATGGCTATTTTCCATTAGTTAATTCAGTTAAAAAACACATGTTGATGAACAGTGTTTACATTTTTGCCTTCATGCTAACGGCCTGATGAGTCCCCTTTGTTCATCTTGGAGCTTTGAATGGATTTTCTCTGTGATAAATCTTTGTGAGTAGAATGTTGTAACAAGAGATTCAGAGATTGTCTATCTTAAATGCATTGACACTCCACCTACCAAAGAGTCATGGGAGATTACATTCCAACCACAATAAAAGGGAACGCCAGAGTCTTCTGTTCTTGCCAACACTGGGTATTGTCAATGTTTTTGATCTCTGCCAAACTGATAGGGGAATGGAATGTTGAAACGTTTTTATATTGCATTCTAACCATGCCATATCAGACTGTAACTGGATGCAGTTGTTATTTGTCAGGGGAGCTGGTTTAACTCAAGCACACTGCCCGAGTCTGTGGAATAAGCAACCATGATATAACGAAGCTTTCCTGTAGTTTTGGACAAGAAGCCAAACTTGCACATGGTTTAAATCACTCCCTCATTTACACTCCCAGGGTTTTCTCACCTGAGAAACTCTCTGGAAATCCTCTGGGAATGTTCTATCTGACGCAGTACCAGTTAGCTGCTCTGTCCATTAAAAAGGAAGGAAGGAAGGAAGGAAGGAAGGAAGGAAGGAAGGAAGGAAGGAAGGAAGGAAGGAAGGAAGGAAGGAAGGAAGGAGGGAAGAAACATTGGATCCCAGTGGTCTTGCTCCAGGGGAGCCATGTTGGAGCTGCCTTGCTCTACAGCTAGACCGTGTTATGGGGTGGCCCAGTGAATTGACGCCCTGGGAACTATTAATCCCTTTGTGTCAGCAATAACATTTTTCACAGTTTCAATGTGTTGGGGAGGTTATCGTCTCCAGGACAGGTAATTGAGGAGACCTCACACTTCATCAGCACCATTTCATCTTTATTACACAGCCACACACAGGACAGCGTATTTCTCCTTTCACTGACAGATTATGCCAAGATTTACAAGGTCTGGTCTGCTTGAAAGCAAACACATGTGAAGTGATTCAAAGAATGTGCAGACAGAGGGCCAGCATTATCTAAATGTTCAAGTCTTTTTCCTGCTTTGGGGGGCAGTCTCATAACATGCACACACTTGTACACACACACACACACACACACACACACACACACAAACACACCACAAATACTAGTTTTGCTGTAGTTCCCATGAAGACACTTAGGACTGATTTTTGGGAATCTCTCTTTGGGCAAATGAGTGCATCTACCCAGAGTTTTCGGCTGGTTGTTGCGGGGTCAGTTTGGAACTCTGCCATGACATATCTTTCTCAAATTCCATACTGATAGTAATGAGGAATCAGAAAGTTCTCTTGAGCCAAAACTTTAAAATCTGGTATTTGGAACTCATCTAGAAATTTGGGTCTTCCACCTCACTTCTGAGCCAGTTTTTTGAGGTAAGTGTCCAAAACAGCCATCCAGCATCTGGCCTGGTGCCCACTACCGGGCATCATCCATTGGACCTAACCTAGGTTTTCAAGCTGTTTCCCAGCTTATTTGTCTTTTGTTTTCCCCGAATCTCCCCTTTCTGTGGCAACCACAACAGCACTATGGGAACTTTACATTAAGGTCTGAGAATGAACTGGACATGGATCCTGAAGTCTTTTTCTCAGGCCACATAGGAAAGGTTAATTATTGCTAATATTGGACATGCCCACACCAAGAAAAAGCCCCCCCCCAACACACACACTCCAGGCTCTTGATTCAATACAATTCACTCCAGTTGCAGAGAACTACACTCACTTTGAATGTTAATTAAAAATGCATTTTTAAGAGTTCCATTGGATTTGAAATACTGATGCCAACTTTATGGGTTAAAAATCTGGAAAATGAAGAGAATGGAGAAGCCTTGCAGTTTTGGTAAAAACAGATGTGCTCCTATGAGATGAAAGATCTGGCATAAGTAAATCTCAATCTACGGCTTAGAATTTTAAAATCTTAGGCAAGTTAATTCGTGTATTTGAGTCTTAGTTTCCTTATCAGTGATACCCAGGACAGATGAAGCGTCACGGCTACATATTGTAGATACTCAGTTTAAAGTGGCTATTATGGGACTGGAGAGATGGCTCGGTGGCTAAGAGCACTCGCTGCTCTTCCAGAGGTCCAAGGTTTGATTCCCAGCAACTCACATAGTGGCTCACAACTGTCTGTAACTCTGATTCCAACAGATCAAATGCCCTTCTCTGGTCTCCTTGGACACCTAGCAATACATGTGGTACACAGACATATATGTGGGCAAAACACTTACATAAATTATAAGTAAATCTTTAAAATGTTTCTTAAAATTAATAAATAAAAATGGTTATTAGGGCCAGCAAAATGACTTAGAGAGTAAGAGTGCCTGTGAAAGAATTGACCTCCACATGCAGGCCCTGAGGCGCAGGTGAACACACACACACACACACACACACAGAACACACACACACACACGAAGAAAGAGAGAGACTGTGTAATTTTAATGAAAGTCATTATTACTAAAACTGGAACCTTCAGCAGCTTTACTTTTTTTATTTCGAGGTTACCGGTAGCCTTTCTCCAACTCATCTTGGCCAGTTGCCTGCCACTGAACATGAAGGAAGTTAAGTGGAATAAACTATCTGGCCTGCGTAAAGAAAGAAATAAAAGGAAATTCTAAATACAGGTTTTGTCTGAGAGGCATTTACATGAGGTCTCAGTGTCTCTAGAGCAAATCCCTTTTCGTCAGGAAAAGTGAAGTTGGGATGTCAATTTCTTCAACAGTTGTGAAAATCCTATTCAGAAAATAGCCATTGTCTCAACATACTGAATGTTCAAGTCCCATAATGAAGTTTAGTGTAAGTGTGCAGGTCATCAGTAGCTGACTTTGTCAGTATGAGACTAAGTAGAAATGGTTACGGATACGGAGGTCAGAAAAGTCTATCCTACCACCCCAAGCTACTTCTCTCATCTTTTATAAATAAGTTTTATTAGTTATTTGAGAGTTTCATGTGATGTATTTTGGTCATACTCAGCCCTCCTCCAACTCCTCTGAGATTCAACCCACCTTTCTCTAGCTACCTAAAACTGTATCTTCTTTATCCATATATATATATATATATATATATATATATATATATATATGTTATTTGTGTGTGTGTGTGATTAACACCTATAAAGTCTCATTTGTGCTCTCCGTATATTCTCAGATGTACCGTCTTCCAAAGGATCGTGATGGACTTACCAAGGACTATATAGTCTTTAAGAAAACGATCATTCTTCCAGCCATTATTAATTGCCAAATAGCCCTCCCCCTCTGTGTTAGGATTTTGTCTGGTTTGATCTCCCATAATCTTGTGTTTGCTATCATGATCACCATGAGTTCCTATGCACAATAGCTGGCCTATTGCATGCAGAAGACACTGTTTCCTTGCAGCCATCCACTATTTCTGGCTCTTATATCCTTTCTACGTCTTCTTCCACAATGATCTCCGAGCCTTGGGAAAGAGGGCGTGTGGTATAGATGCCTCATTTAGGGCTGAACATCCCATAGTCACTTATTCTCTGCATTGTGACCAGCTGTGGATTTCTGGGTTAATCACCACCCACTACACATAAAGACTTTTCTAAATGCACTGACTACTAATACGTTACTATTATAAATAACATTTTATTCAAATGTATCCACCTGTTAATATCTGTGGTTGTTTGGGGGCTTCCATGACAGAGCCATTTAATAGCAACAAAGAAACAGAACTCATTTGCTCTGGAAAACTGTTCTATTGACCCTTTCTGGAAAGCCTGCCAAGCTCTGATGGGACTTGTGGCAGCACTTTTTCTGATTACATAGGATATGACTGGCACCAACAGTTAGCTTCTACTCTTTAAAGCATATAGTAAAGGATTTGGAAGCATAAAGAAAACAATTCATGAATTGATTTAGTTAGAAAAGGAAGAAAAACATTCCAGGTACCACCATTAGCTGTCTGCCTAGAGACAAGGCTGGGAAGTAGAGAGTCGAGCTCAGGGCTCATCTGTAGGAAATAGATACTCAGCAGCGTGCAGAGGGAAGATCCTGTGGAAAATCATCCTGCCACAGAGAAGTGAGAGTGTAGATCTCTCTATAATGGCAATGAGAAAACATGGGTCTGCTTTGGAGCGAAACCAGCTGAACAGTACAGCAAGAAATGGTAGGACAGTTTATGTAACTATATAGGGGAACATGACCACTAGGTAAATACCCACTGAGGAGAAGAAAAAGGACTTCTGTAATCTCGGCATTGGGGGTGGAGCTGAAGTTTATAGTCCGAGGGAAGTCTAGGTTACGTGACAAGTTAAGGCAGCTACCTGGAAAGACTCTGAGAAGGAGGAAGAGAGAGAAAGAGAGAGAGAGAGAGACAGAGACAGAGACAGAGACAGAGACAGAGAGGGAGAGTACAGAGGGAGAGAGAAAGGGAAGGAGAGAGGGAGGGATGGAGGGACGGAGAGAGAGAATCAATCATCAACTGCCTCGGGTTGCTGTGCATATCCTATATTTTATATCCTTTCTAAACTGTGTGTGTGTGTTGAATGTTTGTGTGTGCTCCTGTGTTTAAACGGGAAAGCACACAGATCCAAACATGTGGAGGTCAGAGGACAACTGAGCCTCCACCTAGTTTGAGACAGGGTCTCTTTATTTTTCTTAGCTGTGCACACCAGACTAACTGGCTCACAGTCATCTGAGAATTCTGTCTCCACCTTACATCTCATTGTAGAAACTCAAAGCTGACAGCGGCATGCTACCTTGTCCAGGTCACATGGATTTGGGGGATTTGAATTCAGGCCCTCTTATTTGTAAGGCAAGTGCTTTTGTCAGTGAGTCATTTCCCTGACCCTCCAGTGCGGACCTTTAAATTTTAGTACTGATGGATGAATATGAGTCATTCTATGCATACCATAAATTTTTCCCTCAGCCTGCTTTACTGGAAATTACAAAACGACAGTTCAGATCTTTGAAACTTTTCTGTTCGTAAACAATTCTTTGTATTTTAGCTTCCA
Organism: Ondatra zibethicus; assembly: GCA_004026605.1. Classification (NCBI taxonomy): domain Eukaryota; kingdom Metazoa; phylum Chordata; class Mammalia; order Rodentia; family Cricetidae; genus Ondatra; species Ondatra zibethicus. The sequence goes on from PVIU01000107.1 coordinate 256,373, forward strand.
TCCTTTCCAGAACATGGAACGTACAAACTACCCTAATAATGAGCACAATTTCTCTTGAGGGCTTTTGTTTACTTGCTAAGTAGTAAACATTCCCTTAGGAGACGTTTGCGTCGGTGACGATGATGAATATGCAGGTGGAAATCCCAGTCCCGGGGTCCTTCCGTTCATGATCTCCACTGTGCTTCCAGTCCCTACCCGCCACACTGCCTTCCTGCGCACACTTCCCATATGGTGTCTGACACACACAAAGTACACTCCTGGAAGAAGCTGCCCCTTCGACCATCTTTGGGACTTGCGGCATGTGCTTCGAAAAGATGGTGTTGTTGTTGTGCTCTGACATACACTATAATGTCAGGGTGACAGAAGTGAAGATCCTACTTCTCTGATAAAGATCAGTTGCTGTTTCCTGTCTTGAGGATGAAAATTGAGCAAACGCAAAGGTCATCTGTGTTTGTATTAACAGAGAAGGAGTTACACTACATTTTCGCAACATCAGCTCATTATTTATCCATTTGTCTTTTTTTTTTAATCATCCCTTTGAACTGCCTGCATTTGCTTATCATGATATTTCTATGTCTATAAACAGCTGGAGTATCTGTTCTATTTCTCCAAATAGAAGCTCAGGTCATTTTATGATCCAACCATTATCAGTCATCGGAATTCGCCCATCTGCTGCCCTTCCACATCTGGGTTAACTTTAACTCTTTAAATCGATATAGAAACGAGAAAAGTCATCATGACATTGGCTGCTTACTTTTTCCTGCCATTTCAATTTCCTTTGGCTCATTTCCCCTGCAAACTCACCCAGGCGGCATGTGAAATGACCTACTTCTACTTTGAGGTAGCATTAAACTCAATGAGATTCACAGTTACGCTCTTAGTTTTCTCTTTTTCTGATTATTCTCCCTGGAATAGAGCTACTCAGAGCTTCATCCTGAGCCTCTGAAGATGTGAAGTCATGAAACTCCTTGCCCCATGGCTGATGGGCAGAGAGAGTGCCCCAGCAGCGGAGTTATGGGAGGAACAACGAGCAAAGCCCACTTAGCTCTTAATGCTCATGTCTTCACCAATATCCCATTACTCCGTTAGAGTTCGGTATGATTTGATTTCCTTCAACAATGTAGTGGCAGACCTGTTCCCAATCCATTTGACTACCTTGAACTTTAAAACTCCTCCTGCCAGTAAAGAAACAAAAACAAAACATCTGAACAAACAGATTTAAATGTATTATGTGAGACAGCTCACAAATGGTCACCCGAGTATAAGAGACTTCCTACATATAGGCAAACTAAGCTCTTCAACTGCCTATTGTGGAAGCATTTTCAACACTCAGAAGATGGAGAAAGGTTTAATCATTATGCTGACAGACTTCTAACTATAACACAAACAGAGGCAGTCAGCTATACAATTGCTTCCTTCCTAGTCAGTATAAATTTTAATAGCGATAAGCTAGAGAGCTCAGTGATTACAAATAACCCTCTTAATCGCTGCAGTTTATAAGAACCAAAACTTATTTTTTGATACAATACTTGTTGGATACTTATTGGGACGCTCAGCTTCACATTATGTTCTCTATGGGACCAGCCAGATTGTGTGTATGTATGTGTGGGTGATCTCTTAATACTCTATGTTCCCTGTGGCAACAAAAAAAGATCAGCTCCTATTTGGACCTCACATTTCCACTCCCATCTTAGTAGTAGCACAAATAATGCCAAGCCTAGCTTCAGTGTTGGGGAATATAAGTTCATCCTCATGGGAAGAGCAGATACTGGCAGAAGGAAATAAAGCATACCAGTTCATAATACCTTAATATCATTATTTATCTCAGATGATTCTTTTTTTTTTTGTTATCCCTTACAAATCCCTTGCAAACCATTAGCCTGGAAGCCTGGCTTATGACGTCAGCTTCATTCTAGTAGCACTATTGGGAGGTACAGTTGACCTTGCTAGGTTTTCATCAAAGGTTTCTTTGCTGCTGTCATATCCATGGAGCTCTGGGCTTTCTTCTAGGGTACTTCACCTGCGAAGACCAGTGCTGCTGGTTTTCTTTAACGAGTTGGTAAAAGCAGGTTCAAGTTGAAGAGGGGTCACTCCTCAGCAAATCCAAGGAAACCATGCTGATGATAGCATCCTGGGATTTCTCATGATTGCATTGTGCCCTGATGCAAACTCAGCTTTCATTTCAGCAACAGGAGTGAGTCATTCTGGACCTCTGGCACCACCTCAGAATGCCTTTATTTTGTATCATCCCTACATATTAACCACTGGATTCAAGAGAGAGAAATTTCTACAGACCCTCCTATCCTAGGCAAGTTGGTTACTTTGTTTCATTTTTGTGATAGGACCCAGTAAAATTTAGCCCAACACTGGAGCACATAATTAAATGTGTAAGAGGATTATGTAGTCCAACCCGCACATTATTGTTTGCATAAATGAACACTGGCTGTACCAACACAAAGTACAATTTCATGCAAATTTGCCTGATAACATTGAATCTTCATGCAGCGAGGTGGTAAATGGAATGAAAGGTGTTTTACTTCAAGTCAACTAAAGAAGCGGGTTGTATGCTTTACAATGTGGTTTCTGATGTGAATGGGCTAAATACCAAGTACTTATCCAAAATTTCCTCTTCTCTCTATTTGGTAGAATGATGGGAAGGAAGGAGGAGAACTTAGACAGAAGCTGTGGGTGTACTGTAGTAGATCAAAATGGGAAGTTAAGTGTTCCGAGACTCTAGCATCCTAGAGTCAAGTCTTTGCCTTATCACACATAGCCATGACCTTCTCTTATCATGCCGATTCAAACACTGAAGCCTTCTGCCCACCAATACTGTTTCCCTGCCATGTCCTGATGACTAATGCCAGAAAAACACCAAGGCTCCTTGGCAGTAACTTATGCAGGTACGTATGTTTCTAATTAGAGGGAAACTGTCAGAACACGACTTGGACTAGATATTCCCAGCTAATAATCTAGGAAGAAAAGTGCTTTGTTTCCCAACAGAAGATAATAAGAGCTTCATTCATTCCCCGTCACCTTTCTCTCTCTTGTTGTTGGTTTGTTTTGATGTCCATGCAAGGGCAAGACAAGCTGTTCTTGCAAATGATGTGGGCATTTCCTCTTGGACTTTGGACATTGCATGTCTGTTATCTGCTTTGCCATCAATCCACTTTCTTGCCACAATTCCCTTTCTAGAATTCTGTGACCTATATTTCTTTTCTTAGCTAGAATGATGCAAGAATTTTAAGAATTAATGTAAATTAATCAAAATTATTTTAAAACAAACATCTTTATGGGTTTTGTGCATTTTTCTTTTTGCTTTCAGCAATGTTTTCCTTGTAGGTTAGAAGGGTTAAACCTGAGTGTGGTGTGTGGATAGCGAAACTGAACACACTGTTGATTCAGACGAGCAAAGAAGTCTTTTTAGGGAATCAGTTTTTTTTTTTTCTTGACTGTGCTATCCTAATTTGGATTTTCAGATCTGCTTGACTCCGGTCTTAGGAAAGTCTCAGCTCTGCATGTCTCTAGACTTAGGAGAGTGCTACTATTATTGTTGCCAAATTTTGCAAACTAATCTTGACTCATTGCATGAATCACAAAAAATCGCCTAAGGCTAAATTCTCAGTCCACCAGAATTCCCTTTCTACCCGTGAGAGCTTTGCCCATCATGATCCTCTTCATACTTCTCCATTCTTTGTGTCTACAGTTGTTTGAGTGAAGAGAAAATGCTCGAATGTTCCCATTGCTCCACCATGTCCTAGAAAGTAAAAAAATCTAATATGTCTCTGAACAGCAATAAGTGATGTATTCTGATTTCTCCTAGTCAAGCATCACTGAACTTCAACACATGTACTAGGTTAGCACTAGGAGTCTGAGGTTAGACCTGAATGTATACTGTGGTATTTTCAAGCTGCTGAATTCTGATGTAGGACTGAGCTACCTTCCAGTAACCTACTCTTTTCTTCTTATGTATGACCTCTTGCGTGTGTCACACTATACTCATCACTAAGGATGCTGACTATTCTCTTTCATATTTAAGAGATGAGTAGAGCAATTATAGAAACATTGAGTCGAAACAGCATCTGTTTGCTAGAAAGTTCATCGTTTTCCGCAGTAGATACACAGTCTCATTCTCGCCTGGTTTGCTCTGTCAAGTTCTTTCTTTTTTTCCTTCTGACATATCAGAAGCCTTTTCTAATTGTTAATTTAAACCCCAGTGAACATTCATCTACTCTGTCTTCCAGGACTTCCCAGCCCTACAATGATTCTATAATGATTACAGTTAGAATATATTGAGCACCAGCTGTCTTGTCTTTGGCATATTGCCTCCTTTAAATTGTATATGTCATTGTAACATAAATATTTGTCACACACATGTAAACACACATACACACACAAACACACATACCCCCCAAACATGTGCATATATACTCATACTCGGTTACTTAGGTAATAAAAGTGAGATCGAGAGAAATCTAGTAAGTTACTATCTTGTTGCCAGAGAAAGCCTCAGAGTTGGAGATTCAATCCCAGAAGTTCCTGATTCCAGAGCCTCTAGTGTCATCTACCGAGTCCATATTGTTTCCATTTCAGTCTAGCTAGCTGAGAAACCCACAGAGTGAAGCAAGAGGCATAACTATATAGTGCCTATGAAAACAGCCTCCACAGATTTTAATTCGCAAAGGCACCAGAATCACAGGGTAAGGTCCTAACTTTTACCTGGTTCTGGTACCACTGCAATCGCTGGTAAAGAAGAACCCACAAGGCCTGATTTAGAGTTTATTTCTGGGCTCCGCCAAACACCTCCATTCATCCCAGGAGTGTGTAAAACCCTGTGCATTGTTGAGAACTTCACTAACATGTAACAAGTTGCCACATAGTGTGCTAGTCCTCCATGAGGAGTTACCATTTCTCAGAGTTCCTTAGAAATACCTTCTTCAACCATTGGGACCTACCTAGGAAAAGACGTCTTCAGATCCTCTAGTCCGTGTTTATTTTGTATCTTCATAATATGAGCTATTTTAATGAAAATTTAGTTTCAATTTCTATTGAATACAACTCTATCACTCTCATAAGCTTTCTTTGTTCTGAGAGGAAAACTCTTGTATTTGTCCATTTGTTTTATTTTAAAACAATAAAAGAATTGGCCAGGGTACTTCCATTTGCTCTAACTCGCAAATAATTCCTCAGGTATTCATATTCTAAATGGGAATAGTGCTTACTTTACAAGGATTGTTAAGTAATTTACAATAAGAAATGTCACGAGCAGAAAGTGCTAAAGGTTACTATGTATTGGATTAGCCCATCTCTCTTCCTAGGAACATTTCTGTTTCAGGAAAGACAAGCAAGCAAACCCAAGATTCAAAAAAGCCTACTGATGTGCAATTGCCTGCTGTAGTTTTCAACTGGGGAAAGCATACGAGCTTTTTGTTTTGGTTTTGTTTTGTTTTTTCAGGATAGGAAGAATGGAATCCTAGGAAGTATTACTGATATTGCTTCCAGCCTTGCATAGCTCAGGTCCTGTACATACAAACATACAGTCACAGACAATGACGATTCAGAAAACAACATGAGAAGAGACAGAATCAGCTGCTAACTAGCCAGTGAACAGTGCCCTATGCTTCCTTTACAGTTATTCATTTATCTAATTTTTCTATCCCTTAACAGAGTAGATATCACATTTACTTTTACCTTACAAATAAGAAAACGGTTCCTAAGAGAATTTAAGAATATGTCAAGACCATATACTCTAAGGACAGAAATAGAATTTCAGCCTGGTTTTTCCTTGGTGCATAGGCTATGCCTTTCCACACCAGCATGCTATATTTATTATCAAGACAGAAGAAGAAAATAAGGAAGAAGAGGAAGAAGAGGAAGAGGAAGAAGGAGCAACAGAGAGAGAGAGAGAGAGAGAGAGAGAGAGAGAGAGAGAGAGAGGTTGGAAGGAAGGAAGGAAGGAGGAGAAAGAAAGAAAGAAAGAAAGAAAGAAAGAAAGAAAGAGAAGAAAAGAAAAGAAAAGAAAAGAAAAGAAAAGAAAGAGCTTCCTGCCCTCCCTGGAATGACTCAAGATATTCCTGGAAAATCTCACTTAGAGGGAGAAGGATTTTTTTAAATCCCAGTAAGTTAAGTAATGATTAAGTTAAATCTCCCAGGGAAGTGGTGGGACTGAGATGACTATTTTGGGGAAGCATCTGTCCCATGGATAGTTGTGGGGTACAACACGGCCTATATTCTGAGAGGTGAGGCCAGGACAAGAACTGTAGCTCATGACACATGATCCGTCTGCAAACTCAACGCTGACAGCCACCATGCTGAGTGGTGTTAGCTCTGGTGGGTGAGGTAGGACGTACCAGGGGCCTGTTTCCTATCATGTTCATTTGATGGTTGGGCAGCATTACCTCGAATGGAAAGAACAAGTGTTGAGCCATCAGGAAGATGTCACAGTGCAAGAGAAATACAAAGCTCAAAAGACAGTTTCAGTTCGCTTCCCCTCCCTGCAATTAGGAAAGAGGCGATAAGGGCAGAAAAGGGCAGAGGAGCGTCCGAAGGACCAGGAAAATCAACCCGACCCATGGTGGAAAAGTTAGACACGGCCAGCGGTGGGGCTGTGGAAATTCTTAGACAACTGGGCTAATTGCAGACTTTTTCGTGAGCCTCAGGAAGTGAGAAGGCCCTTCACCCTTTCAGGCTTGTAGTTTGTCCAATTCTCCTTGTTCAGGAAAGAATTAATTCTTTAAGTAGTACACCTCCTGCTGCGATTTCTCAACACCACAAAGGAAGATAATTATAGATTAATAATGGACAGAAATAGACAATGCTGTGCTATAGCAGATAACTGGGGAATGTTCTGTCTCATGAACTGCATTGTTTCTGTCCTGGCCAGCACAGGAAGGATTCTGACCAATGCTCCCTAAAGGAGAGTAGTAGTCACCTCACTTTCTTCCTGATATGAATTCTGGGCTTCAGTGGAGCTTAGACCCAGACCTAGAGTAAGGAAAATATTCTCGTGACGTGGATAATATTTTCTTCTTGAACTGTGTGCTGAATAGTTAGTTTTGCATCAGCTTGACACAAACTAGGGTCATTGATGAGGAGGGAGCCTCAACTGAGCAAAGGCCTCCATAAGATTGGGCTTAGGCAAGACTGTAGAGCATTTTCTTAATTAGTAATTGATGGGAGAGGCATCCCATTGTGGGCAGTGCCATCCCTGGGCTAGTGGTCCTGGATTCTATAAAAAAAAAAATAGGCTGAGCCAGGTGATGGTAGCGTACACCTTTAATCGCAGCACTCGGGAGGTAGAGGCAGGTGGATGTATGTGAGTTTGAGGTCATCCTGGTCTACATAGCTAGTTCCAGGACAGCTAGGGCTATTACACAGAGAAACCCTGTCTTGAAAAGCAACAAATAAAACAACAAACAAACAAAAACAGTACCTCAGGTCTACCTGCTTCCTGCCTTCCAAGTGACAATTACCTAGTAAGACCATTGAAAGGGCTAGGAGGAGGTTTTCAGGTACATTGAGCAATAGCTGTCTGGACACTCTCTGTTAATTGTTAGTAGTGAATTGTATTATTTCGGACAGTTAAAATATACTACTGATTTTTTTTTCAGGGAAAAGGAGGTAAGTTGAGATTGTAAGAAAGATGACATGCGAGCAATATGACAGGTGTTAAGTTGGAATAGAAAATGTCCTTCTCAAGGTCTTTTTTTCATACATTTGGACTGCCACCCTTCAGTCAAGATGAATGCTATAACCACAAAGACCAACCAATAAATATGCTACATCTCTCTCTCTCTCTTTGCTTGGACATTGTGGTGACTAACTAGGTCCTGCAGAACTTTATAATACGGAAAATCAGGTTTAAAATAACATGATTATCTATGTCACCGTATGCAAACTAAACCTTACATAGTCAAATGTGGAAACACACATGTACTTCAACACAAGTCTCAACACTGATCTCCTGTCACAATTCTATTGTTTTCTAGGCAGCCAGGGAGGCAAAATATATGGGGCAAAGTTCACCCACCTGTCACTCATACAAAACTTATCTAGTGTATAGAATAGATAAGTCAGTTTGTGGATGCTCTCTAAATCCAGACCACAGGACTTTTCTGCTTTTGACCGGTCTTGTTGCTGCCAGCTGGCTGGTTGGTTGGTTTGTTCTTGTGGCTCACATCTATTCATCACTCAAGACCTAGCCAGTCTTAGGAAGTCCCCACTGCCTTGGCATCCCCCAGGTCCTGCATTGATCTCAGTGTGACTCTTTGTGCCTCCTTCACTCTTGTCCCTCTTGTCACAGTGTGTGTCCTGTTACCTGGTGACAAAGGAAGCCTTTCTCCCTGCTCACCACTTCTGGGGCAGCTTCTTTGACAGCTAAGATCAGGCCTCATTCACCTCTTTCTCCCTGTGCCCAGCCAGAGCCTGGCTGTGTCAGTTCTGAGAAAGGATTGTGGTGGGTAGGTGCCATCTGGTCTTCTTCCCTGGAGCCAGGTGACCCCTTCACTTCATCCAGTTGGTTCTGATGAAGAGTAGTATCAGAGAAGGGAAAAGGGCACAGATTTGAAACACTTGTCCGACGAATCTGTAAATATAACACTGTAATTTGGGGGTTCTTATCTAGGAAGGTTGCTCTTAAAACCAACATTCATGATTTTAAATATAACAAAATATGGCCTCTTTCATACTCTTACTGCTTTGTACTATGGAATATTTTATTGAAATATAACTGCATTTGTTATATCGCAAGAGCTACATTTCCTTCACCCTGTAGATCTCAATCAAGAAGCAACGTCGGTGCTTTGGCTGGGAGTTCTTCTAGAGGGGAAGTTGTTTGAGGAAAGCTGTACCCTTGAGGAAAGTTTCAATGTGTGTGAATATAATAATCAAAGAAAAAGAAGCCATCAGTTTGAGATACAGGGACTATGGGAGTACTTGGAGGGAAGGCGCTTGGGAGGGAAGGAAGAAGCAGAATAGGGAAATTATATAATTATATTTTGATTGAAATCTTAAAATTTGTGGAAAAAAAATGTCAAACTTTATCTTTTGAGAAAATTTAGATCCTCACATACAATTTTCAAAAATAATGCAGAGAAATTTTTTAGCCAGTTTCTTCTAACGGCAGGTATCTGTGCAGTCACGGCCCCCACAGTATTAACAATACAACTGGCAAGGAAAAGCACACTTCTACCATTTAAATGACTCCTGGTGCCCAGCCCTTTGGAGCTGCATCTGCTTCCTTTGCCCATCCCTCCTTAAGCAGTAATATTTTGCCATTTCAAAAGTGCTTCATTAGTAGGACCAGATGGCCATAACTTCTAGGCAGAGATTTCTCTCCAGCGTATCCATTGCAGAGTCCTTACTTAGTATGAGTCTTCATCAATCGCCTTGTATATTTAAGTGGTTTATTCATTTTTAATTGCTGCATAGTGTCAGCATGATATTTATCTGTTACTTACTGAAGAATACTTGGGGTTTTTTCTAGTTTGCAGTTACTATAAATAAAGTTTGTTTTTTATCAGGATTCATGCTCAGTTTCTTTCATAAATTAAGTGTTCAATTTCCTAGTATAAGCACTAGAATAAAATTTGGTGGGTCCTATGGGAGTAGCACATTGAGTGTTTTTAAAGAAACTACTGATACTGTCCAAGATAGATGCATCATTTTACACTTCCATCATCAGGGTCACACTGGTCCACTCTTTTTGCATCATTGCTACCACTTGATATTACCGTTAATTTTATTGTACCTGTTCTGTTAGGTAGGAGTATTAAATAGCGGTGTTTTATTGCTGCTTCAGTTTGCATTTCCTTTATTTGTATTTTCCTGTTCTCATCTTCATCTGTATATCCCATCTACTAACTATCTTTTCAGATTGGCTTTTAACGAATAGGTTGTGAGATTTCTTCATATATTATTATTCTATTACTCTGTGTGTATGGCTATTTTGCCTGCATGCATGTCGGTGTACCATGAGTGTGTAGTGCCCTCAGAGGCCAGAATAGAGTGTCAGATATCCTGGCACAGAAGCTACAGACAGTTGTGAGGTGCCATGTAGGTGCTGGGAATTTAACCTTGGTCTTCTGGAAAAGCAGCCAGTGCTCTTAACCAAGCCATCTCCCTAGCACCTCTTTATATATTCTTGAAGAAAAACCTTTATTGGATGTGTGACATCAAATGAATATCTCCCAGTCCATAACTTGGTTTCTGGATCTCTTTACTCGATTCAGCCTAGCAAATGATTTTAATTTTTGTTAAAATCATTCTAATATTTACTTGGCTTCAAGATGCCTAAGGGCTTTTTAGTAGAAAAATTTGCCATAAGTAAAATAAAGTAAGTTTTTGATATTCCTAGAGTCTTAGATCCACCCATGTAATGCCATGAAAATTGGACCTGCACAATTATACCAAAGGCAATATCCTAAATTTTAAATTGGCTAATTGTCCTTTTTTGTTCAAATCTTAGGCTGTACATTCGTTCCAAATAGCTCTATGCCAAAGAATGGGGTTCTAAAGCTAGTACTCTGTGGTCTCTTTGCTTCAGGGTTTTATTTATTGGATTGTACTGGAATTATTTGGTAATTTCCTTCCAGGAAGCTTATCACAGTGCTGCTTTCTAAATCTTATTGTTCCTTGATTAAAAAGAAGATAAGTTCTTAATTCCTCTTTTAATTATAAAATTTGAAGAGAAAAAAACCTTTTGTGTTCTCCACAAGCTTTTTAAGAACATCTGAGCATCCATTTATAAGCTAAGTTTTGAGCAATTCTTGGGTTGTTATAATTTCATATTAAAAATTAAATCTGTATTTGGACCAACATTAAAATAAGAGAGATGAGTTTTATATTATAAGACTATGGTGATAATTTCTTTTTAAAAAAATATTGGTTAATATCTAATTGTTTTTAAAAAATCATTTCCAATAATCACTCTTAAGTTGTGAAGGTCTAAGTAAAATTGATTTCACTGAGTAGGTCACAAAGGGCTGGCAAATGACTAAGAAAAGAGCATATCACAAGGTAATATGTCATCATACTTGTTTCCATGGTGATGAACTCTGATATAACAAACTCCCTGAGGTCATCACTCAGTGAACCATTAGACAGCTGATAAAAGTAATGGCAGCTCATCATTGTATATACCGTCTGTGCTTTGCATAATATTAATTAAAATGAAGGGCTGGCCATTTCTCCCACTGAGATTATATAAAGATATTGCATGTATTCAGACCTGCCTGAACATAGCTTTGCTGGAATGGGAGTTTCTCTAATAGCCAAAAAGATTCATAAGCAGAAGTTGATTTAAAATTGTGTATTTATAAGAAAAGACATATTCTTCTCAGATATTGAAATCACACTCATTCATCACAGTTAAACTCGGGCAGATTTTCATCATTATGCCTACCCTTTTACCAGTTAAAGTTCTTGCTTTTCATTGTTAGACATTGGCAAGAAACAGACAGAAGGGAAAGTTTGAGGGTTCTCCTGCACAAAGACTAAAACAGTATTTTAAAGCTTGAAGTCCCCCACTTTCCCTGATCACGGTGACTGGTACACGCTTTGGGCTAGGTTTCTATGACACCACCAGACGCAAACGACTTGACAGGCATGGTACCTGTCTGCTGTTTGTACCATCTCCGTGGTAACAAACATCCAGGATGCTGGGAGCACATATTTGGCGCTCTGACTCATTTTATAGTCCTGGGAACCTGCAGGCCTTCCTCTGGCTCTGTATCAGTATCTAGAAAAAAAATTCCCTTTCTATTGAAGGTGTTCAAAGATCTTTTGTGAAAGGCTTTACTTTGGGATCTCAAGAAAAAACATCACCTTGTAATGAGGAATTTGAATCAAATACTAATATTGGGTTCCTTTGGCCCAGTGGGAAAGGCACCAAGCACCTTAAGTTCAAGACTTGACTTTACTCTAAAGTTATATGTTCAACTTTAAGATGGGGTTGATTTTGCTGTAAATGTGAAAAGGTACCTGGATCATGATGGTAGGACATCAAAATAAAACATATTTGCTGCTCGGTAAAATGTCAGCGCTTCATAGCTGCTGCTTTTCTCCTTTGTAACCAATATTAGAAAGATCTTTCCCTATTAATATTTTGCATAGAGAATTATTTTAAGTAACCCCAATGTGCCATTAAGGCTAATCCTTCACCCTTCCCATATCTCTAGGGTCCGTGGGGAACGCATTTCTGTTATTTGTGTTGGGCAATACAAGAGACAAACAGCGACACAGAGAGAAGAGTTGCTTCTCCCAATTCAAAGAGCCTGTCCCGCCGCACAGGTTTGAAGTCTCTTCCTTCTACAAGTTTGCTTTATGAGCTAAAGGAAGTCAAATCCACTTTTCTCCTGCATTGCCCCTCTGGCTCTTTGGCACTCCGCACATCCTCACTGGGGAAGGATTCATTCCATGTCTCACAAAGCAACTCTATTGTGTATTTATTCCTACTATTGGGAAAAGGTGCAATGCTTTACTCAGGGGGCTGAGGTACTGTGGAATTCCCTGAAACGATGGGCCTGAATGCTCGCCCTAAGAACCGCTGAACTCTTGTAAATCCAATTATTCTTATTATTTTCAAGATATTTTTTGGTAAAATATTAAATCTAAATGTAAAATCTGAAATGTAAGATATTAAATATCTCCTTTGGTGTTTTCATAAAGCTTATGGTTAACCAAAAGGTTTGTTTTACTACGTACCAAAAATAGTATAACTGCCTGAAGGAAAAAAAAGAAAGATGTAGAAATCAATTTATTGAGTATGCACCAGATAAAAAGCTTCCATTGGATCAGCTCTTTTAGAAGATTGCCTTTGAACAAATCTAATCAAAGTAGGGAGTGCATTCCAAACTTCAGAGGGGAAAAAGTGATTGTTTGTATTCTGGGAAATTTAATAACTATTTGTTGAATGCATGGTGAGCATCTGAGAAAGCCAGAATTCGAAAGGCCCAAGCTTCTGCCTTTGTCTTGCTTGTTCTTGGAGGCTTGGTTTGGCATTTGCCAGGCCGTTCACATTCCCATGCCCCATTCCAAGTGATTAGCCAAGTTAGTGATGGATCCGTCAGTGATAATAGACCCCAATCCAAGAAAAGGGGTAGTGGGGTAGGTGTATACGTGGATTGTTTGATGCAAAAGGTGCAACAAGGTAAACTTGGTTAAAAGATGGGGCGCTGGGAGTCAGCTGTAGTAGCGCATGCCCGTAATCCCAGCGCTTGGGAATGGAAGCAGGAGGGGTTTTTGCTTTCCAGGCCAGCCCAGCCCAGGCTCCATTAGTCAGCCTTTGTCTCCAGTTTCAAAAAACAAATACAGGGAATGCAGCTTAATTAAGGAGCTCTCACCTAACATATGTAAGGCTGGACCAGAGTTTTATCCCTGGCACTGCCAGGATGGAGGGTGTGGTACTTCAGAAAAGAGATGAAGTTGGGAAGGATGGCAGCTGACACAGAAAAAAGAAAGAAAGAAAGAAAGAAAGAAAGAAAGAAAGAAAGAAAGAAAGAAAGAAAGAAAGAAAGAAATCTTGTCCTGCCTTTGCCAGAAAATCATGCTTTTTCAAGATGTATTTCCATTGCAAATTTCCTCAAACTTAACGTGAGAAAAAGATATCCATCGCAGAAGCCTTTCTAGAGACTTTCATCTACTATGACTCTAAGATCGCTTGTCCTGGTTCAATATCAAGGACACCTGCTCCAGCGTTATCTGTAGATGATTATGTACAGTAAAAAATGTCTCATGTGTTCTGCTTGCATAGAATTCTAAGTAGATGAAAATTTTAAATCCTTTTCCATTTTATGAAAGAGCCAAGGTGGCATCAATCAAGCTGTTAAGTCAGTTGGCTTGTTATAGACTCGCATGAGTCAAGCATTTTCCAGAGGGTGAGCCCATCTATTGTGATCCTATGCAATTGCCATATTTTCCTCTAGTGCTGTGATGAGAAAACTCATTCTTTGCGCAAAAGTCTTATAATTTGTTGAAAGTAGAAGAGGGGTTTTCAGCTGGTGCAAGTCCTATCTTGATTGCTACTAACAGATAAGGATATCTTTTAAAATCCAGCTTTCCCCTTAAGTCCTACCTACATCACCTTGAACAGTAAGTGGGACTAACTTTAAATATTTCTCTCTCTCTCTAGAGTATGGTCAAATGACAGCAGTATTTATCAGCCACTGCCTTTACAGTCAGTGGTTTGAAGAGCCTGTGGTGGGAAGTTGCCATAGATGCTTCTAGAATGGCAATAGCTAGTTTTATTATCTCCTAGGGACCACATGGTAATAGCGGCAGACTAGAATGGCTGAGTGGCAGGCACATGACTTGTTGACAGATGCTGACCCCTATGACACCTGTTTTTATTATTCTTCAGCACATGATTTGCCTTAGTTAAGACCTCCACAGAAACCCCCATTCAAAAAATAACATTAATATTTTCCCCTTTTTTCCTCTTAATTGTTTTTGAGTCAGTCCTTGCTGTGTTGGCTCTGCTGGCCTTGAACTCAATATCCTCCTGTCTCAGCCTCCTATATGGTGGGATTATGGCTGTGCACATTTTACTGAACTTGCTCCTGTTTGGCTGAGTTCATTTCTTGCATGAAATGGACCGGGTGGATTTTCATTTTATTCAATGACAACACCAATAAAATCTAGTAGGATTGCATGAGGAAGGTCTCAGTGATGATCACAAATCACTCTGCAATCTTCTGAAGCCAAAGATGTTTCTTCTGGATTATTAATTTCTTAAAACAGTGCTCCAAATTTACTAGACTTCCCAGAGAGAAAATGAGCCTTTTATCTATGGGACATTCATTTCTTCAAGAAGAGTGATGTACCCCTGGCTTCCCTCCTGTGGGACAGTAGGAGGAAGGTAGGTTTTTTTCCTTTGCATCTCTCCAGAACAGGAACTCACCAAACCTCAAAGGACTGGTTGAAAATCTCAGTTCTTAGGAGCATTAAAGGAAGTCAGCACTAAAATACCAACATACAAAAATAAAAAGAATTATCTTTGCTTAACTTTATATACTTTCTCAGCATTGGCACGCTTTACTACCAAAAAAAAATGGAAGAAAAGTTTTTTCAAGGTCTGATCATTTATTTGTTTCTCTTAAAGACTTGGTTTTGGCTAGACTTCATAGTAGAAGTCCTCGGAGGGAACTACCGGTGTGTCTTGGCAGTCTGATCCTGGTGTCTTCCTTTGGCTTCACTCATTCTCTTGGTGAAAAGTTTAATGTATTCTTCAGCTTCCCCCTTGCAGTTTGGTATTGTGTTGTTTTGTTGGAGCAATATGTTGGTACTTGTGTTGCAGGACATGCAGATGCTGAATCTTGGGGGTTTTGTCCTAGGCTCCTGACCTTCTTTGTTTAAGGGATTTCTGACAACACACTAACATAGATATCTTCATGAGAGAGACTGACAAGCTTAAGATTGAAGCTAGTGGTGTATACCCAGTAATCTATCTCACTCCTAGATTAAAACTCCAAGGCAATGACATCCACACCTGGGATAGGTACTTGTACCCCCATGTTGCCAACAGGATGTTTCACAGTTTTTAGGGGATGGACTCAACCTAACTGTTCACTGATAGACAAACAGATCCAGAAAAGATGGCATAGAAGCCCAGTAGTTGACTCTCCAGCATAGATAAACATGGAAATTCTGCCATTTACATCAATTTGTGGGTAGATTCGAAGGACATTATGTTAAATGCAACAGGCATAGAAAGTCAAACGGTGCATGGTCTTATCCATCAGAGAAATCATAAAACGGTTGATCTCATAGCAGTTGAGATCTGAGTAGTGACTTCCCAGCACCTGGAAGGCAGAGGCAGGAGGCTCTCTGAGACTGAGGCAGCCTGGCCATGTTTTAAAGTTTAGATTACCTCATCAGGTTGCGCTGTTCCTGAGCTTGATTACATATAACCACTTCAGCTTCAGTATCTAAACATAGTCCCTGTTTCTTCCTTTCTTTGGTTTTTCAAGACAAGATTTCATACAGCAAAGGTTGGTCTCAAACTCACTGTATAGCTAAGGTTGACCTGGAACTCGTTATATAGTTGAAGATGGCCTTTAACTCATAATCTTTCTGCCACCATCTTCCAAATTATAGAAATATAGGAATATAGGTATGTGCCACTATACCCAGTTTCCAACCATATTTTGACATGGAAAAAGAAATACAAAACCAATCCTGTAACACCATCAAGGCAATTGGTGAGTCATTGTTACATTTAATCATTATACTAATACCTGGATTTAACCAAAGGAAGTAAGTTAATTTATGTGGGTAACAGAAGTTGAACTACACACTTGGGCAAAGTCAGCACACAAAAAAGAAAGAACTTCTAAAAATTTCCTCAGTGATAAACGCTGGATGCCACCTGCTTACGATTTTGGTTTCAAGAGGATTTCAAACCAGGTTCTTTGTTCTATCAACAGGAGAATAACATTCAGAGTTCAAATTGGTGCAATATCTCAGGACCTCAAATTTGACACTTCCATAATTTTTCTGTAATAATTGCCTCCGGGGATTGAAACGGGCCTTTTGCTGGCCTGAATCGAAGAGGAAGATCTCAAACCTGGGCTGTTTCATTTTATTTCTTTTTACCCCCTAAAGCGCTGGAAATGGTTGGCCCTGATGAGCTCCTGAGGCAACCACAAGATGAGGTAACACAGGATCAAGATGGAAACCAAGCTCGCCCACATCCTACGTCAATTAGCTATTTTTCTCCTCTGTAAACAGAGGGAAGAGTGGTAGAGCTCTTACGGTAGACACTCTGCACCTTCTGACCTCCCCTGGAGTTTGTTTCTGCTCTACCCACCCCAACCTCCCTGTGCTGCCTTCTGGACTACCCATCCCCTACTCAAGCCAACAACAGAAAATGTTGTTTCACAATACTCAGTGTTTACTTTCCTCCAGCTTCCTCTGAAAAATCGTCATCACAGGGAATTCTCTGGGAGAATCACCAGGAAGGGTGTGTGTATGTGTGTGTGTGTGTGTGTGTGTGTTTGTTTGGGTGTGTAAAGGTGAGGAGGATAGTCTCCCTCTAGACTAAAATAAAGTAGGCTGAGGAGAACGCATCTTGGTAATAGAGTGCTTGTCTAATAAACAGAAAGCCCTTGCTTTAATCCCCAGCCTCGAGAAGGAAAAAAAAAAGTAAGTTGAGATTCAATTCCAAATTTGCTGACACTCATTCTTCCAGGTCCAAGGGCTTTTTTTAAAAGAATTAAAACATACAACGCTTCACAGGGGCATTTACAGGAAGACCAATTTCTTCTTTGATGCACTGAGCACCTGTTACATCAGGCAATGTACTAGGCACCATCTCAGATCAATAGCACAGGGCCTGAGGAGACAGCACAATCATGAAAGTATTGGCTTTTCAAGTGTGGGTGCCTGAGATCGCTCCACAAAATCCACCTGAAAAAGCTAGTCACAGTTGCATGATTCCAACTCTGGGTAGGAAAAAAATGGGTTAGCTGTTCTAATGCACGAGCTTCAGGCCATTTGGAGACTCCATCTCAAGGAACAAGGTGGGTGACTCCTGGGGAAATGACAACAGAAGATAATCTTTCACCTCCACTAACACACATGTGTTACTAGATGAGTGTTTCCCACAATGCGCACACACATACACACACATACACACACGATGATTAACATCTGGACTAAATCCACAGCTGAACAGAGTTGACTAAAAGCAAAGAATAGAAATACATTGTGGCAATAAATCTGTAAATACACTAGCTTCATAGAGGCCCAGTCATTTTAGTTCAACTAAAGCATCCAGAAGAAGAATATGCCACTTGAGACAAGGAAAGGGAAGCAGGGTTTTGTGGAGGAAAGAGCGTGTGCTTAGAGGAGAGCACGGCATGTCTGGGGAAGGGCAAACAGTTCAGAGTGACTGGCACAGAAAGTTCAGGGATGGGAACAAGCTGGCAAGGGAAGAGATTATTGGAGCCAAAGTAATTGAACTGTGATTGAGTTTCAGATATGATAATGTTTACAAGGATTCTGGCAGTATGATGAACAGGTGCCTATGACAGAGCAAAGACAGAATATTTACGCTTTCAGAGGATTAGGCAGGAACAGAATAAATTTTGAACATTCACTCCATAACAGATTATGTTATGTTACACATTTTGTCTCTTCATTTTTTCCATGACCTTGTAAGTTAAGATTTATTTAAAGGTTAAAATTACAATACAGTGCAGCACAGAGGAGCCTGGGGTCTTGGCCTGGGGCTGTGTGCTGGTGAGTGACAAGGTGCTTCAGAGGATGGCAGGGAGGCTTGGCTGCTCACGGTGGTTCTCTCCACTTCTTTGACTGCCTGTGCCAATGCTGCACTAGTGAGAAACTGGCTAGCAAGTCAAGGAGACAGGAGGCCTTCCAAAACCATGGGAAAACAAACGGAGGCAATCTCCTGGGAATTGCCCTCAACTACCTTTCAACAGAAACTGGAGAGTTTTTAAATTCGATCTCTCTCCGCCTCTCCTACTGATGGCACATGTTTCCATTCCATTTCTTGATGCCATAAAACCTTTAGCTTTTCTCCAACTTCCCCAGCGCGGAGCACCGTGATGGGCCAGTGTAGACCTGAACACCTGCTTCACCCTGAAGCAGAAACCTCTCCTCTAACTCTCCCTTCAATCTTACCATCGGCCCTCCCAGGCGTTTTCCTTGATGATACATACCTTCCATTGCCCACTCCCCCATCTTCCTGTCGTTACAGCTGCAGCATGAGTTCCATAGAGAATAACGCCTGCTATAGCTGCCCTTCGGAAGACAAACAGAAGACCGGAAGGAAACGGAGGACCCAACCCAGGCCCTTGCCATCCTTGTTACTTTTGTCTTTATACTTTCACGTCCTAAGTGGTCTTTATGTCCTTAACATGTCTCTTCTTGTAACTGAATAAGGAAATTTAGGGACACAAATGCCCTGACCCAACTAGCTACTCATCAAATTATTAGAGGTACTCATAGCCACTCTTGCTCCTTGATCTTCAGTGGTTCTTTATGCTTATTGGGATGAACTTTCAGAGTTGGCTAAGGGTCACTGAAATATCACTTAAAGTCTCTTAAATTCTGATTTCAAATTTGATTTTGTAGTCTTCTTTATACTGTTTATTTGTATACATGCTGAGTGTTATCATACTTATCACATTGGTAGTTTTTCCTTCAAATTACTTTTGGGGGGGACAAAATATTTAACCAAGCATCTGTAACAGTTATAGGATGGTTTGGATTATTAAACGGGACAGTCTTGAGTGGGCCCTGAATCTTCTCAAAGGATGGCATAGAGTGTGCTGTAAGGGAAGAGTGGCCATGCTTGGTGCCACTGCAGTAGGCATGCTTTGGTTGACTTAGAGATGAGAAGGCTTCACCGAGGATGTGGCACTTGAATGGGGTCCTGCATTAAAGAAAAAGAAGAAGGGACGGGCATTCCACTGTGATCAAACAGTAAAGGCACAGCAGGGTATGTCATATCCAAGGATCACAAATAGTTAAGGGTTGCCAAAGTCTACAATGTACAGGTGAAGGTTGAAGGAAGAGAGAAAGAGCTAATCCTTGAAAGATAAATTAGGGGTTTCTTTTCTCAACTTCTGCATGTCATATTGAGAAGCGATGAGTTCATTCAGTTGCCACTATGAACCATGTTGTGTTTCAAAAAATAGATCTAGCAGAAGAAAATCAGTACAGTAAAGTATAAATATCTCCACAGAGTCCAGCTAGAAAGCTTTCTCCTGGGTCTGTGTCCTGTACTCTGCCTCATCTGCTCAGAGTGTGGAAAAATAAGAAGCAGTAGGGTTGGTGATGTAGAACAGGGGTAGAATGGTGGCCCAGTATGTGCGAGGTCCTGAATTTGAACCACAGCATTTCAGAAAGAATAATAAAGTGTTTTCTTAGATATAGTATTTAAATATCAATTCACAATAACCTCCGTCTAGTATGATATTTCTCCAAAACTGCTGCCATCTCCAAGCAGCTTGTTGACTGAAACAAGGAGGGTGGTAGGGTGGCTTCTAAGAGATGCTTCAATTTAATGTAAACACCTATTCTCCTTGAGAAGAAGCTTCCAGAAATATACTAAGAGAATTAGCTACCCAGGTTCTTTACCTGTAGCTCCTTTAAACCTTGCCATGACTTTGAAGTTTATCAGGGTTCTAGATCTTTCTTCAGAATTTTAGAGTGCCTCAGAAGGCACTGGGTAACACTGGAAAGAAAACAGAGAGGAAGAAAAAGCAAAGGCCGCATATGTTTTGTTCCCTAATACATTCTGTTTGGAATTAACGTCTTATTGGTGAGCTAAGCATAGAACTCGTTACACAGAAGCTATCGAAATGTTGTGTCAGATGAGAAAATCACGTTCTTTATTTCTCATTCTCAATATAAACGGGTGATAAATCACCACCTAGGGGGGTATATGCATTAGGGCTTCCCACATAAACTTCGCCTCCGCGTGTGTAAACATCTTCCTATCATCACAAATAATCAACAGGAGAGTAGCAGATGAAAGTTTAGCTTTTCCCCAGAATGTTTATCGTGCTTGTTTTAAACTGTTTATAGGAGAGACTGAACCATAAATGTCTTTCAGGAGGTGGGTAGACCCATATGGCTCAGAAGGCTTTTCTGTGATAAAATGTTTGGTTAAATTTTAGGCAACACATGGCCCTTTCATAGCCATTGTTTGTCATTTCAAACATTGCTGTTGATATTCGACTCCTAAAACAAATAACACCACCCTAAAACATTTATAATAACTTAAGAAACAAGGCTCATCTTAGCCCTGCCAGGAACCAGCTGTGAGCTCTTCAGTCCATCCTTGCTCAGCTGTGGCTCAGGAAGACAGGTTTGTCCATCACTGCCTAGCGGACTGTGGGGCGGGGCTTGGTTCTCATCTTGAAGGAAAACCCTGGATGCGATCCACATTCAGTGCTGGCCACGTGAGGCTTTGCAGTCTGATACTCCTCTATGTGGCCCGGGTTGGGAGGTCCATGTGGGGATTGGGGCAAGTGGATGCTCAGTAGCCTGGATAGGGTTGATTTCTGAAGCATAAAGCAATGCCTTGGAAGTGAGTCCCATCCAGCCTGAGTCTCAATGAGTTAATGGAATATACAAACATTGCTTTGAAAGCTGCCATTAGGTTATCTCGCGCAGAGCACAGAGCGTTTCTTGCTTTGTCCAAGCTCAAGTAGTAGTGAAGGAGATTAGCCAAAAAGGGGCAGACCCGGCCCCAAGGCTGCTGCGTTCTCTCTAGTTCATTTTCACGATGGAAATAAAGTTTATCTGTGTTAAGCCCTCACAGAATCACAGAAGCAAAGACTTAAGCAAGAAAAAGGGAAGCTTTTTGAATAAGTATTTATTTATATTGATGGCATAATACCTTAAGAATAATATGTTTCAAAGGTTTTTGCTTGGAGTTTATTGAGTAGAACAATAAAAATAAATAAATCCTTTGTGCTTTTCCCTTAACTAACTGTTTTGGCTTTTCTGATTTGATTTCAGTCAAAAGTACTCTAAACTCAAAGGCAAGTGCATTCAAGCCCCCCTCCCCTCATTTCTTCATGTATGAAAAGGTCGATTCAATAAGTTTGCAGTAAACAAGGGAGCCCAGTTGTGCCAGCAGAGATGGATGGGTGGTGGGGAACTGAGGCGGGGCATTTCCCCACCAAACGTGTGAACAAGTACTCTGAAGGCACAGACAAGAGAGAAATCTCCCTTCTGATGGCTGAGGAGACCAGAGTGGAGAGAGGACTCCATTGAAGGGCTGGCTGTTGAGTAGCCTTGAAAGATCAGTTTGGCCTCACAAGGAAAAGTGTGATGAGAGAAGGCGGGCAGCAGAAAAACAGGAAGGCCACCCATCCTTGCACCCACTCCTTCCTTTCTGGATGCAAGGAAATATGTATGTGCCTCTTTTTTTCTTTCTATTTCACTTCTTCCTTTCTTCTTTTCTCCATCTATGGGAAACTAGAATTCCACACCTTGTATTGAAAAAGTGGCTTTTCGTTTGCCCCAGTACCCTAAATGGGGTGCTATCTTCTGCCTAAATAGCTATTGATAATCTCCAGGGTTATTTTGTTTGCAGACATTGGAGGTCTACTAGCAGAGGCAAGGGTGCACATGACAGGCATTGTGCCATCTCACGCCATAGCTGATGTCCCACAGATAATTAGGCAAGGGAAAGGCTTATTTATAATCACTTAGTCACTTCTGTCTTCTATGTAACATGATTTTGTTTTGTTTTCTGAGACAGGGTTTCTCTGTAAAACAGTCATAGCTGTCCTGGAACTCACTTTGTAGACCAGGCTTTGCCTCCTAAGATAATTCTTATAATCTCCTAGGCACTGATATTTTAGATACCCAGCTCCCGTATGAATGTGAATAAAATGCATTTCGACTTGGAAACTTGTGCCTATCAAAAACTTTCCATAGTGTGCTGTTGTCACAGAATTACACATCTTCCCAAGACTTGAGTAAACCACATTGCTTCCACAGCTTATGTCATTTAATCGTCGATACAATGCAAGAATGTAGATGTCTTCCAAGAGAAACGGAAGCATCAGGCTGTTTCCCTGGTTGCTTCTGGAGCCAGCTGGCCAAGCTTGTGTCTCCTGCATTTCACGGTGGATGGCTGGTAAAGCATGCACCGTGTGGTTTGCCAACATCCTCTAGCAGGGCCTTCTTCCTGCACATTGGCTTCATGACTTTGGGCAAGTGTTTTAACAACTCTGAGCTTACTTTCCTTATCTATAAAATGGTAATAATACTGTACTTAACTTGTAAATATCAAAGGGCATTGAGAAACCGGTGGATGGATGCAAGTCTCCATCCTAGAACCTTGCCTCCAACCTAGAGCTTACACTCCCACAAACAACACATAAGGTTCCTTTTCCACCACAGCCTTGCCAGCAGTTGATGTCTTTTTTTTTCTTTGTCACAACCATGCTGACTGGAGAGATATAGACTCACAAAAGGTTTTAATAGGTATTTCCTTGAAAAACGAAAAAATAAAAAAACCTATGTCTTACCAACCTGCCCAAACATGAGCTGAACAAGGGTGACACAGACTGAAATGCCAAAGTAGATGGGGAAAGGCCCCACGGACTCACCACCACACAAACAGCTATAGGCCAGTGAGGAAAGCTGAGAGTGGGAGAAGCGGCATTCCCCAGGGGAGAGCACACCCATTGGCTGACAATGGGCAGCCATGAAAGCACACCTACAAGTAGCCTTATATAGACTGGACAGGTTAGATTTAGGAATACCTACGTCTATACATATATGCATGTGGTTACCATGAATGAAAAATAGACCATGGATTTAAAGGACCGTGGAGCAGATGGGAGGGTTTGGAGGGAAGGAGGAAGAGGGAGAAATATTGTAATTACATCATCATCTCAAAAATTAAAAAAATATATCAAGGCTACAGCAAGCGGCCACTACAGGCCAAACTTCCCACCAAGAGGCTACACATGCTCCCTCTCCCAGTAAGGAGTCCCTATCCCTGAGAGGCCCTGCTTGTGGGACCCACAGCCAAGGTCTCCAGAGCCCAGCGTACAGGGTCTGAGGGACTGTTACTTGCCAATAATACACATTCACTCAGGACTTCATCCGCTCCTTACATACTCGAGGTTTGGCTCCCCACAATCCAAAAGCTAAGGACATCAAGGTGAAGCAGGAAGGGCTGGGATTGGACCAGTAAATTATGGCTAATACTCCATTTGTATAGAAGGAAAAGTCTTATAGCATCCACCAGTGACATTCCAGAACAAACAGCAACCTGCTACCCTCCTAGTAAGACTCTGACCTGAATAATCACACATGAAATTGAATGAAAAGTAGGCCCTGGCAATGCTGAAGCATGTATGGGCAGCAGGTATACAGCAGTTCTGTTGAATTTTGGTTGCATGGCCTAAGTTGATGAGGACAACTGACCAAGTCTCTTCCTCAAATAAGCACACATATTCAAAAATAAAAAAGTGTGTGTGTGTGTGTGTGTGTGTGTGTGTGCTCTTGGTCTTGGTTTCCAATAAGAGACACTGCAAATGCTAGTGGCCAGGATGGCTCTAAAAGAAGGGAGCAAAACATAAATCCAGGCCCTGACATCCAAGGACAAGATAGCATAACTTTATTCTTTGACTCTCAACGTTTCCCTTTGTTTGGCTATGAAACCACAGGGATGTTCAGTTCCTATTCCTGCCAGCACCACACCTACCTACCAGGTAGTGCTCTGGTGTAGGAGGTCCTTCTTTTTATGTGTTGCTTTCATTGGTTAAATAAAGAAGCTGTCTTGGCCTTTTGATAGGGCAGGACTTAGATAGGCGGGGAAAAGAGAACAGAATGCTGGGAAGAAGGCAGTGTGGCAGACACCATGCTTCTCCAGCCCAAGATGGACACTGGTTAGACTCATGCCAGTAAGCCACATCCTCATGGTGAATACAGACTATTAGAAATGGGCTGAATCAAGATGTAAGAGTTGGCCAAGAAGAGGCTAAAACTAATGGGCCAGGAAGAGTTTAAATAATACAGTTTCTGTGTAATGATTTCGGGCATAAGCTAGCCGTACCAAAAGCAGGCCTGCGGCTGGGAGCTGGGCAGAGGGGCACAGCCTGCTCCTCCTCATGCAACAGCGCTCATTGCCTAGTGAACCGCTATTTACATGTGTAGAAAACAAAAGATTTATGCCATATCAAGAACCTCTCCACTTCTGAAATTCAGTCCCCAAAGAGCAATTCCAAACTCTCCCCCATGGAATCAATCAAGTCCCTCCTGATCATCTGCTAACTCTTCAAACTCTGGGGCTTTCACCACAGCCCTTTCTGATCCCCCACATAATGACACACTGCTAATTTCAATGACTTCACTAATAAATTATATTTCCAAGTTGAATCAAAACAACAATGTGCCAAGCACTGCTCAAGACGAGAGATAGGAAGAAATCCTGCCAAAGCAGGCAAAAGGCTTTTTTAAAAATCAAGAAGCAATCACTGCATTGCCTTCCTTGATTTCAACAGCAATTATGTTAATAATCAAAAGAGACGGGCAATCAAAGCAGAGACACAATCAGCAGGATTGTGATGTATTTCTTTATGCCTCTTGACAGATGCAGCAGTGAAGCCCTGGAACCCCACTTATGACCAACGCCCTTTACTCTACTAACCGTTTTACTGGGTGACTTTCCTTACTGGGAAAATCGCTTCAGAGTGTCTTCAAGTAGTTATGCCTTTCAAAATGTAGGATACTTTTCAATGTATACGACTCAGACTTTCCCTGTTCAGAACAAGAAAACAATTCTATAAGTGAAAAAAAAGTGTCTTGGGCAACTCTATTCCACAAAAATCAAACAGTGTGTTTTAACCTATTATCAGTAGTATTTGATTATTTACCTTTCTTTGCACACCTGTTCCCTCTCTTTATAAAAGAGATTCTGTTGTTTGGGGGGATTTTGTTTGTTTGAAGCTCCTGAGAAGAAAACACTTGCTAATTGATAAATGAAAATAAATACCTTTCTTTCTCACAGGTTTCTCTTATTCCACAGCTAGTCTGCCATGGTGAAGCAGACATACATAGTGTTGGTATTGATTGGCTCATATGATCCTAAGCAACTCAGAGAGCATCCATATGTCTGCCAGACACTGTCCCATCTACAAAACAGGACATAACATATAAGTGCTTTTGTGTTTATCATGGGTTCCTTCCCTTCTTGTTTTAGGTCTATGCTGAAAGCAAACCATTTCAACCTCATCACTATATTTTCTCATCCACACAATACGAAGTTGAATACTGACTTTCTTAAAAATAGGAGGAAATACACACATATATTCATAGTTCCTATCCTAATTTCATTGTTTCTACTGAATTTAAATTTTTTAACTTTGAGAATTTTGTACATGAGTACTGTATTTACATCATTTCTACCCTTCCCTCTCCTAACTCCAACTTCTGTGTCTCTTCTAATCTGTTTCAAATTCATAACCTCTTTCTCTTTATAGAAATATAGAAATATATGTAGATAGATATAGATATATAACCTGCTCAGTCTATTTACTGATGCTTATATGTGTATGTGTTTAGGAATGACCATTTGGGATTGGAAAATGTCAGAGAGATAGGAACTGTGAAAGATTGAATGCCCATTTCTCAACAGACATAGATTCTTGTGGCTCTTCACGAAGGGGTGGGGACTTGTGAGATTTCCACAATTCCTATTGCATTTTGACCTGTCATTGTGCTGGTCTTGTTTAGGTAAATAAATTGTTGAGCTGTCATGGGTGCAGGTTCCCTGTCATTATTGAAGATATAATTTCCCAGCAACTGTACTGGTATCTGACTCTTTAATATTTCCATGGTGTTCCCTGAGCATTAGATACATGGGTTGTGTGTCAGTTGGGGCTGGGCACCCAGAGTCATCTCCTTTCCTCAATTTGACCACTTGTGGCTTTCTGTAATGGTATCTGTCTACTGAAAAAAAAAGGAAGCTTCTTTGATGAGGGGTAAGAGCCATACCTATCAGTGGGTATAGGGTAGATATTTAGGATGCAGTTACCAGCTGCACTAGTTTAGGAAAATGGCAATAATAGGTTCGCCTCAAGGATCCGTGACTTCACCAGATTGCTGGTGAGGTTTGCAGTACCAAGCATACCTCCTTTCCTATTGAGTACAGTTGGATGACCTTTAGTTATCTCCAGGATGTAAAGGCTACTATTGAATGTTTGTGGATGGATATCTATCCATGTTGGTCACTGTTGTGGTTCATAGGCATCACAGATGGGTAGGATCATTGATGCTTTTCCTTCCTTGGCATCTCAAATTACACCCTAGGGTTCTACGAGGGATAGTCCTCAGGGAGGTTGTTTCCAGGTCAGTTTTAGATTGATTAGTCCAAGTTCTGGGTACAACGTGTGTGGTATCTTCAGTAGTAGGGTTTTACCTTGCTGTATTAGGAGGCAAACAAGGGCAGTGACAATACTGTATATTGTTTTGGGGAGTCTCTTAGACTGCTCTGACCAACAACATGAAGAGAAGAATCCCATGCCTGGCACTGGAGTTTTTATTAGAGAGTCTAAGTCTCCTGTGGGAAGGGGGGGGTCGTTATCAGCCCAAGTACCTAACTTCATTTCATATGTGTGTGTGTGTGTGTGTGTGTGCATATCTTTAACATTATTTATACTAACTATATATGTGTATGTTCTTAACATTATGTATAGCGTCTTCCTCTCTCTTCTTCTGTGTTGCCCTCAATACTGTCTCCCCTTTGAAAGTCTTCCCCTTCTGCAGTTAACTCTTTCAAAGCACCTATATCCTAATACCCCTTATCTAGACCTTCTCACCCCATCACAGTCTAGTGTCTGCTGTCATTCCATGTCATACACTCACATTTAAATTTGGAGCTAGGATCCACAAATAGAGAACATGGGTATGTGTCATTCTTGGTCTGGGTTATATCATTCAGTATAATATTTATTAGTTCCAAATCTCCTAGTGTCTTTCTCAATATCGTTCTTCAGAGATTTGGAATTAAATAAAAATGAAAACACAACACATCAAAAATTTCTGAGCCACATTAAAAGCAGTCCTCACAGAGAAGGTTACAGTTCCAAGCACCTACAGTAAAAATCAGAAAGAACAAAAATAAATAACCCAAGTGAGCAACTCAAAAATTTGGAAAAACAAGATGAAACTAAATTCAAATCCAACAAATGCCAAGAAATAATAAAAATCAGAAAATTTATGAAATAGAAACAAAGAAAACAATACAAAGAAACAGTGAGTCTAAAATCTGGGAAGATCAAACAAGCTCAACAAACATTTGGCCAAAAGGGAAAAAATGACCCAAATTAACAGAATTGGAGATGAACTAGGAACTAGGAAACATTACAATAAGCAACAAACAAGTCCAGGTGGCTACAGGGAAATACTAAAAATATATGCTACATTAAATTAGAAATTGTTTTAAAAGATGCGTTCATAGATTTATAACAACCACCAAAGTTAAACCGAGAAGAGGTCAACAATTTAGACTCATAACAAGTAAGGAGGTAGTAATAAAATCCTTCCAGCTTAAAAAAATAAAAAATATAAAAGTTCAAGTTCAGACAGATTTACAGCAGAATTTTGGTGAACTTCCAAAGAAGAGCCTGCAATTAATACTTATTAAAATATCCAAAGAAATAGAAACAGAAAGAACACTTCCAAATTCCTTCTGTGAAGCCAATATTTCTCTAAGACCAAAGCCAGGTAAAGACATAGAAAACAAACAAGGAAAAAACCAGAACAATAGGCCCTACCCCCAGTGAACATAGACATAACAGTCCTCAAGAAAACACTTGCAAACTGAATCTCGCACATCGAAAAGATCATTCCCAACACTCAAGTTGGCTTTATCCTAGAGATAGAGAGATGGTTCAATATAAGTCAAGAAATAATTACAATATGCTAAAAGGCAAGTCAAATGATCATCTTAATAGGTGCAAAAAAGACCTTTGACAAAGTGCAACATGTACCAAGAGAGTAGGAATGGAGGAAGCATATCTCAACATAATAAAAACTATGTATGTGTATGTGTGTTTATGTATGTGTATATACACTTATATGTACACACATGAATATATGTGCCTGTACATAAATATATTCGCATATATTATGTATTTATCAGCCAACAACCTACATTTATCCTGAATACAGAAAAAGTCAGGGCTACCAAATTAAAATGAGGAACAAAACAGGGCTGTTCACTATCCCCACTCCTTCCAATACAGTGCTGGAAGCACTCACTCCTTGAGCAATAAAGGAGGAGAATGAAATTAAAGGGGTACAAACAGGGTGGGTAAAAAGTCAAACAATCACTATTTCCATACAGATGATGTGATGCTGTACATTGGAGGTCCCAAAAATCCCGCCAGAAAACTTCTGAAAATGACCAAGAATGTCAGCACAGTGGCAGAATACAAAATCAACGTATACAATTCAGTAACATTTCTATACATGAATAGGAAACACGCCAAGAAAGAAAGCATAGAAACACTCCAATTTACAATACCCTGAAACAAACAAAAATATGTAAGAATAAACCTAATCGAGTTGGTGGGAGAACTCTACACTAGCTATTCTTTTTATAAAAAAGGTTTACCATGGTTCTTCTTATAATGACTAACAGAAAGAGAAGATTTCTTCTTTAATCTTATCTTTGGAATAGAAGGCCTGGGTGTCATATATAGGGATATTGGCCCAAATACCTGCTCCCAGGACTTGGCATACTAGTTAAGGAACTCCACGATTGCTTTTTGGAAATCTATTTTGTTTTGTTGTGAGGTTTTTTCTTATCAAAACAAAGTACAGTTAGAGAAGGGAGAGTCTAGCTAGTGCATGTATGTACAGAGGTGATGTGTGTGTGCATGCTAATGATGACCTAACAAAGTTAATGCATGTGCCCACTCTACATAGATGTTGGCCTCCAGTGTGCAGAGACAGTGTGACAAGAGATATTATCTTGCACATCTCAGTAGGTACTGTTAGTATGAACCAAAACTGCTCATCAGATACCTAGGGATCGCTCCTTTCTTCCCCTCGCTACTTTCCCAACCCCTTATTCTGTAACACCTGACTCCAAAATAACTGCTTCCCCTTAGTCCAAGTCATACTCTCTTGGCTGCTTCAGAAGTCATTATTTTTAATTTTGTGTTTGTTCCTTCCAATGAAATTACTTAGAATACCCAGTGTGATGTCTTTGAAACCTAGATAAATCATGTCGTTCCAGTTTTGAAACTTTGAACTAGGTTTTCACCTTGTTTAGAATAAAATCAGAACTCCCGCTTTTACTTGGTCTGAGTTTCTGCCACTCCACTTGTCTATTACACCTAAAAGCCACCGACCCTTCTTTATTGCTCTTCACAAACTCATTCAGACCACGGGACTTTTATTCAGTAGCCCCGCCCCGCCCCTTCTCTTCCCTTTCACCTTCAGTTTCACTTCCTGAGGACCCAGTTACATGAAGTCCGAAAATATCAATGGAGAGTTCCGAAAGTGAACAATCCCTCATTTTTAAATTGCGATTTTTAAAAGGGTTATGGTGAAATCTCACAGCTTCTCACTTCACCCCAGCAGGAGCAGGAACCGCCCCTTTGGGCACCATTTCCACGTTATATAAGCTGCGGCATGACAGTCAGACAGCAGACCTCTCGGGTTTTAGACCACCTATGGAGGTGCCCCGTGCTTGTGCTCCATCACCCTCACACACTGGGCCAGTTCTATGTCACAGTGTTCACAGTATTGTCCTCACTTCATCCCACTGTGCAGGCCAGCTTCATCCCACGCCACACAAGAAGAAAAGTCAATACAAAGCAGAAAGGTGTTCTGGGAGCAGCAGAGAGGAGAGAGAAAGACTGTAGTTATACAACTTACACTCCTGTTTTCATTCTTACCGTGGCTAATTTCTAACTAGCTGTAGTTTATAAATTAAAGGAGGCAAGTGTGGATAAGAAAACACACAGGTGGTTAGGATTGATGCTGTTGATAAGCTGCATCGGTTGGTACATCTACAGATGCAGCATCCACAGACTCATCCAAATAAAGACCAAAATATCATTTACTGCATCTCTGTAGAGCACGAATCATTTTCCTTGTCCTCCTTTCTTAAACAATGCAGCATAACCATCATTTACGTAAGATTTTCACTGCAGTAGGTGTCATGTAGGAAATTTAGAGGAGCTTTAAAGTACATAGGGAGATTAAACGGCTGCAGAGGAAGACGGCAGCGTTTTATATAAGCGGTGTGTGCATCCACAGATTTTAGATCCTGGAACATCCCTCTCCAGATACTAGGAGATGACTGTATTTGATAATTCCTGCAAGTCAATCTTCAGAAGGCTGGCATCCCCACTATGAAGACCTCCAACTGAAGACCACATTCTTAGAGAAACATTCACCTAAGGCTGGCATCACCCTACGCTTTAACACACCTTACACTAATTTATATAGCAAGTACATTTTTGCAGCATTTTTATCTTAGAGGTTGACTGTTTTCTTGTATCTTGCCCTATAATAGAATGTAAATTCCTGGAGAGATCTTTGTGTATCCATTCTGAGAAAGAGCCATTGGCCGTGTGCGCCGCCCATAGGCGAACTCGAACATATTAGAATGAACAAATAAAAGCTGGTTAGAAAATATAAAATCTGAAGTAAGTCATAACTGCTTCCCAGCCTTTTGGTTAAGATCAAGTTTCAAATAAGTCAGACACATACCTGAATTCTTGTTTATATGACTTAGTAACGTATTACGAACTGTAACCACTTAGGCAAGTGTCTCAGTTCTTACAGAACTTGATGAATGAGCATGTTTCACCTTCACACATGATGATCAGCAAAACTACAGCCAGCTGTGAGCCGTGGTCAGGCCTCAGCTATAATCCTTAAGACCGCAAAGCCTTGTGGAACCACTTTCTGAGCTGGACCTTAGTACCTGTTAGGGTTCACAAGTTCATAGCAAATAGAAATAAACCTGGTTGGCTTTCCACTAGAACACTGGATGCTTGAGGGTCACTTCTTTTTCCACGGCTTTTGCTAACTGGATCCATTCATCTTTGAATTCCAAAGCTTGATATCAGTTTTAACAACATTTTGCTCAGTCAATGTTTTGCTTTGCTACCCCTCGAACAGAAGGTGCTAACTGGAGGCTCAGGACAATTCGTTTTCTCCTGGTTCGACTTTCAAATCTTCCCAAGAATAAGATACAACAAGAAGTACAGTTATATTTTTCTAAGTTGTACATTTTAATAAAAAATGCATTTTACTTCTTGAGCCTGTTGCTACTAGTTTAAAAGTTGCACAAAAAATAATAAAACAAGCATTTGCCCTTCCCTTTACATGGAGAAATTGGACAGAAGCAAGCAACCATGTCCAGGTGTCAACAGACTACATAATCTGGTTTTTATAGTTCCAAAAAAGTGACATTAATATAACAAGAAAAGGAGGCAGAGTTTTGCCATCCCAGAAGCTGCTTCCAAATTGCCATACTGAGGTTTATATTGATTATAAATGCTTTGTCAATAGCTCAAGCTTATTACTAATTAGTTCTTACAACTTTCTGCCACATGATTCGTGGCTTTACCTGTCCTCCAGCATGTCCTGCTCCCTCTGAAGTTGGTTGGAATCTGTCTGACTCCACTCTCCTTCTTCCCATCATTCCCAGTTTGACTTTTCCACCTAACTTCCTGCCCAGCTACTAACCTGTCAGCTTTTTATTAAGCAATGTGTAGCAACAGGCTCCTTGTTTATCCCTGGCCGCTTAGTCCCAAAATAATCACACAAAAACTGTATTAAGTCACTGCTTGGCCCATTAGCTCTAGCTTCTTATTGGCTAACACATATTAATTTAATCCATTTCTATTAATCCGTGTATTGCCACATGGCTGTGGCTTACTGGCTAAAGTTCTGAGTGTTTGTCTCTAGTGGTTAAGTGGCTTCTCCTAGACTCCAACTCCTTTCTCTCAGCATTCAGCTTAATTTTCCCTGCCTAACTAAGTTCTGCCCTGCTATAGCTCCAAAGCAGTTTCTTTATTCATTAATGGTAATCACAGCATACAGAGAGGAATCCCACATCACCAATGAGAGTAATACACATTCACAGTGTACAGAAGGATTATTCCATAGCACGGAAATGCTAAGGCCACTGCAGCTTATGTTTCAGAAAGAGTGAAGGGAGAAAACCCAGAGAGATGGTTCAGTGGTTAGCAGCATTTGTGGTTCTTTCAGAGGACCTGTGTTCAATTCCCAGCATTCATGTGGTGGCTCATAACCATTCATAACTTATTCTTTGTTTCATTGTTTCTCCTTTCCCTAAACCACCTCATCTAAAAGTGAGTAGTCTGCAGAATTTACAAAGCGGATTGGCCTGTCCTCTGGCCGCTTCCCTCTTCAGCGTCATCTTGTGTGACAGTCCTTGTCATTTTACCACCAACCAACCCCTTATTTGGAAACTGTTGGGAGGGGAAGCTCTGAGTCCTCACTACCAGGTCAGCCTGATATCCATCTCTGGAGCAAGTTTTCTTCTTTAAAAAAAAAAAGTTGTTGGAGCTGGGAGGTGGTGGCGCACGTCTTTAATCCCAGCACGCAGGAGGCAGAAGCAGGCAGATCTCTGTGAGTCCAAGGCCAGCCTGGTCTACAGAGTGAGTTCCAGGACAGCTAGGGTTACACGAAGAAACCCTGCCTCAGAAAAAAGAAAATTGTTGGATACATTTACAACCTCTTGCTGCCAATCAGCTTTCTCACATTGGGAATCATGCCAAAAAGCAAAGAGGGGCTTTTTCAAGACAACTTATTTCTAAGAGTACATAGCAGTGACCATGGCATTAGTAAAAACATACCAGCAAGCATTTTGCGTATGGATTATTGCTTTTCAGATGCCCGTTATCCTGTTATCCAATGATTACTCTTCTGGGAAAACACTTTGAGGATATTCTCTTTCTATACAAAGGATTTTAGGAACAAGAGGATTTAATGCAGTGTTATTTGTAAATAAAAATAAAAGAGGGAGATGGCCCAAATGCCGAAATTACAGAAGTGACTGCATCAGATCTAGTGCTAGGCTAGAGAGACAGTGTAGACAGTGCACTCTCAGGAAACACGATGACTGGAGGGTTCCCAGAACCTATGTAAAAGGCAGGAGGTCATGTGTCCTGCCTGTAACTCGGTAATCAGGAGTCAGAGACTGGGAATACATGGAGCAAGTGGACTAGCAGCAGGTTCTAAGACTGTCTTGGTGACTAAGGTGGAGCTCAGATGAGCAAAGACACTGGACATCAGCCTCCAGCCCAGAGAAGGAGTATACCAGCACCTGGACCCACATAAATATAATCATGAAAAGTCAAGGAAAGAGATCCTCCCACCACTCTAACAAAAAAGAAAAAAAACTCAACAAACTAAACAACCAAACAAAAACCTTAGTAATAATAATAAAAAAGGCCAAAAAGTATCAGAAAAATCATCCTTAAAATAAAAAACCAAATAAATGCAAGAGAGAATGGTTAATAATCAGAATGCTAATGGCTGAGTTAGCACTATTTATGAGTTGATGAGTCTTAAGTCATTTTATTATCTTTTCTACCTTTTGTATATTCTAACACTTTCTTAGTAATCATCAATATTTCTTTCATTTTTTTTTAAAAATTCCAATTCATGGTGCTCACTTAGTGGTGTTAAAAAATAATATAAGTGATATAAGTCAGATTCATAAAAAGAAATATTTATTTTTCTCATATAACAGTCTAGATTTAATTCTTTGTGTGTGTGTGTGTGTGTGTGTGTGTGTGTGTGAGAGAGAGAGAGAGAGAGAGAGAGAGAGAGAAAGAAAGAGAGAGGTGAAAGTAAAAGGGAATATGCCAGGGAAGAAAGAGGTCTAAGAGAAGATTTAGAAGAAAGGGTAGTATAAGAAAAAGAAAATATTACATTTTCCCTCCTATGCAGAATCTAGATTTTTACGTGTGTTTATATATTCCATACATTTATTATTTCATATAAATTTAGATTATATAATATATTTATGTATTATATAAATCTATATTTATGTGTTATATATTATTTATAATATATTGCAATATATAATAGAATAATTAAATATTATTTTTATAAATATGGCATTAAGTCAGAAGGGGAACTATTTAAAGGGGAGGCTGGAGACAAACATGAAGGGATAGAAAGTATAGGGGGTGTGTAGAAAATATGAGCAAGGCACAATACCATATATATGAAAATATTATAAGTGAAATCCATCATTGATACACTAAAAACTAATCAAAACTAAAACAGAATAAATAATGAATACATGAAACAATTTCTAAAATGAGAAAAACAAAAACCAAGAAATAAAAATCACAATTGACTGAAAATTAGGCATGGGAATATCACTGAATTTTTTTAATCAATGTGTGCTTGCTTGATTTTGACTGCTAACTCCAACATGTCTCATGAAACAAAAATCATCTCTCTCACATCTTCCATGTCTTCAAAGTGCAATGAAGGAATTAAACTGGATTATTGGGCAAGCTCTCTGTCTTAGTGAGGGTTTCTATAGCTGTGAAGAGACACCATAACCATGGCAACTCTTATAAAGAAAAAACATTTCATTGGAATGGCTAGATTACAGTTCGGAGATTTAGTCCATATCATCATGGGATATGGTGGTGTGCAGGCAGACATGGTGCTGGAGCAGGAGCTGAGAGTCCTTACATCTTGACTCACAGGCAACAGGAAGTGGTCCATTTCACTGGATGTAGCTTGGGCATAGAAGATCTCAAAGCCCAAGCCCACAGTGACACGCTTCCTCCAACAAGGCCCCGCCTACTCTGACAAGGCCATACCTCTCTTTGGAAGCCATTATCTTTCAAACCACCACACTCTCTAAACTCTGTTTAAAAGCAGCATTGTGTGATTGGATCTAAGTAGTGCTAGGCCACATTGCAGGCTTGCTCTTTGTCCCACCTCATTGTAAAATAGGATTTTCTATGGGGCAGATGATGGTGTGGATATGTCACCTGTTTGGTGTGTCTAGTGGCCTTGCCACTCTTTCTTGAGATCTTTTCTGAACATAATTTTCTCGTTCCATTAAAAAGTGTTTGACCTGAGCCAGTAACTATACCACACATACTAACTTAGCTATACCACACATATGATAGCTATATTATAATATTAATGTGTGAATGATACTAGAAGGCTAATAATAAATTAATACCATATATTACTATGTAAGTCATAAAAGCACATACTGCATGCCCCTCTGGATCGCTATGACTTTTCTTTTTAGGTGTTTAATTTAGCTTCACAAGCCTTTGTGAAATGTTCATCTTTTTTTACCTTGCCTAACAAAAGAAATTCTTAAGATCTAAAATTTTAAGACTGTGCCATAACCTTCTCAAACACGTGCAAACTAAATACAAAGCAGTACTGACACGAGGCTTGAGTACCAACTTACTCACCCACAGGGTAAGACTATGCTCAAAGGGCATCTGATTATCCCTCTACCTTCTTTTTGTTTTTTTTTTCTTGGGCAAAACGAGTCCTGTAACATGCATCCATTATGTCCAGCCCATGGCTGCTGACTAAGACTGTTGCTTCCCGTGCATGAGAAGTAGTCCCATAGAAGATAATTTATGGAAATCACAATTCACTCATAAAGCTTCACTGAGTTCCTTTTAAGGGCTACACATTATACTTAGGTAAAGACGGAGATAAGCCGCACAGTACAGAACCACACATTCTGCA
Source organism: Ondatra zibethicus (assembly GCA_004026605.1). Lineage (NCBI taxonomy): Eukaryota > Metazoa > Chordata > Mammalia > Rodentia > Cricetidae > Ondatra > Ondatra zibethicus. Next base: position 292,607 of record PVIU01000107.1, read on the forward strand.
TATATAGTAACAGGAGTGAAACCAAAGGAGAGATGCCATTAGGGGAGGGCTGTGCCACTCAAGGTGGGTTTGGAATGCCAGTGACATAAGGAAGGTCCTTGTTGACGTATGGTCTGCTTCCTTCCCTCATCATATAGTGGCCAGCTTTTCAGGACTATTGATTGGTGACATCTCTGTTTGTGATTGTCTAGTGCACAGTGCTTCGAAGGTGTTAAGTGCTTTGAAAATCCCAATGATAAACATCTAGACCCAGCACAGAAGCTGCCAGGAAGCTGGCTTGTGTATGGGGGCAGCCACCTCTATAAAGGCAATAAACACATCCCGTGTATAGAATGCTCTGGAGATCGCAGTCTTTCTGCCTCCTAATCCCTGGTGCTTTCCCTCTGTAATGACTTGTCAAAAACGAGACACTCAGCAGAACATTAGAGTGAATGACTTCCTCATAGATGAGATACCCGGGCTGGGGAGGTGTCCTCATAGGATACAGTGTTACAGAGACACAGGAGAAATTAGAGTCCAGTTTGGCCTCCCTGTCAGGACTCAATCTTGTGTTTCTTCCTGGTTTCTGCTTGTAACCTGAGGTCAACTGAAGTTAAATCTTTTAGTTGATTCTTTTTGTTTTGTTTTGTTTTTCGAGACAGAGTTTCTCTGTAGCTTTGGAGCCTGTCCTGGAACTAGCTCTTGTAGACCAGGCTGGCCTCGAATTCACAGAGATCGGCCTGTTTTAGTTGATTCTTGAGAAACCACTTCCAGTTTGTTTTCTGAGGCGCAACTTTTCATCTCAGTAACAACAAAAAGTCAATTATTTAAACCTGCACTTAGCTCATCGCCTATTTCTCCTCACCAGCCATGGAGATTATGTTCAAAATGATCAAACTTAGGTCAGCTTTTACAACTTCTGTTTGACATTTCTTGGAATAACACACCTTTTTTTTTATTTCCTTAAATTATCCTAGAGAATGTTCTTGGCTTGGATTTTTTTTTCCTCCACCAGTTTAACTTATATCAGCAAACAATTTTCTGTCTTTCACCTGTTTCTCCATTAAGTGTGCTCTCCTCTAACTTGCACCCAACTGGCATATTACACAATGCACATTCATTACACATCCTGCGAGGTGGGATGCCTGGGCTGGGGAGATGCGCTCATAGGATACAAAGTTACGGGGACACAGGACTTTTGCCTCCCTGTGAGGGCTCAAGCTTGTGTTTCTTCCTGGTTTCTGGCTAGCTGCAGGAGAGAGGTTGCTAGTCTCATGCCATCAATATGCATCTTTATTCACTTTGATATTCAGAGTCTGTTTTTCAAAGGAGTATATAAGAGGCTCAGTGCAATGAAAATACAAGGTATTGAAGTCATTCATTCAGCCAACAGTTATCCCCCACTCGTGTGTGTGTGTGTGTGTGTGTGTGTGTGTTTAGTATGGTGTGTGTAGTATGGTGTGTGTGGTATGGTGTATGTGGTATGGTGTATGTGGTGTGGTGTGTGTGGTATGGCATGTGTGAAGATGCGCAAACCAGTGTGGGTATGTGTGGAGGGCAGAGACCAATATCAGAATGTCTTTCTCAGTCGTTTCTCCCCTTTAGTTTTTGGAACATTATCTCTCACTAAACGTGAAGTTTGCTCTTTCGGACAGGCTGGCTGGCCAGTGAGCCCCAGGATCTGCCTGCCTTCATCCTCGAGCTCTGGGATTGCACACCACGCTGCCATACTCATATTTTCACATGGATGCTGGAGATGCGTACTCGGGTCCTCATGCTTTCATAGCAAGCACCTTACCCATGGAGACATCTCCCCATCCTTCAGCACTTGTTTGCTGAGTACGATGGTAGGACCTCACAGAGGAGTGGAAACAGAGTCCTCATCCACCGCAGCATCCCAAATAGTGAGTCGTCAAAAACACTGCACATTAAACATGATGGGAATTCTAACTACAAAGTTGATCACAGCCCAATGTACACATCAATCAGTTTATCCATTGTTACTCATAAATACCTGTAAGTGTTACAAATCAATCACACATTGTTTTTTCAAAAAAACAATAGGGAGCTGGAGAGATGGCTTAGTAGTTAAAAGCTGTTCTTGCAGAGGATCTGAGTTGAATACCTAGCACCCTCAATGGTGGCCTGCAAATTCCTATATCTCCAGCTCTAAAAGGTTCAAATTCCTTTGGCTTCCAAGGGCACCTGCACTTACATGCATTTACCCACATGCATACACACACAAGGGAGCAGCATGTGCAAACACGCTTATGTGTATATGTGTGCGCAACACACACACACACACTTAAAAATAAATATAAATAATAAAAACATGAAAAAATTAGGGATTAAACAGCCAGAGATGATGAAACCATGCCATTGTCTTCTGATAAATAATAAGAGCAATAGTGGTGGCAACTTGGGAGTCCACATGCGATTTGGTAAAACCTGGCTAACTGCCTTCCTCTGAGAAATTTAAATGAGTATAGATAGGCTGAGTCATTTTATACACGGACAGAACAGCCTCAGCCAAAGGGGCTCAGTCAAAATGCCATGGCATAAGTAAGACTAAGGATGAGTAGAGGGGGCAAAGAGAAAAGGTAGCATACTAGATCAGAAGACTTTAAGGAGAGAGCTATGAGTGCTCAACTAAGTTTGGGGTCAGGAAAACATGAAGCCCATTGTTGGGAGAAACCACTGACTGACAGACTGTAGGGAACAATGTCAGTCAAACTCAGAGCCTCAGCGTGTTCCGCAGAAGGAGCTCTTTCTACTCTACCATTATGTGGGGGATGTGGGATACCAGGAAGGCTCTAAGTTCTCAACCTCCGTTTCTTCTCACGTAAAACAGAAACGATCTTATTTCAGTAGGAAAAACCCCATCATGTCAGCTAAGTGATTAATCGGGAATATAAAGAAGATGAGGGGATGCTTCAAGTTAGCAGTGAGCGGGGTGGGACCTAATCCCAAGATCCTGCTCCTTGGGGGATAAAGAAGAACAAGACACAGAAAGAAGGAGCAGAAAGGCCAGCAAAAGAACAAGTCAAGCAGTATTGAAAGCCAGACATGGTGACATGCTTGTAATCATACACTAGGAAGGGGGAGGCTGGAAGATGATAGGTTTGAGGCAGCCTTGACTATAGTGGGAGTTCCAGGCCAAAATGAACTCTGTGTGTGTGTGTGTGTGTGTGTGTGTGTGTGTGTGTGTAATATATATCTATAGTAAATATATATGTTATATAATAAATATGTATTATACCTATAGCAAATATATATGTATATATAATTTCTAAATCATTCAGTACAGAAGATTTATCTTAATGTTACTTATGTCTATTAAAGAGTTTCAAGCTTTCTATCATTATTGAGTGTGTGTGTTCAGGTTTGTGAGCACAGGCATGAGCAACCCATGGAGTTGGTGTGGAGGTCAGAGGTCAACTTTAGGTGGTGCCCCTCATCTCCCATCTTACTTGAGGCAAGGTCTCTACATTCCTTCTCTGCTACATGAGCCAGGTTAGCTGGCCCATGAACTTCAGGAATTCTCCTGTCTCCCCCCTCCCACCTCCTCAGAGGAGTCCTGAGGGTACAGCTTCAGCCTGGGTCCTGGAGTTTCGATCCCAGGTTCCCGTGCTTATGCAGAATGGTTTTTTTAGCCATAGAATAATTTTCCTCACCCTTAACTTTCGTCTTCTCATCTTGTCATAAATGCCCTACCTCCAGCGGAAGAGAAAAGCAAGGAACCCCCTGGCGTGAAGGAAAGTGTGAGTAGGGATCTGAGGTTATTAGCTGTGAGTTTGTTGTCCCTAAGTCCTACCCTCGTACTTATTAAATGTGCCTTACTGGCAACATGGATCTCCCTGCCAAGAAAGTGCTGTCTCAAAGACAAGAGAGCAATGCCACGCTTCACCTCACAAACCCGGAATCGGTTCCTTCACCTCACATACCAGGAATTCCTACTTCCACGACTGTGTTGTGAACTTCTTAGCGAGCTCACTGCTGTACACTTAGATCCTCCACTCTCTGTTCTATCTACTTCACAGTCTTTAAACTTGTGTGCCTAAAATGCAACTCTCACTACGGTTTGCAACCATCTACCCATTACCTCCTGATTGTTAGTAAGGAGGAGCTTAAAAATGAAGAAAGGTTGTATTTTCCTTATTACCAAGGTTTGCTTTGCTGCGACGAGGCATTCACATTTACCTAAAGCTGCCAATGAGGCACCGCTGTGGTCTAACCTTGCTGGGTCTTACAGGCAGTCTGAACACTGGATCCATCTACACCTGCTGGCTCCTTCCACTTGCAGAGTTTCCATGCAGGCATTAATCTGTTTCCATTTAACTCCTATCAAAGGATTTATCTTTGCTTTTTTTTTTTTCATTATCTGTCTAAGCGACAATAGGATCCCTCACAAGCAACAACAGGATCCCTTATCGGGATGGCTTAGTCTGTGGAAGGGTCGACTGCCCTGGCTTGATGCTGCTTTTAAAAAAAATCCATTGTCTAACCCCCTTTCCTGCACCCCAGTGGTCTATATATTTCCTCTACCTCTTACAGTTTGTCACATTTCCATTCTTGGTGGCTGCTTTAAATCAACAATCCCGATAAAACCACTCTGATTAGTGATGGGTCACCATCAACCATGCTACTAAACATTTGAGACAGGCCTCTGTTTACATTTTGAGTTTTTTTGAGAATAATTGACTTTGGTAAGACATAAAAATGTGTTTTAAAATCAAGAAAACCTCACCTAAGTCAACCACTCTTAAATATCTCTGTGGTGTTTGTAATGTTTAAATACCATAAGAGGAAAAAAAAAATCTTACTCTTTTTTCCTTGACTCCATTAGCCGTCTTAAGACCATTGCCTTCAATTAGATAAGCAAGCTATTTATTTATTTATTTATTTATTTATTTATTTATTTATTTATTTATGTTTATTGAGACAAGGTTTCTCTGTGTAGCCCTGGCTGTCCCGGAACTCCCTCTGTAGATCAAACTGGCTTCAACTCAGACATCTACCTGCCTCTGCCTCCCGAATGCTGGGACTGAAGCCACCACCCAACTAACAAACTGTTTTAAATTACAGTTAAATTGTAACTTATTTTTGTTTCTTTCTAAACTCATTTTTAGCCATCTTTAGGGCTGCTTCTCGAGATAACTGGAGACTCCGTGTTTTTTAAAAAGGGGCACCAGGGCCCCTGCAGGCATTTTCGGTCCTAATCTTGACCATAGAGACGATAAACAGGGGTCTGACTCCTTCCTGTCAGAGCCACAACCCTGAATTTGCCTAGGCAGGTTCCAGCTCCCAGCCAGGGATGCTTCTGATTTCAGGAGCCCCTGGGGATTTCCACAGGGGCTTATCAAGAAAGAAATTGTATAGATAAAAGAGGGAGGGGAAGTTACTCCCACAGATCCTGTTTGTGAGTTCTTGGCCTTTGTCCTTTATTTCTCCTGATATCTGTCCTTAAGGAAATGATTTTAGAGTCCATTCATTTTTTTGAAGGCAAGTTTTTCCCCCCTGTGGCTGATGGAGCTTTTGAATCCGTGTAAAGGCCACAGTGTGGTCGGGAGACCCTGTTATTTCAGAACCCCTGTTTAAGAGCGTGCCCGGGCTGCCCAGTCGTCACTGTTTACTTCGGGTTCAGGGAAAACCTTCATCTGCTCTGTTTGTGAGAGAGCTTGATCTCTTGCAGTGTGCATTTCGTGCAGGTTTTGTTGTCATTGCTTGTTTGAGCCCCACCACCACACCCCAGTCCTCCTGCTTGTATCCCCTTAAAGAAGCATGGAAGACAAGCAGGAAAGGAATGGAGCTACCTGGTAAAGAGTCAAAGGTAAATTCTTACTAATTTAATGAACCTCCCGATAAGTATTTCTACAATTTCGTATTTTTTAAAGTTCTCCATGGAATCCTAGTGATTTTCTCTCTCTGGATTTTGTATTTTTGATGTATAGAAGACACAAGTATTTATTACTAACCAAAGAGGGGATAGGAAATGTTAAGGTATGATGGAAAGTAGAGAGAATACAGTCTCTGCCAATTAATTTGAATCTCTTTAACTTAACACAAGTTACCGAATGACTAAGCCTTATTAGTCATTAGGAAAACCACGCTGTTAGTGGGATTAGAGGTAGAGCAGGAGCCATCTCTGTTGGAGATTTCCGTCTGTCTATAAATCAAGAGTAACTAGAAGAAGCAAGGAGCTGAAGAAAAAGAGTAATGTTCAAGTGTTGGCCCTGAAAGCTCAAGGTCATGATGAAACAGACAAGCTAGGCTTCATAGACCTTCTCTGGTGATCCTGTCCTTTGGTTTTGCTGTGCAAAACACATGAAGTTGCCCTCAACTGAATGTAGAATATTAGCATCAAAAGAGCTAACTTATGCTTCTGTTTTATCTACTCACAGGGATCGAGGATATAACTGATAATATAGAGTCACAGAAAAGGTTTAATTCCATAGGTCAACCACAAAGATTGTTTTAAAATGATGGTGTGTTGTTTTATTTGTGCATACTTGTGTGAGCCTGTATGAGTCCATAAGCAATAAACATGTGCAGGAGTCTCTGAGTCCAGAAGAGGGTGTCAGGTCCTTTGGGACTGGAGTTACAGGAGTTTGTGAGCTGCCATGTGAGTGCTAGGAACCGACCCCAGGTCCTCTGAAAGACCAGGGAGTTAGTACTCACCACTGAGCCATCTCTCTAGTCCCAGATATATTAATTAATTTACTTACTTAACCGGAGCCAGCCAAGATGTCTGTGGGAAAAGGGTGGGTATGATCTTCCATGGGTGGGTACCACACACCTCTCTTTCAATGCTCTCAGGGGTTGATATGACATTTTCATTTGGATTCAGAAACCCCTAGCTCTGTAGGACTGACTCCTTGTGTCAGTACATGAGAATTACCAACGATTCCAGCATTTGCTGCTCATCATAGAATCTCCTCTCCTTCCCTGGTGTCTTGATATATGGCCTGCTGTAAATATTGACAGTTATGTTGCTGGAAAGAATAACATGGAGAAGTCTTTTCTTGGGTTCCAAATTGCATTTCTTGGTTAATTGATTGGCCAGCTGTCTCTGCTGTGTCTTGACCTCCGCAAGAGCCAGCAAGATTGATGGTTTCAACAGCCTTTCACGGAGCACTGAAGCATGCAGATCTAGCTTTTGTTAGTTGGGAACACTAAGGGCTTGTGTAGTGTGTTATTTAGATGGTCTCAGAGGCTGATGAGTTGGGAGGCAGACAAATGCCCAACTGGAAGACAATGACTGCAGATCAAAGGAGCCGATAGGATGGAGAGTTCATGAAATGTGAATACAATTCCATGGGAGGACTGATGCTCACGGAGGCAAAAGCCAATCAAGTTAAATATTCATTCCAGCCACAAGTCTGGAATTCTCTCACCGGGACACAGGCCTCTAGGACGTTTGCTCTGCTTTTCAAGGTCTCCACAAGGAGAGAACAAAGCCATCAAGGGTGCTCTCATTCTGGAAAGCCTGCTGCAAGATTTCAGGAATCAGAGGTCAGCAGCTACCACTGAGAGTTCATTGCAGTCGACCCCAGGAAGAATAGGACTGACACAGAAGTTCTGAAGGAGCCCTCGCCATCGTCACCACCAATGAGCCCAATGAATGTGACAGTTTAGAGTTATTGGCCACATTTCCCCAGAACTGGTTTTCTCTCCATATATCAAACAAACCTGAAACGCACAGCTTAATCGATTTACCATAAATCAGGTGTTAAGAGGGTGTGTAAGTATTTCGATACTGGAATATGGTGCTTTGATTGGAAAGGACCAACACATTAAATAAAAACTGCTGACCTCCTTTGCAGCCACGTGCGTCTTCATTACGATCAAAATCTAAATGGCTTTGGGGAGCGGACAGATAAGCTGCTATTGTGGAAAGAAAGCACAGAAAAGCAGAAACTAAATCTGACTAGTTTAATTGGATGGTAGGAATTATTCATACCTGTTGAGGCATTACACTTGACTTTATAGCCTCTCACCATGTGTACCTTAACTCCATATGCAGATTAATGAATGAATGAAAACGTTTTATACTTTATTTGCTCATATCTTGGAAAATATTCTACAGAGACAACTTACCACTGTTATGTTCCTCTTCTGCTTAGCTTTTTTTTTTTTTGGCTTATCTTTACTAATAACATTGTCCACGTGCATAGATTGCAATGGAGATTTTCAAAATTACACACACACACACACACACACACACACTTCCTCTGAAATAACTGAGGAGTAGAAACTGCCTCATCCTTTTAACTGAGTGTTGCCACTTTGACCCAGGCAAATGAGGAGAAGCAAAATCACGTAGCCACCAAGCGCTGTCAAGCATCCTTCTGCTGCATAATAACTCAGCAGTAGTCTGCACTAATGGTGTTTATGAGCTGCCAGGCTGGGATTGGCCCCAAAGCAAGGAGGCATTTTCTCAGTGGGCTTCTTCTTTGGGGGGGCTCTTTGCAAGCTGGGAGCCCTTTTAGGTACTTCTCAGCCAGAGCTGTCTCTGCTGGCTAAAGACTTTTGCCATGAGCTGTGTTCAATCATCACCTTCAGGTCCATATTGTTTTCAAAATGTTTAGGACATTAATATAATACCATCAAAATTACTATGTAATTACTATGCTAAGAGGTCATGATTGTAGGTGCATAGACATTGTTGGTTTACTTGATATTATAAGCTAAAGTCAGATTCTTCCCAGAGTTTTATGGAGATCATTGTGTCCTAAATTCAAATAGCATAATCAAATGCAATAACAGCCATGAGCCATGAGTAAGAAGGAGATTGTACATAGACAGAAGTAGAGCCCACCCACATGGTGATAACTGAATAAAGGCAAAAGAGAAAGTAATGGAGCAGCATGGGTCAGACCATCCAAGTCGCCCATTGATATTAAAATGATGCAAATATTTGGGAGGCCAAGAAGGAAATCGCTAATCCCTAATATATTTAGGTTTCATTTTGACGCCCACAAGCTGAAACTACCTCTTTGGGGTGTGGGCCCTTACCTCAGCAAGGAATATAATTGAATCTGGAAATTATTTCCAGGGATGCTTGTTAGGGCCTGCGAGTTCTGCTCCCTGAACAGAGCTTGCACTGAGCTAGTCCTGGGCCCAGCTCTGAGGCAGCAGAGTCTGCTTACAAAGAAGGGCTGTGTCCACCTGCTCTAGAAAATCCGCCAAAACACCAATTCCACATGGATTCATGTAAAACATCCTTTCCTGGGAATTTAAAAATAACTTAAGAGACAGGCTCTAGGTGTCGTGCATCCTCGATTCCATTCCTAGTTCCTACAACTGAAGGAAGAGATGAGTCGTCAGAGTTGAAATAGAAGGTCTGCCAAGAGCAAGAGTCATGTACTTGCAGGTGGTAAGGACCACCGTCCTCATGCTTCTTAACATTATGTATTTTCATTCTGCCTTGTATTTTGATTTATATTAAAAAAAATAACCTTGTATATGTTCTTTAGTGGTGACCCAGGACATATAAGTTTCCCCCCAATATTATAGAAGACTCAGGGAGGTGGCACAAAAAAATGGGAAGGAATTTCAGTTGTGCATACACTGAGCAAGGGTTCATTGAGGACATGTGTGTGGAAGACACAGAAAAGCAGAACCTGTAGCCCCTGCCGAAGGGTGGTGAAATGAACTGACAGAAACAGTGGGCACTGATCTTGTATATATATATATGTGTGTGTGTGTGTGTGTGTGTGTGTGTGTGTGTGTGTGTGTGTGTGTGTGTGTGTGTTTAGTAAAACAGTTGACCACCCTCATAGCAATAGAGAGTAGAACAGTAGTCTCCAGGGGCTGGAGACTGAGATGGCTCTGGGGAAAGGGAATGTGTAGGTCATAGGGTACAGGGTTTCAGTAAGCTAGAAGTAAGTTTCAGTGATCTATTGTACAACATGGCGGCAGCGGGTCAGAATGTAATGTGAATTCCAAAATTGCCAAAAGAATAGATTCCAAGTGTTATCGCCACCGAAAGGAGCAATAATGAGAAGATGAAGCCATAGATATGGTGGTTTGATTAGATCTTTCTGCCATGTATACATCAAAAATACCATATGTTATCCCATAAACAATGAAATTATTATGTGTCTTTAAGAAATTAGTTAGTTAATATAGAAAGCAAAAAGGAAAGAATGTTAGGCAAAATATCTTGAGATTCCACTAAGTAGCATATTTCAAATGAGTGATCAAAAAAAACCACAAGGGCCATCAAGATGGAAGCCATTGCTGTGGTCCACAGACTGTAAACCCTGAGTGAGGAAGCGTTGCACAATGGTACATTTATGAAGCCTGGAGTCAGACAACCTGGGTGCAAATCTTGCTTTACCCTGAGAGCTATAGGACCTTGGGGAAGCCTGTCTGTTTTGATTTCTTCTTCTCTAATATAGAGTTGGCAGTAATCTGAAATATTCAGTAATTTAAGAGTTCTGAAGCGCTTATCACAGTGCCTGCTGGGCCTTCCTCGGGTCGTCTTGCAGACAGAGCTGGAGGATGGAGGAAAGGGGAACACATCATGCAGTAGCAAGTGAGGGTTTCTCTCTGAGTAGGAAGGCAAGGTGGAAGGGCATACAGTTCGTGTGCTCGCTGGCCAAACGTCCTGCGACCGGAGCAGCAAGTTCTAGTGAGGGTAGGGTACTGTGGCGTCAGACACGAGGAGTCCTGAAACACAGGACAGGAAATTTAGTTTTCCTTCTATGAGATAGTCGCCAATATTAGTCTTCCAAGACAAGCAGTAATGCTGTATGAAGACTGATGGACAACCACATGCAACTTTGAGCAGACCGAAGCGCCTGCAACCAAGTAAAAGTTACAAATTAATTTATGCTATTTGTGGTACATATGATCAATCAACAGTATGTCTACAGCCATCTTTCAAGAAAGGAAAATCCTAATTTGTTTAAATAGTCTCACCTTGACCAATTGAAGCTGTGAAAGTGATGTCACCATACAGCGAGTGGGGGTCAAAGGGGTGAACATATTCAGGTACAAGTATCCCAGCAGCCTACTGTGTTGTGCTACGCTTGGTCTCCATGAGTTGTAAGCAAGCCTTGTCCTCTGATATATCATTGCCCCTACACTAGGCATCTGACGGTTATATAGTCCATGGGTGTTGTGATAGGTTATATATATATACACACTTTTTGATAAATACATAATGAATCCAAACAATGATTTTAGTTGATGTTGTCTTTATAGAGTCAAACCAAATCTGGTCTGGGTGGCTTGTCCCACTTCCTCAATAAGCAGCATCAGGTTTCCCAGCTGTCCTTTGCTTATCACTGAAGCATGCCCCAAATTTGGTGATTTGGGCCTTCTGTGCCCCATGCATCAGGCCTCTTGAGTGCTGAGTGACCCTGTGATAAGCATAGGCTCTCTTCCACAGCAAAAACAAGAGCAGGTCCCTGACAAGAGGAAATGGATGTAGCTGGGATGGAAATGAGAGAAGTGAGCTCAAGGTCCCACACTTTGGAGCACTGCATACAGGAAGGCACGATGAGGAAGAGAGGAGGGCCAGCAAGGTAAAACAGCCTACCAGCACATGAGCTGAGCTATACAGAGACGCTCCTCCTGCAACCAGGCATTCTTCAAGCCTAGTAGTGTTAGAGACAACAGCCAGGCTTTAAAAGCCATTTCACACTCTGGTGTGCTTTTGTTCAACAAGGCATGCTTTTGATCTCTAAGAGCAGAGGGAGTGATAAACCGCTGAAGTCCGAGGCTGTCCAGATGTCTTCCTATAATAACCCTAAACCATTTGTTAGTTACACACGACATTCACATCTGCATGACAGTAAATCTACATGATCCAAGGGAACCATTGCAGTGTTGTATGTGTGCATGTGAGTGTATGGTGGCAGTGGGTGCTATAATCACCGTCATTGTCATTGTGGTGATGGCAGTGAGAGGAGCAGCCTGTCCTCTCAGATCGTCCAGTCCATTTAGTTCACTGTCTTGGCCTTTATTGTTACTAAATCCCAAGTACAGACCGGCTTGAGTTGTCATCTCTTGCCTGGTAGCCAGGTATGAATCCATACCTCAGAATCATCCTTGTGATTGCCCATTCATCTGTCCACGTGCAAGACACTAGAACGTTTGTACTGTTAGAAAGCATTCCAAGCAACGTCCTTTGCCTCTGCCCCAGTTTGTCCCCCATACAAATGTCTTCTCAGTCACTTCTTGGTCCTCTGTCACCCTGGATTTTAATCAAAGACACCACCACAACCCCTTGTGCTCTGCATATGTCACACTTACCCCTTCCAATGTTGAGGAGAGATGAGAGAAGAGAAGAAACGGACCTGTGGAAATGGTGCTACCTTTCACAGTTCTGCCTCAAATGAATCTTCTGCCCACGTGGAATGGTTTCTTCATGTCGGCCTGACCTAGGCTCATGCAAATTCTAGATGTACTTTGCCGCTCTGTCCACTTCTGCTCCTGCCAGTTCCGCCTACAGTGCAGGACACCCCACGCCTGGCAAATGTCCTCAGTAGTCTGATGCTGTCAGTTGTCCCTCATTGACCCTGTTTGTCACTCAAAAGCCAGATAGTCTCTTCTGTGCCTGTGTCCCTGTCCACTTACTGCCCAGGCCAGCCCTCCACCTGCTTGTCTGCAGCTCTGTGGTGCAGCCCAAACTTCCCGCCGAATAGTGGACATTTGAAATCTGTAATAACATGCATGAAAACAGAAAAGTTACCATTAGCATGAACATTAGTCTTAGAGAATTTAGCTTCAAGATGCTCCTCAAATGCACATGGTGCCCTAGCAAGTGTAGAATCTACTTGGAGTCACTTGGGCAACCTGTCAACTGCTATGTTATCTCTGCATCTCTGACCGGCTAAAGGCTTACAAGGAAAGCCACTTCTCCGTTTATCCAGTTCTCCAATAAGTATATCCTCGGTTGAGAACGGGTCTCTTGGTTTGCTTGCCTGGTTTATTTCTGTTAACTTTAATTGGGAGTTAAACATTTATTTGTGTATTATTAAAATCATAAAGTACTATCATTAAGCTTTGTGTTTTGATTAAAAATTTCCTTATTTAGAACACAATCATGATGAAAATTTGCATGAAATGAAAACTTAGCCTGTAAATAATAAGCATTTTAGGAACACCATAATTACAAGGGAACTTCGGTATAATTAAAACACCCTGCTTCTTACTTTCAAAAAGTCGTTGAGCTAGGAAGGAACTCAAGGGGATCTGGTTTCTGGCCAGCTCTTCTGCCCTCATCTCCCAGTTATATTTATGCTACAAAGATAACAATTATCTTCTTCACTTAACCCAATCTGGTCCCTAGCTAACGGTCCTCTGGCCTCAGCTTCCTAGATGCTGGGGCCTTAGATATGCACCCGCTCGCTCAGCTGCCGATTGTCTTGGGTGTCTTATGTTCTAGGGCTGCTCTGTCCGTTAGACTTTTTGTGTTACTCTGTGTGGCACCTGCTCTCTCTTGACTTCATTACTCTCTACATGCCGGGTCACTAAAAGCGAGTTTCCATTGCCGCGTGACTAAAAGTAAGCCTCTGTTTGTTCTATAACACCCAACTCAATTGTTACTTCCTTTGCAAATGACTTTGCCAGTTTCTCAGAATCATAGTTAGCTCCTCCTTTTGAGTCTTTCCTGACACTCCCCGCAGCATTATATATGTGTGTGTACACACACACACACACACACATTCTGTTTTTGCCCTGATGTTTCATTCCTTAGTTGTTCATATGCTTGTGTGCTTTCTTTTCTTGGCAGCATGAACTCTCCAAAGGCTAAGTGCATGTTTTATTTTATATCCCCCGAACTAGACTGTGTGTGTATCCTAATCCCCTGGATCTAGACTGGAGTCCAGAAATCCCTAGCTATCTATCCTCTCATCTCTGCTGTATATGATGCTGGTGTTATAGACGTGTGTGAGCATGCCTCACTGTTTACATGGGTTCAGGGGATCTGAACTCAGGTCCTCTTGCTTCTCTACTGAATCTTCTCCCTAGCACTCTGGAGTTTTGAAATTTAATATTAGTTCTCAGCTTCAGTTCCCTTCCTTGGATGTAGTCAGTGTCAGGTGTCTGACATACACTAAGGATATGAACCTAACAAACATGGAGTAAAGAGAAGAGAGAGCCTTTTTATTAAAAACCCTAGAGTCTATTTTTATCAAATAACCATAGATAGCAAAGAAAATTTTCAGTGTTTAAATGTCTGAGTTTCCACAAAAAACAAAAATTACATTTGGATGTCCTGTGGAATTGGATTATTATAATGTCTCAAACTTAAAAAGAAAGAAAGAAAAAAGATGAACCGTATTTTGGACTGAAAGTGCTGGTTCCGACTGGGGGTGGTGATTTCAACCCTACTTACAACTTAGTTTCCACTCCTGGAGGACACAACCTCACCCCAGAGGAATGGAATCCAATTTTGTCCATTTGGCTTCATAAGCCACTGTGAGGACAAAGTGATCCGAACAGATGTCTCTTTGAGAGTTCTTATTGTCCTTGTCCCTTTACAGTACAGCTGGAGACTTCCAACGGATTTCAGAAACCCAAGAACAAATCAAGTGAACAACTCTTGGTCCACGGATGTTGGAATCCTGGCTGCCAGCTCTCCTGCTCTAGGGATCAGTCAGAGTCCTTGTACAGGCCTTCGGCACTGCTGGAGCCCAAAAGATAAGGCCCGCAGTGTGAATGGGAACACAGTCTGGCTTCCGTGGATTAGAACCATTTCTCTAATAGAATCTAAAGGATTTCTTGCACAGAGGAAATGTGTTTATTCGGGAAACTTGTTACCAGTCCCTTTCACCCGGACACAAATAAAGACTCGTCAACAGAAATTTATGGAGTGGGAGACTTTGCATGAACCTTTGGTCAATAGGGACAGGCCTATTCTGAAGGCATGAGACTGAGCTTCAGGTTACAAAGGCGACACATGCTTTGGATTGTAGCACTCCATTAGAAGAGTATTTCTGAAGACAGCCATCTCTTACAGCACCACAACCTCACCCCCATGGAAAAGGTTCCTGCTGGCGAATTCACTTTCAGTACTTTCTTCACGATTGCATCCTGCCTTTTGGGTTGTTAGTTTAATCCCATATCTAGTATGACCAATCATTGGACCCTCAATTATGTTATCCAAATATTTTGCACTGGACAAAGTGTCAATCAACCTTGCACTCATGTGTTACTGATTTCATCTTAATTCTCACAATTGTAAACTGCAATAAAAGCAAAAATAACATACTCAAGCTCTCTTGTCTCCTAAAACTCTTGATTCCTGAGAGAGCTGTTCCATCCAACTTTCTAATGTCCTATGTAAGAACATGTAATGTGATGAATTTGGTTTCCATGTATTTCAACACCTCATATGAACATTCCTAAATGATAAAGAATTCAGTTTCATAACTAAGCGTGCTGCGGTGTCTGGTGCCCAAAGTTCTGCTTGAGTAAATGCATTGCCAAAGAAAATCAGAAGAATTTCATAAGACTGGGAATGTTAAAGTCAGCTTTCCCTTGGCACTGTGATCCTAATGTATGAGCAGAATGTATGAGCACACAAAACCATGAAGATGGGAGGCCATTATTCTCTGGTCATTTGGGAAACACCCAACAAGAAAATGGTTTAAAGGCTTCCTAATGTTTGTGGTGCTTTCTGAATTGTAGGCTCTATGAAATAGGAAGGCAGAAGTCGAAATGTAGTGGGGTCAGGGGAGCCTCAGATATCACAGAGCTGTGTGACGTCTGGTGACAGCAACGTTTTCAAGTTCAAAGGAGCATCAGGACCTGGCCCAGGACCTGGATGACAGTTTCTGAAAGGAGGCCTGTAGGTGTGTTCCTAGTGAAGAATGATTGAGATTGTGTGAGTCTGAACACACCAACAAAGCTATTAAGTCATGGAAGGTAAATGTTTAAATCAATAACTCGTAATCATTCTCCCATTGAAGTGGAGTTGGCAAATGTGTCCGTGGAAAACGTAGCCAAGAGCTTGCTGGCTCACTCAAATCTTGTCATCACCAGGACTCTAATATTTAAGATTAATGTTTCAGAAGTCTTCCAAAATTTCACTTGGAGTCTGATTGAAAGACTCCTTGGTCTTTATCCACAAGTGACTTTAGAGATCTAAATACGTTGGAATCGTACCTACAATCTATGGGGAATGTCACCCTGGACAGATTTGTCACAAATGCGAGTTCTTCATCACCTCACTCATGCCATAGACTCCTTGCACCCAGGAGGATGAGGGTAGCACCCATCTATCCAGTGGTTCTCAGCCCTCCTAATGCTGTGACTCTAATACAGTTCCTCACACTGTGGTGACCCCCCTCCCAGTATAAAATTATTTAGTTGCTACTGAATAGCTGTAATTTTGCTACTGTTATGAACAGTAATATAAATGTCTGTGTTTTCGATGGGTTTTAAGTTCAATCCCCAGGATAAGAACCTCTTTTAAACATTTCCCGTGATGCTGACGAGCACTAGATTTTGCAGCTGCTGCTCGAGAGTGAGGAGCAGGCAGTAGGGCTGTGACTGCAAGAGCAGCTCTGCACCAGCCTTGGCAGGTCCTGAGGCTGCTCACCTTTGGTCCACATCTAATCAGTACCTGGGAGGCACGTGGTGTCTGTCACTTGTCTAGAACCAAAAAAGGAAGCAGGACTCCTCTCATACATGCCTGGTCACATGGAAAGAGATGACATTGACACTTGAAGTCCTAAAGACCCAAAGAGACCAAATTTATTTGTCTTGAGAAATTTTAAAGTTCTTTTTGTTTTCAAGATTCCCTAAAGTTCATCATTTCTTTGTGAATATTGACTCAGCTTGCTTCCTTGTTTTACTTCCCATATCAAAATAGTAGAAGCTGAGGGTGGAAAGGAAAACTGTCTGCTACCCAATCTGCCCTTCAGGTGGTATATTTATCTTCTCCTAATATATTCTCTTACATATTATATGTTTATGTATATTTGTCCATATATATATATATATATATATATTCTGCAACAGTGCTTTGCCTTTGCCCCATTATATCCTCCTTTTAAAGGCTTTTTGTGTGTAGGCGACTATGTAAATTCAGGAGTATAAATGTATTTATGTGAACATAAAATAGCATTTTTCTCTACGATGCATACAGGGAGGTTAGGGTGCGAGCCTTACCTAGGGATCAGTCCTTGCTTTGACTTTGTTCGAGCCAGGGTCTCTAATATAGAATTATCAAGTTAGCTTTTCCAAGGGTTTTAAGGTTACTAGTTTTATCTGCCTTAAATCCAGGGAGTCACTGCTTAATTTTAATTACAAACCTTTTCCAAACAATCTCTTCAATGAGGCTAACTATACTTACCTCACAGAAATCTTGGAAGATGAGGTAGACTTAAAGAAAAAAATCTGTAAAAGACCTGGCATATTGTCTAACATATAAAACTAATCAGTTACTTAATATTAACACGATTACTTTAGTTACTATAGAAACCTCTCCTAATTTATCTTAGATTAGTATCCTTGGATTAATCATAAGGAGCCAATTCACAAGAAAATCAGTCTCATTTTATTATAGCATAAACAGGAGGTATTTATGAATTCAAGGGACTGTGAATATATTATTCTGCAATGCTTGTAAAACAATAGTGTTTCAACAAATTTCCTGATCACTCTGGCAATGTAAAAAAGGATATTTTGCTTCTTAAAATTTTTAAGGATGTGAGGAACACACAGATGTTTGGTTTTGAAATGAGGATGATATAGGGGAATGAATGCTCTCTTACACAAATACAGTGAGCTCTTCACTTCCAGTCTTCATTTCAGTGAAGCCTGCCTCACAGGGCAAGTGTCAGGTAGCAGAGAACCTCTGCCTGGATATTTTCGTTTAGAATGGGCCACAGGGCTAATTATCATGGCTCGAATCTGACTGACAACAATAGCCTGTGACCAGGCACGGTGTGGCTCACGCCTTTTATCCCAGCACTTGGGAGAGAGAGACAGGGAGATTTCTGGGAGTTCAAGGACATCCCTACCTACAGAGACTGACCCTGTCTCAAAAAACAAGCAAAACAACAAATATACAAACACCAACCTTGTGTTTTGAAGTCTTGTTCTCTGACTGTAGTATCATTTAAAAAGTTGATGGCGCCCTTAGAAAGTAAGACTTAGATGCTATTAGGTGCCTAGGGAGGGTCCTTTGAATGTTACCTGTCCTCACCCTCCGTTTCCTGCTGTTGTGAGGTGAGCAGCATCAGTCACGTCCTCCATGAAATGTTTTCAATTTTTTTTGTCTTCCCTTATGTTGTTTTTATTGGGTATTTTGGTCGCTATGATACAGAAGTAGCTGGCTTACTGTCTGCATAGGTACTAAAGGAGAACGCTTGTCTGTGTCACAGCCACGACATCTCTAGGATTCATGTTCACGGAAATGAGTGCTAGGCTCCCATATGCCCAGTGGAAGGCCAACCCCGATACACTTGGATCTACGATAGCGACTTCCTGATCTTGAGTCACTTCCTCCATGCTGCTTCTGAAGCCAAAGGGGCACACGAAGAGCGGGACTACCTTTGTTTTTAATTATAAAATAATATGGGTTGTGACTTTATATGCTTTTACCACAATGTGTTATCTTAAAACATGGAAAGCTGACCTCCGTTCTCTGTGTCTAGTGAAATATGCTGTGTAAGAAATAGCAGTGTATGATACGTATTGTATGCAGTCTACACTCCGTATGGGATCCCCATAACTATTTCACTTTCATTCTTCAGAGACTTCTACGCCACTTGGATGGGAAACTTCAGTAAAAAAAAATACAAAAGAGCAACTCTCTCCGCAAATAGTCACAGAGGGCAGGGTGCCTTTATGACTCCAGGACCTAGCACCAGACTCACCAGGGCTAAGCAAAATCTCCCAGGGAGCAGAAAGGCCTGTAGTACTGAGTTATTTACTTGCTGGGTCACAGTATTGATGAGAGCCTGGCTGCCAGACAGCTGACTTTCAGTTGACCTTGCCTGGTAAGTTTTAAACTTTGTTCTCAGAATTCTCCATCGACTTTTGCCTGCTTCCTCCTCCTCCTTGTTTTTTTTTCTTTTTCTTCTTTCTTTTTTTTATTTTTTTATTTTTATTTTTTTAGAAAACATGTATCCATGTGCAAAACCTCAGCGCATACTCACTGGATCTGAGTTCCTGAAACCCCTAGGTGGATTGATAGACAGCTATAGAAAGAAATGTTTAAGAAACGGGACAGATCCTTTCTTTGTCAAGACAGCAAATTCACACTCAAGGATTTCTACACAGAGAAGAACATACAGGAACCCAAGACAGTCTAAAGTGGCAGTTCTCAACCTAAGGGCCATGACCCCTTTGGGGTGGCATGTCAGATATTTATATTATAACTCATAACAGTAGCAAAATTACAGCTATGACATAGCAATGAAATAATTCTACGCTTGGGGGTCACCACAACATGAGGAACTGCATTAAAAGGCTGCAGCATTAGGAAGATTAAGAACCACTAAAGGAACCTTGACTCTTTCCCCTGTGCTAACATCTGTTTTCAGCCTGGTTTTTCCCCTTTCTTGAGCTCTTCCCTGTGTCTCATGCTTACCAGTCCTAGTTTCCTGGGACTTCCTGTCTCACAGGAAAGGGTATAATAGGGATGAATACGATCATAATACATTATACACATGTAGGAAATGCCATAACAAAACCTATTATTATTTTATATAAATAATATAAGCTAATAAAAAAACAAGAGAAAGAACTTCCTGCCCTACACTTAGGCATCTTTTTGTTTCTACATTTTTATTAAATTTAGTAAGTTTTTCAGTAGAGGGATAGTGTTATGAGGGTTAAGTTCTTTGCAGTGTTTGTCAACAGTAGAAATAAGAATTTGAAACATATCTTAGACGGTGGCACAGTTTTTTTAAGTTAAAAACTAAGGTATGGATGGAGTGCTAATTAAAACAGCTTTCACATCCAAATGTAGAACTTAATGACCTTGGCCAGATGCACCGCTTAGTCAAACCTTTTTGCAAGTGACTTCCAGTGCGCCCCTATGCTCATCCCCAGCTGGGGGTAATTAAGTGTCTTTCTCTCTGTTAAATTAGGAACTGCAGAAACAAGAAAGCTTCAAGCTTCCATTGTGAGCAGAGCCTCTTTTCTTGTTCACTGTGTTCAAAGAATCTCAAAAGGCAGGAGCCTAGTGACGCTGAGCCCATTAGGATGAGAGGACGCAGAGCTGAGTGGAGAGGCCCCTCAGCTCACACAGATTAGAGGCGCTTTCTGAACTGCTCCCTGGGAGAATCCTCTTCCTCACAATCATCTCCCCTCCCAGAAATAACAAACTCCAAAATGACCGTACCCAAATAGCTACTTCTTAAGATGCTCGTAGCTCAATTCTTTCTTCTTTGCTTAAAATTAAATGCGAGGAGTAATACGGTTGGTTTAGTAGGAA
This sequence comes from Ondatra zibethicus, assembly GCA_004026605.1. Lineage (NCBI taxonomy): Eukaryota > Metazoa > Chordata > Mammalia > Rodentia > Cricetidae > Ondatra > Ondatra zibethicus. The sequence goes on from PVIU01000107.1 coordinate 312,996, forward strand.
GCTTACGTACATCATCTGTGGCTCTATCTAGTTAAAAACCAAGTAGGACAGAAAGGATGCCGTTTCAATGGAGACACCATTACAGCTTTGTAAATGTTTCATATGAAATTTCAATTCTACAATTTTCCATGTGGTAATTATCATGCCTCGGCTGCTATGAGTAGAGTGAAGTGGGTCATTATTAAAAATAAAATAAAACTCATTCCAGGTTACCTTTATTCTTTCAAGAAATTTTTAAACTAATGCATATAGACCAAACAATTTTGCTATAAGTTGCAAGGATGTGCTGACTTGAAAGGTAATGAGCTCCCTACTGTTGGAGGATTCCAGGTTCAGGTTGGGTGACTCCCGATGATGTTGGGATGGAGAGACACTGAGGTCCCCTCTAATCCTAAGATTCTATCATTATAAAACTATTACTTTATGAGAAGAAGGTGTTTGCAAGAAAATGATAAAATAATAAAAAGGAAACGGGGAGATTTTTCTATGTTGTTAGTAAGAAATGGCCACACTTTATAGTAGTTTTGCTTTTAAATCACTTGTTGGTGACAAAAGCTGTGCTGTAATCAAGTGGCTTTTTTATGCTAAAAGAACCTTCTCAATTATACTGTGCTTAGAAGAACTCAAAGAGCAGAGCTGTCCCTGCCTTTAAGGTGCTTGTGTACAAGTGTCCCTTATCAACCTGACTTCCTGTCTGCTGTGATGGTGCCCAGCACATAGGATGCTGGAGCAGAGGAACCACGTGTTTCAGGCTAGCATAGGCAATAAAGCAAGGCTCTTCCTCAGAAGTCAGACAGACAGACAGACAGGCAAGCAGGCAGGCAGGCAGGCAGACAGATTGATTTCGATAATAATAGGAACACATGTCTACTGTAGAACAAAAAGAAAGTACAAAGTACAAATCAATCATTATTGATTCAGTAGCAAAGTCCATTCTTGAAGTTTGGGGTATTTTGATGTATTTTTCCCAGAAGTTTCCCTATTAATGATAATACTGAGTTTTCAAATTATGTACCCTGCTTTAACCTGTTCTTTATGTTCTTGAACTAATTATGAAAAAGTGGCCCATTTAATTCTACCAGGACAAAATAGGCAAATGACTCATCTATATGGAGGCTGATCAAACATTTCTCCATCAGTTGTGACTATATTGCAATCAGATGTGATAAATTCCAAGTTAATAAATTAATTAAAGTATTTTAAGTGGTCATTTATTGAGGCTGAAAGAATGGTCAGAAGCAACAAAAAACAATATAAAATATAAGGCTAGACCTAGGCCTACAGCTCAATGTTAAAACATGTTCTTAGCATGTATGAGGCTTTGGGTTCACCCTCAGGACCTAGGAAAAAAAACACTTATAGTAGAAACTTACAGTTTTTTTAAATATATTTTTTATTGATTTTATTGACCAGTCTACAAATCACAATCTCAGAGAACCTAGACAACAATGAGGACCTAAGAGAGACATACATGAATCTAATCTACATGGGAAGTCGTAAAAGAGAAGATCTCCTGAGTAAATTGGGAGCATGGGGACCTTGGGAGAGGGTAGAAGGAGAGGGGAAAGACAGGGAGGAGAGCAGAGAAACTTATAGTTCTTTATAAAAATAAAAATGTAGGAAAGCTAATGTTTAGATATATTCAAACTGAATTTTTTGCCTTGGGCAAATCTCTCCCATTTTATCTATATATTAAACTTCAGTATTCTCAGGAGTAAGCTCTAGATATCCCATTTCCGAATCATTCAATATAATGTTTGCAATAAGAAGAACACTTCTGGATCAGTATATAATTCCTAGTTAGGAGTAGCTTGTATTCTTACCAAATAGTCTGTAAGAGTTGGAAACATAGACAAAGAAATTTATGAGAAATGGTACAGACAAAATTTAAAAGTTGAAAATCCCATTCCTTTGTGATTCTGAAGTCTTCCTCTTTGGTTCTTTGCTTCAGGATTGAAACGGTCAGTTGGCAAAACTGATTGCAACTGACAGCAACCAGGGTGCTTTTCTCACACCCACGTGTGAAAAGTGACCTTTTCGGGTCTGTGCATTTTGCACTGTGTTGGTTTGTCACATGATGTAATGCATCAGGCCAATTATTTTGGGACATAATCATTGCATCTAGCAGACTGGCCATTGGCAATGCATTCATGACTGTCTAAAAGAATTCCTCTATGTGTGCTTCAGAAAGAGCTGGAATAGAAACTGGATACTTACTTTGCAGTAATCTGTAATAGAGGAAGGAAACTTTTTGTCAAGTGTTCAGTTTCCTATTTAAAAAAAAAAACTTCTGAACATTCTATCAAAAATCTCCAATATGATATACATTTTCTTGGCAGGTTTCTATTGTTTTATAATATCTTTTTCCTCAAACCAGTGATTAACAAGACAGTGATGTTAGAAAAGAAATGGTTTTGTTATCTACCTGACTGATTTTCATCTCATTAACTCACCATAGGAAGCCCCAGAACATTTTAGATATTGTTCAGAAGAATTCATTTAAAATTAGAAAGGAGGGGGTGGAGGACAGTTGAATGAGGCATGTGGATTTCTCTGTCATTTGATTCTTCACAGTCCTATTTTAGGTTTTATCTTTATACTAGAGCCCACGGGCTCATTATTAGTAATATTTAAACACACACAGAAAAAATACAAGGAAGAGCTCACAAATCTGGACTCCCTTCTATACTTAGAGCTAAGTTCTTGTCAACACTTAGTCAATAAATCCAAGCTCCCTTAAATGCATCCTTCTCACTTGATCTTTGTTGTGATTTGTGTGGTTTAAGAAAAGTAGGCACACATCCTTACCCTCCTTTACACCCAAAACTGTAGATTTAGAGACACAGTAAGTTACCCAGACTCACGTGGCTAGCAGAGCAGACTAAGGATGGAATCCATCTCTTCCAAGCTCAGATGTCCAGATACAAATATTTTTCAGCTCTGCTAACTGAACTTTGCTGATTAGTTTCATAAAAATTGACTCTTGGTGTAAGGAATTTTACATTTAATAGAATATAACACTGCATGGTATTCACCTTTGATCTCTAAAATAAAATTTAAATGATAGGAACATGAAATTCAGCATAATTATCATTTCTTAAGATATGTAGTTTTCAAGACATCTGGACATGGAAATTGAAACCTGGGTAACCAAGCAGCTAACCTTGCTCTAATCCACGTCACCCCGCGGCTTTCCAAAGAAGAAGCGTGCATATATTATTAGTCCTGTGATAGACAGTGGGAAGAAAATAGCTTTCCCTCTTTTTCTTAATTTCATCAATTAGAGGATATTGAGTCAAGCAACAAAGCAAAAATGAACTTACTGAGGAATAAAAGTACATTTTTTTATCAATATATCTATGCATAAGAGTTTGCAGAAAATAGGTAAAATTCAGAGTGGCATGGTTTGGAGGCTTACAGCCCATTCTTAATTTAACTATAGTAAGAGACCTGAGGCCTCAGCAGGAGATAAAGTATAGGAACTGATGAAAAAATAAATTGGGAAACTATTAGGGGGCCAGGGTTGTGTTTAATAAGATCTGTCAGTACCTAGCACCCTGTGTGCCCACCTCCTTTTGATAATAGTTGCTTTTCTCTTCCTGGAGGGAAGAGGGAAACACATCGCCTGCTCTCAGATACACAAGTAAAGTAAATTCCTCCCAGAGCTTAGAGTAGCGCGAGGGGTCCCATGGCTGCTCCCAATGTGAACATTCTGAAGTTCCACTTTGCAACGAACAGCCCTGTAAGTGGACTGAGAGGGAGTTAAGAGCTAAGACAGCTTCAAAGGGTAAGGAAGAGAATCAGACCAAGAGCAGAGAAGCAGAAAAGGGAAAACTAAAACATCCCTCTGTATCCATCTTGACCAGTCTTCCTATGCCAGCAATAGGGGAATCCAGTTAAACAAGTATGTTTCTTTTCAAGAGTAGACTGCAGGAGGGGATGGGGGTCCTCTGACCTTTGACTTTTATTTATATGGGAAATAGGGAACCAATAAGGGGGCATTTCTGTGGAAAGAAAAGGAAAACAATGACTAATGCTTGGAACAGGCTGAGTACTGTTTTTGGGTCCACATGGAAGCTAGGCAGGATTTCCAAAGACTGGGCCTGTAGAGTCTTGAGGAGGCTGATGCAGGAATATCCTTGTGTTTCAAGCCTAGGCCAGACTGCATAGTAAAACATTGCCTCAAAACAGTGTGGGAGAGGGAAAGGGAGAAGGAAGGAAAAGAAGGGAGATAGGGAGAAGATGGAGGGACAGAGATGACTCTCTTGTATGTGGGGCTTTGGGAAAGTGTCCTGATCCAATACTGGCAGGTGGCAGTGTGAGGGACTTGCTGAGTGGTGATGAGGCCATGGGACAGAGACGGCAACTGCTCCTACAGATGGTAAGTTTTACCTCGGTTTCTTTCCTAGCCACCTTGAGACTCGAGATCAACAACCTCTGCCCCTTGGTAAGCAAAAGCACAGGGACAGGAATCCCTTCTGTGGCATAAGACAAGTTCCACAGGGGGTCATCTCTGTTTGTCCTGCTGGTGGCCCTCATCAGGCCGCGTCAAAGGCGAGCCAGTGTAACGAGGACTTTCAGCTCACCAGCCGATACAGACTGGCTTGAGCCATAGTCTTCTAACCCTGTGCCAGCATTCGACCGGTAGATTTTTTTTTTCCTCCTTAGGACAAACAACACCAAAGGTAGTGAAGAAAGAAAAAACAGTGGCTGTCTGTAGGGAGATAAGAATTAAGCAAAAGTCCTTGAGCCAAAAATCACAAGAGCTTCAATAACCAAAAGAACTGGCCCCTGGGCACGTTTTCCTCCTGTCAACTTCAATCTGGAAAGGAAAAAGCAAGGAAAGGCTCAAACTGCTCCCATTTGATCAGACCTGTGCAGACAGCTAGGGGCTCGCTTGTTAGGAATTCTTATCATTGCTGGCTCTGGTGGAGGTCGGCTGATGTCAGCTCTAGCCCCCTGAACAAGGAAGCAACCCCGGCCCAACCCTTCTTTGTCAAAACCTCCTGCCTGCGGGGAAGAACAGCTTTCCCTAAGAGCCTATAAACTGGAATAACTGAAGACAGGTTAGCAAGAGAAGAAGAAGCCTTCCTCTGCAGGAGCCCAAGAGTTTGCACAAGAGAAATGAAATGTAAAAAGTCAGACCAGTGAGGTATTCATACTCATTTAGCAATGGAAATCAGGTTTCCCTTCAGAGGGTAAAAAATTATGGGCAAGTGAGAAAGTATTAGATGCCTGGAGAGTAAGGGAAGATGAGGCTGCTTTTTAGTAAGGTCTATTTGTAGACACAAACTCATCTCGGTGCTTACTCCCTATTTTTGATGATAGAAGAGTTGGTCTTCTTCTCCTGGTGGGGTGGAGTGAAGGGCAACTTCCTCAAAGGAAAATTTGTGCCCTTGTGTGGTGCTTTGAGAGTAGGAGAGCGAAGTCTTTTGGTCCGTCTCTACAGACTTCGGATCAAAATAATCCTTTTGCTAAAGTGGCATATTATTTTAGGGCGACATTCTAAGTGAATTTGACTCTTGCCAAGAATCACTATCATACAGAAGTTCAGTCGGTTCTCTCTATGTGAGGGAGGACATGGTTCCCAAATTTATTATTATGTAGGATACCAATGCAAAAACATTCTGTAAAGTTGATACCTTTTGAGAGAGTAGGGAGGGAGACAGTGAGAAAAGAATTTAGGGTGCCTTTTTCCTTCCCCTTTCTTTTTTTAAAAGAAAGTATTGCAATATGCTTGCACAGGCTGGTCTTGAACTCCTAGATTCAAAAACCTTCCCAGCTCAGCCTCCTTGGGATCACTAAACCTTGACTGTTATCATAATTCATCTTTAGTGTGCATACAAAATAAGGTTCTTCTTTGTAGCATTTTTCTACATAGACACCACCATCTTTTGCTTGTGTCCACTCCAAGCCTTCCTGTGTCCTTCTCTGCCTCATTACTGCTGGTCCCCAAATGACCACCCTTCTGCTCCTATGCAAACGCTTCCACAAAACATTAGTTAAGAGGACAGACTACAAATCAGGAAAACAACCCTAAAAGCTGTTTAGCTGTCCAATATTTAAAGAAGGTTTTCAAACATGTATAGAAAGAGCCCTATACCTCTCTATTCTTTCATTAATGGCCCTCCTGTATGATCTGTACTGTTCCTTTAAGAGATAAGCCCCTTCCCACTCCCTTCCCTGTCCACTAAGGCTAGGGGATCTTCCTTCTGCTTCCAGCCTGAGCTCCTCCCTTTTCTGTCTCCCTCCCAAAGTGGTACCTTTTCCTCTCCCCTCCTCTCCCTCTCTGTTTCTCTTTCTCTCTCTCTGCCTCTCTTTGCTCTTCCCCCTTCTTCCCTTCCCCCATTTTCTTTTCCCTTCTATACCCACTAAATAAATACTCACTTTCTCTGCATGGCCTGCCTATCCGGCTCTGGTATCTCAGCCTCCACATGGTTCCCTGCCTGACCCACTGCCCCTGGTGTTCTGCTGTCCACTACTGCCACTCAGAACCTGCAGTGTTTTATTTTTACCATGACACCTCCCACTCATTTAGTCAGAGATCTTAATCATTACTGTATCAGACATCTGCTTTGTTGGTGGTGGGATGCTGTGGGATATTAGTTTAAGATGTGTTACATTTGTTTATGCTGTGGAAAATTTGTCTAATGATGCAAAGATGTGTTGCGTTCTTTTATGTTGCATTTGTTTAGCTCTGTGAAGCTGTGTTACTTTGCTTGTCTAAAATACCTAATTGGTTTAATAAAGCGCTTAACGGCCAATAGCTAGATGGGGGAGAGGGATAGGTGGGACTGCCATGCAGAGAGAATAAATAGGAGGAGAAATCTAGGCTCAGGAGACAAGGAGGAGAGAGAAAACGAGAAGGCAAGGAGGACACAGGGGCCAGCTACCCAGCCACACAGCCACACAGCCAGTCACAGAGTAAGAAGGAAAGAAAGATTTGTAGAATAAAGAAAGGTAAAAAGCCCAGAAGCAAAATGTAGTTAAAGAGAAATGGGATAATTTAAGCTAGAAAAACCTGGCTAAAAATAAGACAAGCAAAAGTCCAGGCATTCATAAATAAGAACAAATCTCCATGTATTTATTTGGGATCTGGGTGCCAGGCCCCCAAAACGTAAACAATCAAACAAACAAAAACACCTCCAGTAGGATAGCAACTTGATTATTTTTTTATTCAAATTTTTACTGTATAGTAGGGGAGAGAGAAAATCTATGAATACATTCACGACAAGTTGCAAATCAGCATGAAAAACACCCCTCAGATGTGTGAAAACTGCAGTATGCACTGTAGTTAAACATAGACAAAGGAACTGGATCCTGAAGCCAGGTGGCTGCAGGAAGGTGATGGAGGTAGGCGGGGGATGCTGGCATAAGCACCTGTAAAATGTACAGAGAGAGAATAGTATCTATGTGGAGATTAAGGTCAGCCTATGACTACAGAGATATGACAGAATTAGTAAGGTCTGCTTTATTCCTTTTAGGAAAGTAACTTTGGTGGTTGATAAAACATAAATCAATGTGAAGAAAAATTGGTGGTGGGAGAGTCAAGACTATATTCTCATTGCCTAGTTGAAAAGTTATGAGGAATACCCATATGTGCTTGCAGTAGGCATGTATGACATTAATTTAAGTAACATGATAGTATGTAATAATTATTTATACATGTATGTATATATATGTATCTATTACACAGGATTCAAAGATGTATATCAGAGAAGTTTTATGTACTTGGAACTCATGTCTGGAAGATTTGCTAAACTAAAATACAGTTATATGAGACAGTACTGTAGCATTTCCAGTTATGAGAAAGAGTGCTAGTGATATGCATCTTCACATGAAAATATGCTCACTGCATGACTTTTCTGTTGGGTGTATGAAGGTAGGAAAATGCCAGCAGAATGATAGCAGCTGCCAATCTGATATACGGAATTCTTAAGTAGCTATACAGTTTTTAAAATGTGTGTGTGGCTTGAATTACTGACTTTATTATTCTCATTTTTTTTGAAATCTAAAAGAAAGTCATGGAGGAGAACTTCTAAAACAGTTATGATCAAAACTGAAATGAAAGTAGTCACATTGGGCTCAAGAAAGACCCTGGGAGCCATGAGGATAGCTGGAGATGTGTGAATGATACAAGACAGAGAGAGAGGGGAAGGATGAAGGGGACATTAGCTTACTAGCTAGGTATATGGGTTTTGGTGGTGTCCTTGACAGAGATAGGGAGAATGGAGATGACAAAGTAGGTATCACCGACAGTGAGTGAATAAGCTTGGTCTGAAGCTGTCCAAGGCCACTCTACAGGCATCCAGATGCTTGCCTTGCTCTCTCCTGCTGTCCACCTTCTCAGAATCTGACCTTTAGGAAGACTTCTGAATATGTGTGCTCACTAGGTTGGGGAGAAGTAGGGGTATGGAGATGGTATTCGTAGAGATTAGTATTTCATTCCTCTTGATCCTTTTACCGTCCCTCCATTCAGGGCCCTAACAGTCATTGTTAGAGGAGAGAAAAAGATGCCTCATGGCCTGTGATAGTCTAATCTTTGTTCCCGTGTGCTTGTGTGTGCACACGTGTTTGTGTGTATGTATGTGTATGTGAGTGCATGAGTATGTGTGTGTGTTTGTGTGCATGCATGTGTCTGTGTGTGAATGTGAGTGTATGTGTGTAAATGTGTGCAACTGTGTGAGTGCATGTGTGCACACGTGTTTGTGTGTATGTATGTGTATGTGAGTGTGTGTGTGTCTGAGAGTGTGTCTGTGTGTGAATGTGAGTGCATGTGACTGTATGTGTAAATGTGTGCAGCTGTGTGAGTGCATGTGTGCACATGTTCATGTGCATGTGTGTGTCTCAAGCTTAGTCCTAGAGAGAGAAGACTCTTGATGTGGGGGAAAATGTCTTTGCTCCAAACAGGGGAAATACACAGAATGCAGGGTAGAGGGAAAGAAGGAATGGAGGAGAAGGAAGTAAAAAGAAAGAAGGTTCCAGTGGGGAGAAGAAAAAGGCAGAAGACCAAAGAGAGAGAAAAAGTGAGGAAACTTTTGGTTCACCGCCTTTGCGCCCCCCCCCCCCCCCACTCCTCCATCCCTGCTTAATCTGCTGAGACCCTCAGGGCACCTGACCAACGGAGTGGAACCTGCCCTTCTGTTCTTGTTTGTTCCATGGCTGGGCCAGGACCAGGGGCATGAGAAACAGTGAGAGAAAACAGATTCCAAAGAAGGAAGCCTGACTAGGTTGTGGCCAAGAAGTGTCTGATAGCTACAAGGCACTCAGAGCGTTGCCAACAATCCTCTGGCGGGAGGGAGAAGGTGCTGCACCCCCGTAACCTGCAGAGAGAACTCTCCTTGATGAGCAAGGGGATGCCGTGCTCCAGGGCCATGGACTGGCTTACTTCCCATCCGCCCTGCTTCTGTCCAGTGCCATGGGCTGGCTTACTTCCCATCCGCCCTGCTTCTGTCCAGGGCCATGGGCTGGCTTACTTCCCATCTGCCCTGCTTCTGTACAGTGCGCCCAGCACACCCAAGAAAGACTAGGGTGAATTTTTTTCATCATTGCCTAAAACTTTTCGAAAAATAAGGGTCTATTATTTAAACCTTTGAATTTGGGCTGAGATTGGGTCTTCTACCAGAACAGGTAATATGGAATGATTCCAGTTTAAGAACAATCAGATATTGGTGTTCAAACTGCAGAAATATCCCACAGATTTTTTTTATCAGCAAATACATCAATAAACAAACCTCAGTGATCACGCCTCACTGTCTCTTCTTAAAATACATACAATATATACAATATACAGATCCATACAGCCTTGCACACACACACACACACACACACACACACACACACACACAATTTGCAAATTCTCAACACCTTATAAATGCACACAAGTGCGCAGCTGCAGCTTGGGAAATATATCATCAGAAGTCTTGCCATTCTTTGCTTCCACAGGCATGTTTCACCTTTACTCTTCAATTTCACTTATCAAGCTTGCTTGTATGCTTGCCATTGGTTATCCAGAAGTGTCTTATTCAGAAAAGAAGCAATAGTATTGAGGTACCTTTAGTCTCTTGTGTTGTCTGGGCTTGACAGTGTTCTCAGTATGCGTTAAATAGAACCTGACTGAGCTGTGATGGCTTGTGTTTGAATCAGCCAATGTACTCACTGATATTGAAGTAGAGGCTCACAGCTAATGTTAAGCAACCGCAACCTATGTGAAGGCTACAGCCTGCTCTAGGGGAAGTCTCAGCTCAGCTGCAAAGTTGGGTGGTAGCAATAGACTAGGTACATGCAGTACATGCAGTATTCCCAACCCAGGGTGTACATACTGCTCCAAAGCTAGGGCTGCTGACTTAGGCAGAATGGTGAGTTCGAGATGGGCTTTACTGACCAGGTCATACAAAATATGGAGCTTTAGGAATGCCTTGGCCTATGGAACCCTTTTCATAATCCAGGGATAATGACAGAAATAGACTGTACTAGAGGCTGTTGGGTTAGGAGGGAGAATGAAGGGAAGACATGCTTTTAGAGGAACTGAAATACTAATGAGAAGTCCTTTCTGTTTAGAAACTAAACAAACACACATAGTCAGTATTCTTGTAAAATAAAAGTGAATCAAATTACTTCAAACATCGTGCTTTCTTTGCAAAAGGTTTTGGTATAAATCATATAATTAGAAAATTAGCCGCACTTGACCTGACTTAACTTGGCATGGCACACATGGTAGCACAATGGAAACCTATGGGCATTAGGACCATAAGAACGTCTGCAAAATCAATGATATTTTTATTCCTGCTTCTAACTTTGCTTGCATTTCAAAGGGATCTGATACTAATAGCTAACGTCCACTGAGCAGTTATTCTTTAGAGTACTGCTGTTTCATTTATTTTGTTCATGCTTTTGAGGACTGATGCAGATGGAGCACAGAGAGGATTGGGAACTTACTCAAGACCACAGCATTAGCTGAGTGGTAGAATGGGAATTGAACCAAGCAGACCGATTTCATCATTTACCTTCTTAGACCCCATGAACACCAAACCTACTGCCTCCCTGGTATGGCAAGTGCTTTCAGAAGTAGGTTAGATATATAATTAAGAAGAATTTTCATTCTCCCTGTCTTGGGGGTCATAATAAATAGGCCTCTATTTTGCAATCAAAAGCAACAAAAAGAAATGGAACAAAAAATGCTAATCTTTTCAGAAGAGCATGGTATTTGTTTTAGATGATGTGAACTGAAGCTTTCCTGGCTTTTGTTTATTTATTTTAGTTTTGGAGAGAAGAGAGAGAGAAGCACACAAAAACCTGGACGGTAACTGGGGCCTGTCTGTATGAACAGAGATGTGTATACAAGGATGTTTTAATGAGGTTAGAGAGGTGCCACTTTATGATCAAATATTAAGCATAATGTTTATTTTATTTGGGGTAATTTTTTGCATTGGCTGGTTTTCTGAAGTGTGTGTGTGTGCGCGCGCGCACAGTGATATTTATCAATCTGTTCAGTTCCTTTTTACTCTTCAACATGTTTAAGCAAGCGATCCCTTTCCATATAAGGGGGAAAAGAATTTGAAGCAGTGAGGCAAGATGACAAGGAAGAAATGTTTCCTGTCTCAGCAAGAAAGGGACAGGAGTGAAACTTCTTGCAACATTTAGCTCTTTGGGAGAAGTGGCTATAATTTCTCCCGTAGCAGTTTGAATTAAAGGTCTAGAACGTACTTCTTACAGAAACGTATCCAAGGGCTCAAGTTTTACCTGTCACACGTGACCAGTTAGTCTGTGCCCATCATCTATACGCACTTCAAACTCTCTGTATTAGGAATTCCTGGGCCTGATTCATGCAAATCCAGCAAGAAGGTTCATTAGATTAAAAAAAATGGTTGAATCATTTTAAAGGATAGAAGACTTGTGGTTTGAACAAGATGTCCTCCATCATCTTGGGCCTTTGAATACTTGGTCCCCAGCTGGTGATTCTGTTTTGGTAGGCTTAGGAGGTATGGCCTGGCTGGGAGAAGTTTGTTATTGGGGCAGGCTTTGAGAGTTTCAAACTCATGTCATTGCTAGTTTGCTGTCTGCCTGGTACTTGTGGTTAAGGTGTGAGCTTGTATCTCCCTGCTCCTGCCGCCATGCCTTTGTCTCTGCCATCATGGACTCGAACCCTCCAGAAATGTAAGCCCCAATAAACTGTTCTATAAGTTGCCTTGGTCATGGCATTTTATCACAGCCATAGAAAAGTAACTAATACAAAACTGAACAGCACCGTTTTATATGTCATGAAACCTGTGTCACACAGCAAAGATTTTGTGATAGTCAAAAAGTTCAGTTGGTCTGTGACAGCACACAATGTGGCATTCCAAGTGATTGGATATATGTAGGTGAATTAAGGAAAGATCGGTTATGCTGTTTTCCCATGCCAACCAAAATAATATTTATGCTTGGAGAAAGAGACCATCTGAATGGAGGGGAAGAACCAACTGGTGGCCTGCATGCTCTAGAAGTATTTTACACTCTTTAAGGACCAATTAAGATGTGAGGTGGTACTGATTAGCAGTGCTAATTGAAAATTTTTTAACGAGTTCATAACCTACGTACATTGCCCAGCTGTGTATGAAGGCTCTCAGGGGTTGGCAAAGCTGAATCATATTATCTCTTTGCCAAGACTTGTCTGCAAATTCTTAACCTTTTTTTGTTTGCCAGGAACAAAGAAAAATTGTTGTAAACCTAGCTGCTGTTGTAACATATGAGCAGTCTTTTCCTAAAATGCAAATTAGACAAACAAGAACCGTGACATCATTTGCAAAACGCAATCATGTTTGGTTTCTGCTGTTTTGTGTATATATGGATTCATACCTCACTCGATATATTTTATTATGCTTTACCATTTTCAGAGCACTTGCATATGGGTAATATCATTTGATCTTTTCTTAGACCTGATGTTTTTAATATACTTCATGTTTGAAAACCATAATAGCTAAATTTATATAGTGCCTGTAACATATCAAATGTTTTGATTATTGCTGTATGGAAATTTTTTTATTATGTCTCAACATGTAGGTTGCACACAAGGCAAAAGAAGCCATTATCAATATTATTGACACATAAAATGGATTTTCAAATATTACCAAATGTATCTGGGTCCTCTTTAATGCAGAAATAATATTTAACAGTTGGGTGGTTACTCATGCCAATCTGTAGGAACAACTAAGTATTTTGTCAGGTGGATCACTGTTGAAACTTTGATTACCCTTAAAATTTGAAACATTGAAAAGTTAATTGTTTTTCCTTTAAAGATTTATTTTTATTTTAAATCCGTTGGTGGTTTACCTGCACATACGTCTGTGAAAGTGCCAGAACCCTGGAATCAGAGCTATAGACAGTTTTGAGCTGTCACGTAGATGCTGGGAATTGAATCCATGTCCTCTCTGAGAGTTGTTAGTGCTCTTAACCACTGAGCATTTCTCCAGTCTGAAAAGTTAATTGTTAATGTATAGCTTACTAATAAATCTACTCCCAACAAAGTTGCATTTTTTATTTATATCTTGTTATTGTTTAATAAATACTTTTAAAAGAGTTCTATTGTCTCAAAATTGTGCTTCTTAGAAGAATTCACAGTGGCTCTGAATATAAGAGACGTAATTCTCTGTAGCTGTAAATGAAGAATTATCAAAAATAACAATTCATAGTTTTGTTTGGCAGCAACAACTACACGCAGAGTTGGCATATAATCTGGAGCAGTGGTTCTCAACCTTTCTAATACTGCGACCTTAATACAGTTCCTCAGGTTGTGGTGACCCCAGCCATAAAGTCATTTTCATTACTACTTCAAAACTGTAAATTTGCTCCTGTTATTAATATTAATGTAATTATCTGAAGTGTGACCCTGTGTGGAGGCCTGGCCCACAGGTTGAGAACCACTAATCTAGCGACTGCACAAAAGTCTTGCAGTGAAGAGCAGGAAGAAACAACGCTATAGAAACTGTCTACAGAAGCCTAACTAAGTAACGCCAAATAAGACGATGCATGCTGAAAATTTTACTGTCGTATGGCTGCCTGTTCTATGCGCATGCGCCTGAAACATTACAGAATGGCTGGGGCAGTAAGTGAGTTCTTTGTTCTCCATCTTTACTGCCTTACTTTTCCTGTGCAGGCTCCCTCAGTGGATCCTGCTCCTGCTGTGCACTCTGCTCCTGCAAACTGCTGTGTGACACTCTCCCCCATGTACTTCTCTAAGCAAACACTGCTGATCTTTTTGGCCTGCCTTTAAGTTACACGGAGGACTCTTCCTAGTAAAGCCCAATAGAGCCTCTATGCCCTGCTATACACTCTTTTAGTTTCTAGGGTATGTATACCTTCTTAGTTGTACATACATATGTTGCTGACATAAGAATATTTTGTATTAGGGGACACATCTGCAAAGAGCAGGGCTCAGTGGCAAAAGCTGCATCAAATCAAGACAAAGAGTGTGTTTGTTTATTAAAGTCATGTATCTTTGTTTGTTTGTTTTGTTCTGTTTTGCGAGACAGAGTTTCTCTGTGTGGCTTTAGAGCCTGTCCTGGAACTATCTCTGTAGACCAGGCTGGCCTCAAATTCATAGAGATCCACCTGTCTCTGCCTCCCAAGTGCTGGGATTAAAGGCATGTGCCACCACCGCCCAAAGTCATGTATCTTTATGTATTTTGTATTGTTAAAATGCCTAGTAGTCAATGTTACATTGTTAGTATATGCCAGAATATGTGTATGGGAGCATATCCAACTCTATAAATACATAAATTTATGACTATAACCCTTTCTTTAAATTTTTTATTAGTTCTCTGAGAATTTTGTACAATGAATTTTGGTAATATTCCTTTCCCTCTCTCAACTCTTCCAACATCCACTCCACTTCTCCACTCACCTTCCACGTTGCTTTCTTTTATTTCCCCCACACACCCCGTATCACCCATGGAATATAATTTGTACTGCCTGTATATTCTGGATATGTGACCTTCCCTGGAGCATGGCCAGCTTGCCAGTGACTAGTCTCTTAAAGAAAACTGACTCTCTCTTTCCTAGTACCCATCAACTGCCTATCGGTAGCCTCTTGACTTTGTGCCTTCCCCCTCCAGGCAGGGATTTGGTCTGGCTTGAGATTGCACAGGTCGTATGATGCTATCACAACCACTGTGAGTTCATATATGTAACTGCCCTGCTGTATCAGAAAAGAACTGTTTCCTTGTAGCCATCTACTGCCTCTGAGTCTTACACTCTTTCCTCCCCTTCTTCCGCAAAGATTCCTGAGACCTAGGAGAAGGGGTTGTGATGTCGGTGTCCCTTTTAGTACTAGGTGTTCCCCATTCTCTTATTCTCTGCCTCTTGACCAGACTCTGTGTTAATCACTGCTAATAGAAGCTGTTCTGTTAATGGATGTGAAATTTAGTAATCTATGGGTACAGTGTAGGTCCATAGGAGTAAAGTTAATACTATACTTGTTTAGCAGAATAACAGTAGGTTCTTCCCAGGAGCCTATGATCTGTCTAGCCATATTTTCTTGTTCCTAATCATGATGCCTGGCTCCTTTTTAAAGCTTCAAATGCATTTGGAGGTGATAACCACTGTTAGACACATGTGGCATAATATAATTAAATGATATATTGTATGACACATATTAGAGCATTTGAGAGCTAAGATAGGATCTCTTGAATGTGTAGTGTTTTCCCACAATCCTCTTTGTTCTATGCATTGTGCTTACTAAACCAGTCTACAGTAGCCTAAGCACAAATAGATGAACATATCATGTGACATACACTGGGGCATATGAGAGCTAAGATGGGATCTCTTGAATGTGTAAGATTTTCCCATAATCCTCTTGGTTAATGCATTGTGCTTACTAAACCAGTCTACAGTAGTCTAAGTAGAAATAAATGAAAATGTTAATTATAAAAAGGAATGGGTTCAAATTCTTTGTAACAAAGGCCAAATCCACCACAAAGAAACAAGAGAAGATGTCAGGCAATACTGAAAATAGGGTTAAACATAAAGGGACATTGTGTTGTATGAAAAGCTTGTGTGCTGAAAGAAAAAGATGAGTGTGTGTATGTATTTTTGTGTTTTATGATATTTTTGAGACAAAATCTCATGCTCTCTTGGTAGACCTGGAATTTATTCTGTAAACCAGGCTGGCCTCAAACTCACATAGATTCATTTGCTTTTATGTCCTGAGTGGTGAGATTAAAGGTGTACATCATCACACTTGGCACATTATAGGATTGAAGTCCTGAGCCATTGCTGTTTATTCTGGGCGATTTCTGGTGACACACCTCAAGCCCTTCTCATAGTCGTTATGTGCTTTCCAAGCTGATTATCTTGACTATGGTGACCAGCACCTCATAGATGGAAGCAAGGCTTGAGGCCAATGTGGAATAACTACCCTATCCCTATCACAGCAACCCCACCCACCTGTGAAACAAAACATAGTTGGAGAAAGAGCTCAGTGTGTAAGGGTGCTGCTGTACAACCATGAGGATCTGAATCTGAATGCCCAGGACTCAGATAAAGGCTGGGAATGGTTGTATGTGTATACAAAGGGCACCAAGAAAGGTGGATCCCAGGGATACATTGACGACCTGCCATGCTACAACGAGAGCTGTGGCTTAACCAAGACATTCTTCATAAAAGAATAAAGTGGAGAGCAATACACCAAGATACCCAACATCCTTCTGATTTCCACATGTGTGTGCAGTTGTTTGAACCCATTCCCATAAACACACACACATACACACCACACATACACACCACATAGACACACACATACACACACACTGCATACACACACACTTACACACACATACACACATGTGTGCATGCACACACATACATATACATACATACACACTCATACATACACACATATACACACATGCACACACACACCACATACACACATGCATACACACACACATACACCACACACACATGCATGCACACATACATACACACAGACTTATACACACACACACCACATAGATAAAGAGTGATATAAATGCATTTTCACCTATTCAGATGCTTGTCACCTCTATTTCCAGGACCTTGGAATTCTGGCCACAGAAACAAAACAGCAAGTAACTGAAAACCCACAGCAGACAAATGACAAATTCTGCTTGGAAATTTCTGGAGATGTAACTTTGTGAACCATCTAGCCCCAGAAGAGTGGGGGACAAGCTAACCCGTGACAGAGTAGGAGTATGAGTAGCAGTGTGGCTGAGATCTCCCCTTCTCGCTGCTGTCACGCACACTGGAATGTGGCTTGTGATAGGAGCGATGGGGGCACATGCAGATGCTAGAGAATGCCCAGGAACGGCGCAAGGACAAACCCAACTCAAGACCACCCAACTCAACCCAAGGCCTCGTTCCCAGTGCTCATCACCATAGTGGGCAGAGATAGAAAATACTCAAACATAAGTAGTTGTTTCTGTGTTTGGTAAAAATCACATCTGATTGAGTCTATTAGCAGAATAAGCACATGAGGAAAAGAGGAGAATAAATATGTGACTAGGCTTCCATCATTTCAAAGTTTTGTTCATAGTTAGAAATCTGGCTGGGGGCTGGAGATTTGGTTCAATAGTTAGGAGCTCTTGCTTTTGCAGAGGACCTGGGTCCAATTCCCAGCACCCACGTGATGGTTCACAACCCTCAGTAACTCCAGTCCCAAGAGATCCAAAAGGCCCTAATCAGACCTCCCAGGGCACCAGACACACACATGTGCTGCACATACATACATACATGCAGGCAGGCAAACACTGATGCACATTAAATAATAAAACAAATAAAATTTAAAAATTAAAAATAAATTAATAAATAAAAATTCAGCTGACTTCATTGATGGTTCTCCCTAATTTTTAAGAGTTTTAACTAATAGACAAAATAATACTGTATACCTTTAGGATAAATCATGTTTTTTCAGAAGGCCTCATTAATATTGTGACATATGAACTATTATATGATATTGTAAAGTTAAATTGTTATTATAATACCTATGTGTGAGAGATAAATACCCTTAAATATTTTTAAATACCCTTGAAAGTTGTTATAACATGTATAGTCACCTAAATTTTAATTTATAGTCATAAATTAATTATAATTGATTTGACATTACTAAACTCTTTAAGATAACCAGGATATAGGCCACCCACTCCCAAATAACCACTCAGCATATTACTATTAAATACAAATATTCAGCCAATAGCTCAAGCTTGTTGCTAACTAGCTCTTAACAACTTAACCCATTTCTATTAATTATGTGCTACCCTGAGTCTCATGGCTTTTACCTCCTTCCCATTTTGTGGGTCGGACTTGTTCTTCCATCTGGCTGGCAACTCCAGACTCTGTCCTTCTTCTTCCCTGCCTTCTCCTAGTCTGGATCTCCTGTCTGACCTCATCCTATCCAGCTATTGGCCTGTCAACTTCTTTATTAAACCAGTCACAGTGACACATCTTCGCAGTATATAAAAGGATTACTCTTACATTTTATGTTAGCCCATATTCCTTATTTATGCTTTTCCACGTGGCAGTGCCTTTAATATTGCACGTTCATCTCCTGCTCCCTCTGCACCTACAGGTGACTCCTCTGACTCTGTCCTTCCTTATCCCGTCATTCTCCTAGTCTGGCTCTTCTGCCTAACCTTATGCTGTTCAGCTATTGGCCAGTCAGTTTCTTTACTAAACCAATCATAATAACAAATCTTCACAGTGTACAAAAGGATTATTCCACAGCACAAGAAATATCAAAATCTTTAGGAAAATATCGATTTGTTTTAATAAATAAGATGGGATAGTTCTGCAGTCAGGACTAGTTTGCTCAGTGGATAATCTTACTGTAAACATAAAATATTCTCTAACTCCTAAGTGGATTTAATTGATAGGTCTTATCACAGATTAAAAGTTTATACTTTATTAGGCTAAGTGATTATTAATGATTTTTATAGAAGAGTCTTTACCTTAAAGAAGCAATGGCTTCAAATACTAATAACAGCAACATATCACAATAATACATAGATTATTTATAATTCATAGATTTGAAGTGTTTTGATGCTTGCAGAGAAACATCCACAAATTGGAATGCCCCTGAAGTATCATTTGAGAAGCTAACAATAATGTCTCACGTGTCTTGTATTGTTTTCTTTCAATTTCTACTCTTGAGACAGTAAGGGTATGCAAAACACTGTCAAATAACACAGGGAAGTTTCAAGATGCAGTAATACAAAGTCAATTAGAGTGCTTTTCCCCAAAGAGATTTGAAATCTGGGACTGAGAAATTTAAGTTCAAAGCAACTTTGTCAGAAGTTCCTTCAAATATGTTTCTTGGTCTTGGGGTCTCGGGTTTCCCTGGGTGTTTAACATAACGAAAAGGATGCAAACTTTCAGCTTCTCATCTTTTCGTAAGCATTTTGATCCTTGTGTTGGGCATTTGCACTGAACGTGGGAATCTGCACTTGGACACACATACACACAGAGAGTCACACACACACACACACACACACACACACACACACACACACACACTTCTGGTCCTCAGCAGGGTGGGGTGCAATGCAGTATTAATGAGAAGGTGAGAGCTATGTGTCACCCTTGGTGCTGGTGTGAGCTTGTATGTTTTAGCTAAAAGTCATCGCCTGTAAATGGAGATAAGAATACCTGCCTATCTTATATCACATAAATTAAAATGAGATGATATATATAATACTCTTCCTATAGGGCCAGCAATAAAGAAAAATAAATGTTATTTTAAACCTCTTGTATACCTTATGTGTACTGTTTAGATTCTGTCAACTTGATGCAAACTGGAGTGATCTGGAAAGAGGAAGCCACAGCTGAGAAAATGCCTCAATCAGATGGGTCTATTGGCAAGTTAGAGGACATTTCCATGATCAATGATTGATATACAAGGGCCCAGACCACCGTGGGTGGGGCCGCCCCTGAGCAGGTGGTCTTGAGTTATATTAGAAAGCAAGTTGAGCAATCCATGGTGAGTAACCAGTGAGTAGTGTTCCTCCAGACATCTGCTTCATTTCCTGCTTCCAGATTCCTGCTGGAACTTCCTGCCCTGGTTTCCATTTGTGACCTATTATGAGCTGTAAGCTAAAACAAACAAACACAAAAAGCAAAGACATAAAACTACTCCCGCCCTGGTTTGCCTTTGGTCATAAAGGTTTCTTCGCAACAGTAGAAGCACAATTAGGACAATATAGATTTATGGTGAAATTTTGTTTTATTTATATAACACCCTTCCCCAAAATTAGGAAACTAAATAGTTGATTTTGGCATCAAATAGACTTTGTATGTCATCCTATTTTGGTGCTACCTCCCAATATTTCATCTCATAGATACTGAAGTGAGGGCACCAGTATTAAACATGTTCATTCTAGGTTATGTGAGTCGGAAGTGAGCCGTAAGAGAATATGATTCCTGGGGCTCGTGAAAACCACAAATACAGAGGGTACCTTAAAGAAAAGAAGATGGGAAATACAAGTAGAAGAAGAGATGGTATGTTGATATTCATCTCAGTGAAAAACAAAAAGATGATTTTTAAATGTGTATTCTAGCAAAGTCTAGAATTGGAGGAAACACAATAACCTTGAAAACTGAAAGTGAGTGAAATACTTTAAGATAAAGAAAATCTGACTATTCCTAAAGAAAAATGGAAAGATCTCTACTCAAAGAGAGCTTTCTAAAGGAGATACAGAAAGAAATGGTGTCTTTTACCCGTTCTTTTGGAAGGGGTGATGGATATGACTTGCTGAAACAGTACTACAGGAAAACTTTAGTTCTTAATGCTTTTCTTCACCTGGTTTTCTGTGCACTTTGGAGCTTTAAGAAATATGTAGCGGGAGGCTGGAAGGAGATTTTTCTGAAATATAGACCAGATGTCTACAATGCGTACGGAGTACTACACAGAGAGGATGTTGCGAGCACAGGAGAATGGCTCCAGAGAGTCAGATCTGAAGGCCCTCTCCATCGTGAACACACACAGGTCTTGGGCTGCCTGTTTCAGAGAAAGAAGCATCTGTCTGGGCACCCGTGAGGATCCCTGCGGAGCAGCGTGTGCCCAATATTGTCAGTCCTCGGGCACTGTATCTTTTGTATCTGGAAGATGTCAAAGACTCACTTTCTACCTGATGGTGCTGTTGGGAGGTGACAGAACCTTTCAAGGCTGGGGACACTGTCAACTCTCAGGTCACTGGGAACACGTCCACCCAGAGGGTTGTGAGATCTTGCCCTACCCCCTCTTATGTGCTTTCTGGATGTTGTGAGTTGAACGGTTTAACTTTAAATGCATTCTGGCTTGTCACTGTCTCAGAAGAAAGAACACCGACCTAGCAACCGACTATAAACTCAAACCTTCAAAATTGCAGGTCAGAACGAACCTCTCTTTTTAAGCTGATAACTTCAGGTATTTTGCTTCAGGAACGGGAAGCTGAACCACACTTCCATCAGCATGGGGCTGTAGAGAGTGATAAGTTCTTGGTCAGGTCCTCCCATGAGAACCCTTCTCTCCCACTTGGTTATTGATTCTTTTCTCTGTATGCTCCCACACAACCGTCTTTATCTTTAACGCAGTGCATACATTTACACTTTGAGCAGATGTTGTATCGTTCTTAGCCTGGGACTGGAAGCCTATCCGAGTAGTGAGCTAGTACAGACCCACAGCCTGGGGTTTTCTCAGAAAAATCACTTTCCTGCCTCATGCTCTTGAGTCTGGAGAAAAGTTAGCGATGTTCTTTTAAACATTTTTCTTCTATTTTTCTGTTCCAACACCTCTGCCTCCATTGGGACCACAATTCAACAATTACCTCTTCTCCCGAGCCGCCATTTCTCAGTTTTCAGCTTCCCTCCATAGTCTTAAAAACAAACCAAACAAACTCTAAGCTTTATTATTTTCTATTTATATTTGTTATTTTTTATTTTTTCTAAACAAACCTTTAAGCTCAGTGCTCACCTTCAGTTGCTGTTCAGTTTGTTTCTTTCCATGATCAGGTGTCTCAATGTCATCCCTGCTCCAGAATCCACGGTGCTCTCTGCGGCAACCTTAGGGAGACCCTTATCTGACCAGGTGATGTCAGGTTTTCTATCTATACTTAAAGCAACCCGTGAGTGATGCAGATTAAATGTAGCAGCAGATACGAGAGTCCCAGTGTCATCTATCAAGTCAGATATCAGAGACCAACAACAATGTAAACCAACGTTCTCTTCTTGCTAAAACATTTTCTTTGGCCAGATTTTTCTAGAAAACAAGGATGCTTAGTAAGTATATAATATACATGAGGAGGGGTTTGCTTGTCATACAGTTGAGGAGGGATTTGTTTTCCTTCTCTCAGTTTAGGTCTCACTGTGTAGCCCTGCTTAGCCATTCACAATTCACAGGGTTGGGTGGAAGTGAGTGAGCAGATGTTGTTAGCATGGGCGGAAGTGAGTGGGCAAACGCTGTTAGCATGCTTTAATTCACTCTTGCCTTCTCTCAGCTGTCCCCTCCCTTCACCCTAGCTTCTGAGGCATGTGGCACCAGCATTTCTTGATCCTGCCTACAATTCATTAAGTTCTTCCTGTGTACGAACATAGGTCTCTATTTTTTATGACTTTCATATGTCAGTTATTACAAGTCTTCGCATCTTACAAAATTTTAACATCTTCTCTTCCACATCTCATCTAACGTTTCCCTTTCTTGGCCATCATTGCCCATCTTGCTCCTTTGCACTTGTTTTACTAGCATTTCAAAAACGTGTTATTACCCCTCTAGGGCTGTGTGGGTTTGGTAGCTTTTTAGCTCTGTGACCAAAACACTTGAAATAAATACCTTAAGGAAGCAGAGAATTACTTTGGTTCACAGATTCAGAGGTTTTCATGTACATACTTACAACCTCATGGCTGTGGGTGCCTGGAGCCCAGGTAAGCTGTTCACTGCACGGCTGGTCAATAAACACAGAGGAAATGTTAGAGCTCATGCACCTTTCTCCTTATTCTCTCTAAGTCACCACTAAGTTTGGAGTAGTGCTTTCTAGATTCAAGGTGATCTTATCTTCTCACATAGTTCTTTCTGAAATTATCCTTAAAGATGTATCTAGAAAGTGTCTCTCCAATCTCCTTGGTGAGTCTAGATTCTGTCAGGGTGACAGTGAAGACTGGCTTTCACACTGTGGGACAAATTGCCATAAACTCGTGGCTTTCATAAATTATCTTAGTGTCCTTGTTCCTTGAGAGTCTGGACCTAGTTTTACCAGGTTTTCTGCTTCAGGGTGTCTCTCATAAGTCTGTAATCATGGGGCTAACTAGTACTGGGGGCTCATGTAAAGCCCCACAAGAGAAGAATCTACTATATTTGTACAGCTTGAGTTCCTCATGAGTTGATGAACCGCGATCCTGAGGACTTTAGTGACTGTCGACCAGAGGCCATTCCCTAAGCCTTTGACATAGCACTTAGCACCTTGCTTAATCAAAGAAGCAATGGGGAAAAAATCTGCTAACAATGTGAAAGTTACTGTTTCTGTGACATTGCACTGAAATGACACCTCATCACTCTTGCCACATCCTATTCATCAGAAGCAATTTGCTAGGTAAGACTATGCTTAAGATAAGGGACAAATACTATCAGGCAGGCTGTGTGCTGATGTGGAGGGTGATGGTTCAGAGTTATGGGTAATACACATATGTATACAACATTCTATGGTTAACTGGAGTCTCCACTCTCTCGCATCAAACCCCCATCACTCCAGTATAAGTGGAGGTCAATCATGACCTCCTTCTTACCCAAGCTGATGACATCTCCCAAGGTGTTATCATATGCAAATAACAAGGAGCAACTGGCATTGTCTTTCCCCCTCTGGATGGGCTGTAGCTTCCCCTTCACCCTTGCTGCTCTTCTTTTCACAACCTTTGATAGTCTCTCTTTCCTTCACATTAGAGTGCTGCATGGTGGAGAGGGCCTGCACTTCACCTTTGACCCTTCCCTCTTCTGTAACTACTCCACTTAACGTTCACTTGCTTGATGGCTGATGACACTGAATGCTTTAAAATGTCTTCTTTTTCGCTTTATGAGAACCTGTTTATCAACTGTTGGCATCATTTCCTGAGCAACCAGAGCTCTGTTAGGAAAGAACAGAATTATGCCAATATCTTGGGACACACTCTCTACTGTCTCCTCTAGAAGTTTTAGAGTTTCAAATTTTAGGTTGAGGGCATTTTTGTTGTTTTTTTTATTTTGCTTTTTTCCCCACTTGGAGGTTTTGGGGGGGCGGGGCTGAGGGGTAAGTGTCTTGTTTCTAGATACAGGGGTTTAATTTTCTTTAGGAACACCTCTTAATAAAGACACTTTCTTTCCCCCCGGTGTGTATTTTTGAGTTCTTTGCCAAAAAATCAGGTGGTTTAATTGCAGGGACTGAAATCTGGATCTTCTACTCTATTCCGTCGATCTACGTGTCTGTTTTTATCCCAATACCATGCTGTTTTTACTACTGTGGCTCTGTAGTGAAATTTGAGAAGAGGCATGGTAATTGGTACTATTCTTTTTGCTCAGGATTGTATTTTGTGTTTTCATGCGAAATTTAAGACCCCTCCCCCCATTTCTGTGAAGAATGGTACAGGGATTTGGATTAGAATTTTATCCACTCTGTAGACTGTTTTCACCCTAGTCAGAATGGCTATCAAGAAACCAAATGACAGCATAAATCGGCATCAATGGTAAAAGAAGCAAATATGTTCACCTTTGGTAAGACTGGGAACTGGTCACCCACTATAGAAATCAGTTTGCAGACTCCTCAAAAAGATGGAAGTAGTTCCAGCTATTCAGTTCCTTTACTCAAAGGGCTCAACATCCTACTAGAGAGAGTCTTGCACGTCTGTGTTTAGTACTGCCTTGTTCACAGTAGCTAGGAAATGAATTAAGATAGATAGGTAAACAGATAAAACTAGAAAAAACAAAGTTTTTCCTAAGTGAGAAAACCTAGGCTCAGAAAGGAAAAAGCTGGATATTTTCCCTCATATAGGGTCCTAGTTTCAAATCTCATATACTGTGTGGTCATCCTGGAGTCCCTGCAGAAACCAGAAAACCAGAAAGAGTCCATTGGTGGTGCACTAAGTGAGGAGGGAATAGTAGAAGACAGGGCATACAAAAGTATTGGGTGGGGGCTACTTGGAATGGATATGTGGTGGGTAGGGGGGTACAGAAGATGAGGGAGGTGGGAAGAGAAGTTTAACCAAACTGAAACACATGTGAAAAAGCCACATGAAAACCTGCTATCATGCAAGTCAACTAAAAAAAGTATGTCTGTGTATATGTGTGTATGTACATATATTTATATTCAAATAAGTATAAATACATATATACAAATATATTCATACACACATATATTTAAAAATCTAGTCTTGGCATTTTATATATTGCTGACTCTCAAGCAGATATCTTCCCCCCAAATATCAGACAGAGTCTAATTGTCATTTGTATTTTCACTCAACAACTTCACAAATCTGATAAGTTGTGGTAGAATTCTTGATTTCCATCTCTCCCCTTGTCCCCGACACTTTCATGTGAAATTTACTCTTCCCTAATTGGCCCCAGTGTAGATAAAGGTCAGTGCTATTCACCCAGTTACTGAGATGAAAGTCTCAAGTCTTCTGCGGTGCTTATAGTGCCCCACAGGCAGTCTTCCTCAGCATGTGCTGACACCTGTGCCTTTAGGCTCTGATCTCAACCCTAGAGTGTGGCCCATATTCTCCTGGGTCTCTGTTCATATGGAGCCTCAGACACTGCTGTGTCTTGTGTCTGGTTGTGATGGGGATTGACCCACCTTCCTTCCTTCCTTCCTTCCTTCCTTCCTTCCTTCCTTCCTTCCTTCCTTCCTTCCTTCCTTCCTTTCTCTCTTCTTTAAAAAAAATTATATAATCAGTCTTGATCATATTCTCAGTCCTTCCCCAACTCCTCCTTGAGCTCTCCGTCTCTCTCTCAAAAACAAAAACATCAAAAAAAGAAAAAAACCCAATCAAACAAAAGCAAAACAACAACAACAAGAAGAAGCTCACAAAACCCCTGCAGTCTATTTTGGATTGGCTGACTACTTCTGAGCATAGGGCTGGCCTGGACCTTGGTTGATAGACCAAGTGTCAGACAGGCACTTTCACTTTTCCGCATCGAGTTCATTCCTGTGCTGGGAACTGTGTTTGTGGTCCTCACTGCCTGGATCCTTGTTCCTATTATAACACCATCTGCTTCTTTAAATGTCAATGCTTCCCTTTGGGGAAGTCTACCGTGACCCCACCATTGCTCTCTGTCCTCTCATGCTGTCCTCGATTTCACTCGTGACAGCCTGAAGGTATCATCTTCAGGTCGTGTGTTTAGTTTTGTTGTCTGAGCACAGGTTTTAGAGCGCAATGCTCTGTGACCCTTACTGCTGTGGCCCTGTAATCATAAGACAGTTTGTCAAGAGCCAAACATGTGAACAACCTCAGAGACGGAACGTGGGAGATAGGCTTTCTTAAAAGACTTCCCGAGTGCCCGGCGCTCTGATGTGTTGGTTAATCTTTTCAGAAGCTGGTGATTTGGAAGCCTGAGTTAACGACAGTCACTCTACTCATGGTTGAAACGTCAGGTTTATCTGCACTTGCTCTCACAGCTGCTGTTTTCTTCCTACTCCCCAACTTGTAGAATACATTAGTATGGGAGTGCTCAGGTTGCTGAATGTATTTAAGAAGACTGGGTTCTTGTCATACATTGAACCTACACAGGACAGTAAACTGTGGCTTTAATTCAACACATGTCAGGTTCCTGCATAAACTCTCACTGGACTCTTTGTCATTGAAAATTCTATTTACAATCTGAATAAAAACATTGGAGCAGGATATTAAATAATTGTTGGATGCTCAAGTGTGACAGCAACAGCCTTATAGAACATCCCAGAGGATAGATGTCTGTATATGTTTTAATAATCAGTTAAAATATTTGCTTTCTAGATGGAAAATAACTTTGGCTATCATGTAGATGGGCTTTTATCTCTCAGAATTGATTACATTCCTGTTTTTTCCCCATTCCTCTTAATCCTGACATCATTCCACATGTAGAGGTTTTTGTTTTGTTTTATAATCAGATCACAGATACCATATCTCAAAATGAAGAGATTCTAAAAAAAAAAAAAACAAAAAAACTAGACACCCTTTTTGGTAAGTAATCGTTCTCATATTCCAAGGACAAAGTACCAATTAGTAATAATTGAGTATCTGAGACTTCAAAGTTGTATCTGGGGGAATTACCAGAGTCAGTAGAAATGAAAACAACATGAAAATACCTCACACAAGTTCAGTGCAAATTCAGGGAGGGTAAAGTGGGAGAGAATTGGTGGAAATTGAGAAGATCCCACAATTTGCTGGAACACTGAGTTTTCTTAATTAAAGGGAATAACTCCTTCCCCCCATCACTTGGAACTTCTAAGAATGTTACTGCTTTCTGTCTACTTAATGTTTGCATCTCCTATTTTTCTTTCTGAAAAGTAATTAAATATTCATTAGCATTACACTAGAGACTGCCTGATAATATCATCAACAAAAGCTAAATTTCCGCCACTTTTTCTTCAGTCAAATAATAGAAGAATCTGAAATCTATGTAAGTTAAATGAGCTATCTATATTCAGCTGGGTGGTGGTGGCACACTCCTTTAATTCCTGCACTTAGGAGGCAGAGGCAGGCGGATCTCTGTCAGTTCCAGGGCAGCCTGGTCTACAGAATGAGTTCCAGGATAGACAAGGCTACTGTCTCCAAACACCAAACCAAACAAACAAATAAAAGACCTATCTATTTTCAATTATTATTGTAGCTGTGTAAAATGATAGTGTCTTCAATTACCTAAAAACTATAGAATCCTTTAAAGGTGTTTTTAGTATTACCTAGGGCATTGTATAGGCAGTCTTAAATACTTTTTTTAAACATACAAGATCTGGACATATTTAACTTCAGTTTATGTTTCTATAAAATCTATCTATATACCTCTAGCTGACATTGTGACCCTGACAGCTAAATGACACAGTAACGTCACTCTTGGTTTGATGCATGGCATGAGAGAAGGCCCAAAGATAGCCCCCTAGAACGGATGGCTTTCCCAGAGATAACCCGTTAATGTGACAGGAAATAGTACAGGAAGGCGGGCAGAGCTCCCATCCACCCAGAGAGCCTCGAACTAGTGTTTGCTAGGATTGTGGAGATTTTTTGTTTACCTAAGTAAAAAAACAGCGGTGATTTCTTTCAGAGCTAGCCTCAAGCTGCCTGGGCAGTTTCCATTACTCTTCCCCATGGGAAAGCTTCCCAGGATGCTGCGATCAGTCTGATTGCGCTAAAATGCACTCACGTTTGTTGTTTCAAAAGAAGCATCACAGCTAAGGAGGTATTGTCTCAAAGTGCCTATGATTTCCTGCTAGAAATTGCAATGAGTAATAATAAGAAGAAAACGTGTTCTCATTTGAAATGAAATTAAAGGGGCTGGGAGGAACAGTGACTTTACTGAGGGACGAGCAGCTGTGTTTACCGTCAGCCGTTCTAGCTGTGTTCTAGAACCTGCCTTCAGAAACATTTGCTTTATTTAAGATACACGCTTCTCTGATTTGTGGCTGGCGATAGAAAATGTTATGTTCATTAATATTTTTTCTAATCAAGTTAGTTCTATAGAGAATCCTTATTCTTAAGAGTTCATGGTATGTTTGCTTAGTCAAATATTAATAGATGTTTTACAGAAAATTTTATGTTGTGTGTGTGTGTGTGTGTGTGTGTGTGTGTGTATGTATGTGTGCAACCACATGAGAGTATGGGCTATCCCATGCTAGGGAATGCTCTACCACCAAGCTGCATTCCCATCTCTCACAGGGTGCTTTTTTTAAGTTCTTGCATCTGAGAACTCCCAATAAGAATTTTATTTCACAACCAGATATGATTTATTCATCATTATGCTAAAATTGTAGGTTTTTTTAAAATGCCTTAAGAAAGAAATAATTTCTACATACATTTGTTTAAATTTTCCTAAAAGTCAAAATTGGTAGGTAATTTCCCTGACGGAAGAAAAGCGGGTCTTTAAGATACTCTTCCACATTTTCATTGATGTGTTTTGTAATTTTTAAATAAAACCGATGCTTGTTGACATAACTAATCGATGTTTCCTTTAAGAAAATCCTTCCATTTCTACATTTACCATTCATTCTTGATCTTCCATAGTTCAGGCCATTACATTCAGAGAAATACAAATATTCTCTCGTACAGATATAAGTACATGTTTGCAAACAATAGACAAGATACACAGTTTCCTAAGATTTGAAGATATCATTACTGTCAACAACATAATAAATGATTTCCCATCTGTTATGAGCTCAGTCTTGAACCTATAACCTTAAAGTCCTCAGTTTGGAGACAGCACATAATTAGGCAACACTGGTAGACATTTGAGCATAATAATGACTTGAATTGGTCCCATAGCTAGGCAAAACCTCGACCTTTTATCTAGGTCTGAGAAGGGCATAGACTTTAGCTAATTTAATTTGAATAATCTTCTTAACTGAAGAGGCTGTTCTAAGAACCTTATAATTAACATTGTCTTATTGCCATTAAAATACTGTGTACTAGCTGGGGATGTGACTCAGTTGGTACAGTGTTTCTCTGGCAGGCACAAAGCCCAGGATTCGATCCCTAAGTATTGCACAGGCTACAATCCTGCCACTCTGGAAGTGGAGGCAAGAGGCTCAGAAGTTAAAATATGGTATATTAAAGTAATTGTCAAAGATCTGTTTTCCAGGCTGGATTCAAGCTCCTGCACACATGTAGTCTTTCTGTGTCAGCTTTCTAAATAGCTAGGATTACAGTGCATGCCACCATGCCCAGCCTAAATGTCATGTCTTAAAAATGAGACATTAGCAGAGTATGTTGGCACACTGCACGCCTGGGATCCCAGCATTCAGGAACTGGGAATAGGAGTTAATGAGTTACAGGTTATCTTGGGCTATACAGAGAGATTTATTTCTTTGTAAGAAGAAGCTAACAAGTGATATTTATCAAATATAAAGAGAAAAGCATTCATGGCTCTCAAAATCAAGCACGGTTCATTTACTAAACTAAGAAACTATAGCCATTAAATAGCTAAAGAATATTTTAGTGCAACTAAAAATTAAAAGAATCATTTTCGGTCCCATGAAAGTTATAATGATTCTATAACTCGAGTCTGATCTCAAAGAACTTATCACATAATTAGGTATA
The DNA here is from genome assembly GCA_004026605.1 of Ondatra zibethicus. NCBI lineage: Eukaryota > Metazoa > Chordata > Mammalia > Rodentia > Cricetidae > Ondatra > Ondatra zibethicus. The sequence continues at coordinate 343,227 of PVIU01000107.1, forward strand.
AATTAATATGGATTGGTCATTAAGAAGCCAGAGCCAGCTTGGATTTGAAATGTATTAGCAATATAATCAGATAAGGTCCTTATTGTCTGGGATTTTGTCACATAAGACAAAAGGTTGGATTAATGGTAAATCTAAAGTTAGGTGTGGCAGTGCATGTTCACAATCCCAGCATTAGGAGTTCAAGGTCCGCCTGGGCTACTTAGAAATTTGAGGCTAACACGGGCTGTACTTGACCCTGCCTCCAAAAATGGGGGAACAAAAGTCATTATTGGACTCTGAACCATTTTAGTAAGAAATTTATGAAAGAAGAGTTGCAATGTTGCCTGTTTCTGGTACAGTGCTGGTGAAGACACAGATGTCAGATCTGTAACCACAGAGCAAGAATTATCCTTCCCCATCTGCTCTTGACTTTGAAGAAGTTTTGTCACCTTGCATGCTCAAGGCATGGTCACAAGAGGCTGCTGTGTGGAGTAAGAATGGAAAGAAGATGGCACAGTTCAGGGAAGCTAACGCAAGACCTGTAATGCCAGTAACAAGAAAAATGAGTAGACGAATGTCATGTTAGGAACTCTTAACTTGTCTGCATTTTCTGCTATATTCTCCAAAGAGTGCAGCATGTTAATCAACTCCTGCTTAAGGAACTGACTTTGGAGATGGCTTTTAGAACATAGAGAAAGTTACTAATGCTACATTAAAATCCCAGGGTTCAGACACGCCCTCACAAGTGAGGTGTGTGTCACTCTAGGTTTAGATCCCTTAGTGTCCTTCATTCAGAAGATGGCTGGTGCAGTGGAAGACACGTGAAGTCCAAACAAACACTAATTCTAGCCGTACAGAATGATGGCATGCTGAACTATTCAGACCGATGACTTACGGATGAGCTCATGCTCTGCCTAGGGCAGTGCTTCTCACCTTCCTAACGCTGAGACCCCTGCAGTACAGTTCCTCATGTTCTGGTGACCCCCAGCCAGAAAACAATTTTTGTTGCTATTTCATAACTGGAATTTTGCTATTCTTATGAACTGTAATGTAAATATCTGTGTTTTCTGATGGCCTTAGGCGACCTACAGGTTGAGAAACACTGATCTGTAATAACATTGATATCTGATGACAATTTCCTAAAACCAGTCTGCATAGCTCAGGCCTCGATAGCATTTCCTTGAGAACTAGTCCTCAATTTCTCAAAATTGAGCTCGCTGGATTCTTTTCATTGGGGGTGGGAAGCAGTGCTAGGGTTTGAACTCAGTGACCTAGGCATGTTAAGGAAGTACTCTACCATTGAGCTATATCCCCAACATCACTCAATTCATTACTAAGCGATTTACATCACTTAGTTAGCTACATGGATGAGTTAAAGGAATTGATATTATTGACCAGTTGAGAGGGCTCCATGATTTGGCAATTTCGTATTACTTTGACTTCTTGGAATCAGTTAGTATGTACCATAGCTTTCCCTGGAAAACACATGTCGGCCAATGTGGCATAAGGAAGTGTTATAATAAGGTTAAGATGAGGCATCACCTGATCAGAGGAGCATGATCCTGTTGAAAGAAATTTTTTATTAACTGCAGGATGAACGATTATGTGTGCAATCACAAGGCAAGTTCGCCTCTCTCAGAGGAAAGCATTTTTAGCAAAACAGACTCAGCCCCATCTGACACATCTCTCTCCCATCACAAAAGTTTTGTGCTTTAGGCCAGGAACCTTCCAGAGGAACCTATGTACATCTCTCTCCTGAATCCTTAGGGCAGGATAAAACTTTGAGATAAATGGTATTATTTGTACAGAAATTCTTTATACCGGCCTTAGATATACAGTGAACATTATCCTGCATTCATCTTCATGCAGGTTCTTTATCCTACTGATTATTCTGGAAGAAAACAAATAGCTGAGAGATCCCTGCAAGGAATAGAAACAAGCCATACCCACTCCCCACCCCCAAATAGAACAAAGCCATTACTCTTTAGGTGCCTTTGGGGTCTGTCTGATGTCTGCGAATCTTGCTGGTACTCACACGAAGCCTTATTAGAGAGTGGTCTTCTGATCACAGAGGAGCTAGGATTGGCAAATCAGGTTTGTTTTTCTGCTCTCTGAACATTGCTGAACTGTTTCTCCATGTACTTGGGGCTGTCCCATTGAGAACTAGGAATTTTTAAAGGATGGCTTTAAAATACAATGCCACAGGACTTTGGGTGCCCGCATGCTGTTGGAAGATGACCTTATCCATTGGTCGGATGGGGAAAGCCACATCTGTGAAAACTAAATTATGATTTCATCCATAGAATTAGGAAGTAAAAGAATATAGAAATAGTCAGTCACCTTACATCACAAACTTTGTTCCTTTTTGTTCCCCCCGCCAAAAACTCTTGTTATTATAAGTCAAAATGTTTACAAAGCTGCATTAGTTTACTATTGCTGTGTTATAAATTACCCAAGCCAACCCAATTTCAGTACTTGAAAAGAATAGTTCATAGTTCTATAGGGGAGAATTCTGGACACAGTATCATCGGTGCGCTACCTGTGACCTGAGAAAGCTAGACTCAGAATGGTCCCTGGCTTTAATTGTCACCTGGAGCTCAGGTCCTCTTCCAAGCCCATTCAGGTGGTTGGCAGTACTGTTTCACGTGGACAGCAGGATAGAAGGAGGACTCTGTTTTCTTGCCATCTGCCAGCTGTACATAGCTCTATGTTCCCAAAGACCACACCAGAAGGAATCATTTTCTTTTTATGAAAGGCCCATGCCCTTTATTGAGGGCTCATTTGAGTAGGTTAGAATCCCTAGGGTGGATGATAATTTTTACCATTCTCATGGGGTGGGAGGAGGATCATATAAGAGATGTGCATTCGGGAGTAAGAATTGTGCGCATTCTCTTGGAATTCTGTTTGCCACATCCACAGTGTAATGATTGCTCAGGATCCACAAATATTTGATTCTAGGACCCCACGGATATGCAAACTGCGAGCACTCAAATCTGTTACATCAAACAGCATAGGATTTGCAAATTACCTCTGCAGATTCTCCAGTGTACTTGACACCATTTCTGGTTTACTGACTGTACTAATGTAATGCAAATGCTGCATGAGTAGATGTCACACTGTGCTACTTACAGAATGACGGTGGGAAAATGATTGTGTATACTCAATACAGATGCCATCCTTCTAATTATTTTTAAGCCTCAGTTGTTTTCACTGTGACTGTGATTTCTGTTGGAAGCAGGGACAACCGCAACTGTACTCATTTGAATAACCTTTAAAAAACTCTTTGTCTCTCTGCTTCCTTTTATTGGGGTATGAGAGATTTTTGTAGGTCAGACAATTCAGAAAATGGTTCATAGTAGGAAGTAGACTTGGAGCGGTGTGGTGAACCTCAAATCTAGACATGGTTTTTATTGGCTTTACTATCCTTAGAAGTAAGTACCAGTAGCATGGCCTGAGAGCACTCAAAATTAATTCAGTTTTTAGAATAGCAAAATTGCCAGGCGTTGGTGGCGCACACCTTTAATCCCAGCACTAGGGAGGCAGAGGCGGGTGGATCTCTGTGAGTTCGAGGCCAGCCTGGTCTACAAGAGCTAGTTCCAGGACAGGATCCAAAGCTACAGAGAAACTCTGTCTCAAAAAAAAAAAAAATGATGTATTCATTAAGCATGAAGTCAGCTCAAATTCCTAAAGAGATGTTTGGGACATCTATGCTGGTTGGCAGGAGCAAGGACCTCTGGAAGTGAGAGGGCAGCAGAGACCAAAAGATCTGCCAGGTTTTGCAGTGACAACTTTGGCTGGAGCTGTATTTGCTCACTTGACCATTACAGAGTGAATTGACACATAGGAGTGATGATAAGTTCTATTTCACAGATGCTGGACTTCTGTCGAGCAATACAACTGGAATTCTGAGTCTCTGGAGGTTTTCAGGGAATGGGCTCCTCTTTGTCAGGTTTTATCCAGGCCCATGGAAAAGACAGTGATGCTGGCCTGCTCTTGGATGCTCATTCTGAGATCATGTAAAGAGCTATGCACTCTTTGGAAGACAGGCTGCCTCACTAATATCTGTTTATGGAGTGACTCTTCACTGCCATGAAGTTTTCAAAAATCAAGATCAAGACTGAATACATAAATTTAATTTTTATTTTGTTTGTTTTTTTATGACAGGGTTTCTTTGTGTAGCCCTGGCTGTCCTGGAATTCACTGTAGATCACGCTGGTCCCAACCTCACAAAGATCTGCCTGCCTCTGCCTCCCGAGTGCTGGGACTAAAGGCATGGGGCACCACTACCCAACCTCCCAAAATTTAATTTTCACAGAAAATTTTACAAATAAAGTTTCTTATGAACTTTGTATAACAGTTAACTATCATGGCTCATGAGTAATAAGTGTATCGTATGAGAATTTGTTAATAAGAGGATATCAAATGTAGACCACATAAGCAAAAGGCTGAGGTTGTTGTAAGTATGTGGAAGCGTAATAATTGAAATTAGCCTTGTTTTGGGACCCCTGTGAACTATGATTTTTTTTTGGTTGAACAATGCTGTAGATGCAACTGAATATCTAGTCTGAATTGAAGTAAAAGGCTGGATTTGGCAGATAAATTGTTGCCTATTCTCTGTAAAGAAGAATAAAATACAAACTGTGAATTCTTTGCATACATTTAGATTCTCTATATATATTTGCATATTCATCTCTCTCTTTATATATATGCTGAAGTTGATTTAAATATCACACACATGTATACATACATAGAAACATACATATATACATATAATTTGAGATAAACAGTATCAATTAGTTCTGATTGGGGATATCAGAAAAAAAGTGGAAGACGTGAGTTTTGATTTGAATAGCATAGAAATCTACCACACACACACACAAAAAAAAAGGGAAAGAAATTTAAGGACAGATTAAAAAAAATCATACTTTAGTTTGATGTTTTTGTCAGTACTGCTGGCTCACCAGTAAGGACATATAATTATTATTAATTATAAAAGCTCAGTCATAGTTTATGCTTGTTACTAACTTAGCTCATTTAAATGAAATTAACCCATTTCTATTAATCTACGTGCTGCCAGGGGGCTCATGGCTTATTATCACGTGTCATACTTCCTCTGTGTCTCCTCGTGGCACTGCCTTCTCCTTCCCAGCATTCTCTCTGCCCCCCCAATCCTGCTTAGCTATTGGCCATTTAGCTTTTTATTAAGTCAATCCAAGTAATACTTCTTGACAGTATACAAAAAGATTTTTCCATAACGTCCCACAATGTGATTGGTAAGAGGATGTATAGTTCGGAGTGGCCGGAGAACACCAATCTACAGAGGAGAGGAAGAAAGAAAATGAGCACTGAGAAGGACATGCCCGTCTTCTAAAGAAAACTTTCAAAGTCACGGCCCCAGGAACCCAACAGAAGTCTTTTCGCTAAGGACCAACACGATAATGACTGTGTTTGAGAAGATTAACTCTGGCAGCAGCGGGAAGAATATCTGGGTGTGCGAACTGAAAGCATCTCAGAAAAATGAGAACTTACAAGTCCAGGTCAAGAATGCAAAAGGATCCAGGGAAAAAGAAGATGAGCCTACAGCTGGGGTGCTGCAGGGGCTGGGGAACCAAATATCTGGATGTAGGTAGGGAAAGGAAGATGTAAGGAGAGAAAGGAAAGCTATTTCTGACCGGTTCAACCTGGCCTTCTATTCCGGATGTGTCTAGTTTGAAATAGTCTTGGAATGCAGACAAAGTTTAGGGCAGTAGATACACAATTGAGGATTAATATTTGAGCTCGTGACAGTGAGTGACATTTTGTAGGATTAGCATGTAGTTATGAAGAAAAGTGTTTTAAATATTGGGCCAAGGGCCAGAATGCATAAAACTCACAAAATAAAAACCTTAGAGAAAGAAAAAAGGAATAGTTTCATGAACTACTCTCCGAGATCCATGGGTGGGAATTGAAGACCTGTGAGTATGTATTAGCCCTACCCAGGCGGGAGGAAGTCAGGCATGGTCTCCCTGGAGGACCTGAAGGAGGTGATGGGGATCAAAGAATTAAGAATGGTGGGCGTGAAAAGAAACAAAGAGCCTGAAGAATACTTTCCTATTATGCAATGATGCTTAGAACATAAAAAGATAATGTGAACAGAGAAGATGGGTGTGCAGGGTTAGCTGGTACTGCAGTGGGCTGGAGAGATGCACTCAGAGGAGGAAGGGTAAGAACTGGAAATGCTTTAATGACAAAGCCTTGGGTACTAGAGGGTAAAAGGACATTTTTTGTTGTTGCTGCTGGTTTTTCGAGACAGGGTTTCTCTGTAGCTTTGGAGCCTGTCCTGGAACTAGCTCCTTTAGACCAGTCTGGCCTCAAACTGACAGAGATCCAACTGCCTCTGCCTCCTGAGTGCTGGAGTTAAAGGTGTGTGCCACCACCGCCCGGCTAGAAGGTCACTTTCAAAGTGAGTTAAAATATGTAGTAATTAAGCCTCCATATGTAGGAGAGAATGCACAAAATAAGTCTCCAATACCCATAATACAGACATGCTGGTACATTCTGCATAAATCCTAGCAAATTTCTGACTAAATATATGTGGTTTGTAAATTAGTGTGTGTGTGTGTGTGTGTGTGTGTGTTTCCCCAGAGGCAAGAAGAGGGTGTTAGATTCCCCCTAGAACTGAACTTCAGTCAACTGTCAGCTGCTGGGTGTGGGTTTTGCGAGCCGATCTAAGATTCTGATAGAAAAGCCACACGTGCACTCTTAACAATAAGCCATTTCTTCAGCCACAGGGGTTTGCTTGTTGTCATGAAAATAAAAACGGTTTTTCATGTGATTCCCACCATCTCAGAAACAGCAGCAATAATGGGAAAATGGGTTTTACATCCTAATATAGGAGAAAAACGGCCTAAAACATGTAACTTTCTCATGCCCACTGCAAAACCAAGGTTAGTTTGGGTCATTCTCAAAGATATGAGTCTCAAAGGCTGAAAATAATTGGGGTGTGTGGGTATAACGTTTTAAGGGGTCCCCAATATTATAGTGCAATCTGGACACGAAGAAATGCCACTAGGAAATACCAATTCTGAGCATGCTCCCCGTCAGTTACTTGAACATCTAGAACTCAGGGTAAATGCTCAGATTTCTGTACACTTGATGATATACTAGGCAAGATTAAAACTTACTGTACCTTGTAACTTATGTGAGTCCCTTGCATGTAGCTAAGTGGTAGAGTGCTTGCCTTGTAGTGTACACATCGCTAGCAACACACACATATACACACATGCATGCATGCACATACACACACATGCATGCATACACACACACACACACACACACACACACACACACACACACACACACAAATCTGTGCTCAGGTGATTTCATCCTGTGCCTCCGGGGAAAAAGTTGGAACAAACCCAGTCTTTATGATCAAGCAGAAAAGACAAAACACATCAATACTTTTCATATGAGTATTATTTTCTGCATGGTTGATCACCAGTTTTTTTCTTTTCCTTCTTTCTTTTTTTGACATGCATTTGATTTCTGTCACGTTGGTTAATTGTTTTATTAAATTATTCTTAAAACATAGCTTGCTCTCCTAGTGGTTAATTCTTGTAAAATTCTTTCCCAAATGACGGAGGATCGAAAGACATACATATTTTTATTATAACTACCCAGAAAATTTCCCTTCATACAGACTGTGGAGAGCTGGTCTGTTGTGGAGTAGGCTGATGTCCAGGCCTGGGTCCAGGATGGAGATGACTGGAACATTCCACCGAGAACGTTACTCTTGGCTCAGCCTAGAGTTAAACATCCCTCATCAAGTCGGATATTTGAAGCACTGGGCCCTAGGAGGAGGAACTGAAAAACAAAAGGGCCATTTTCATAAAGACATAGAAAGAAACTTTACATTATGTGTGAAAGCCAGTAACAAGTACTTACGGTATTATTTCTTGCCTGAGCCAGGAACAGAATAGTGTGGGGTCAGCCCTCAGTCCCATGCAGCCCAGCTGTCGTAATGTCATTACAAAGTAATTTCCTATCATCTGCTTTAGAATGCTTCCTACCAGGTATCTTTTATGGAACTTACAGAAAGGAATTGACCTGCCAAATTACTCTCGCCATTCAAATATTTGACATACTAATTCATCTCTCACAGCATTTAATTTATATTTTAGCATCATTATAAATTTAGCAGGGATGACTCTTTTTCCCAGTCATGAGAAAGTGTATTTCAAAGGAAAAGTGTTAACCTTGGAGAAGATCTTGTGGGCTGATGCTTAAAAGCCATCATGACATCTAAGCCATTTCTCTCTTGGAGATACATTAAATGCTTCCAGAGTCTGAGCTACGAGAACGTTTATCTGCTATGTGAATATGGACAGTGAGCAACAGCAGGCTGTTAGGGGAGTTACAGCTGAACTCCAAGGTAGGTCCACCGTGGTGAGTACAACTAGATTCACATATTGGGTAGGGACAGACTGCTCTTACGTGGAGTAATAAATAATCTGATGGAGACAAGGATTGCATATCCCAGGCTCAGAGCAAGAACGGATTACCAGCCCTGCTAACGGTGCTGTGTTTGTAGATTTAGATCAAGGGAATAAATGAAGCAGCAAAGTGTAATCCATAGGCGAAACTCAGGAAGACAATTTAAGGAAAGTAGCTTGACATTTTGTATACTGTAGAAGCCACTGTCACACCTGTTAGATAGTTTGGAGAGGTAAGTGAAGATTTTTCATCTTTCTATTTTTAAATTCTATTTGTTTGGTTTATTTTGTTGTTTCACGTGTATGAGTGTGCCTGGTGCCCACAGAGGGCAGAAAGGGCATCAGATTCTCTGGGACTGCAGTTACAGGTGGTTGTGAACCACCATGTGTGTGTTGGGAATTTAAACCAAGTCTTCTGCAAGAGCAGCAAGATCTTAGCTGCCTAACTAACTCTCCAGACCAAGATTTTTATTTTTCAATTTGTTTTTAAGAGGGTTACTTGGTTGTATATGTAGAGGACTTCTCTAATATATGCAAGGTTACAACCCCAGCTTCGCAACGAATGAAAATCAATGAATCAAACAATAGTTTATTTTAACAGAAGTCACTCCCAAGTGCCATGTTTGGTATCATAATCATAATTACCATTTAAAAATCTGGTTAAGAAGTACATACACAGATGTATATTATATTCTTATTGTATGTTGGAAAGGAATTTTATTGGTCTTAATTTGTTCACTGATTAACAAACTGTATTACTTGTTAAGATTAGACACATGCAGTGTGAGACCTACAAGATTGAAGATGAAGTAGTCTGTCCTCAGGGAGAGGCATACCCAGTAGAAGCAGATTATTAAATACTTCACAAGAAAATCCTTACAAACTGGGGGAATTGCCATATTTGTGATGGGAGCTTAAAATATTACTGGATCAAATTGATTTGAAAGACAAGAAATGTGTTGTCCAGGCTAAGAAAGTTATTCCAGACCTGAACAATAACGAGATCGGCAAAGCATGGAAGAATTTCAGACAGAGGAAACAGAAACACTTGGTGTAAGGATACACCAGTGTGTGAGACGCAGTGAGAGGAGGCTGGAGGCAGGCCTTTCCTCACTCCACAAGATTGCTGGCTACAGTTCTCAGAAGCAAAGAGTGACTGGGTGGGAATTACATTTCAGAAAGGTGCCTCTGACTGCTGGACGGGGCAAAAAAAAAAAATAAGGGAAATGATCATGGGGTTGAAGGTTTCTCTACAGTCACAGCAAAGGAGGCTTGGATTTAGATGGTACTTACAAAAGAGGAGGGGCTGGGTGGTGGTGTCACACGCTTTTAATCCCAGAACTCAGGAGGTAGAGGCAAGAGGATCTCTGTAAATTGAGGCCAGCCTGGTCTACAGAGCGGGTTCCAGAACAGCAAGGAAATCCTGTCTCAAAAAAACAAAACAAAAACAAAGAAAGAAAGAAAAGAGGAGGAATGAAAACATAAGACAAAATGACAGGACTTGGGGGTGAATGACAGAAACTGGGAGCTGAGATGACTGTTGGTGAGAATTAGTAGTTGACGGAGAGAAAATGGTAACATCAGAACCGGGCTTTTATGCACATTCTGATCCATTCAAATACATTCTAGACCTGGTATGGTGGTGTACACCTTTAAACCCAGCACTTGGGAGGCAGAACAAGGAGCTTCTTTGAGCTTGAGGCCTGGTCTACATAGGAGGCTCCAGGACAGCCAGGACTGCATAGAGAACAAAGAAACAAGGAACACTTACTCTATCATGCTATTCAAAGTTAGCAGGTCTTGCTAGGCGTACAGCATAGTGGTAGGAATTCTATTGGAGAGTTGTACAGAAAGACTGCAATTGGACCTCCAGTCTCTGTCTTTCATATGCTCATATTCAAATACAATATCACTACCAAAAGAAAAAAGTAACTATAAAACTACATGATATATGCATACATACAAATAAATGTATGATACGTGAATGTCTATATATATATATAGGTTTATGTACATAAATATGTATGTAGTATAAATTTAAGATTTTGCATCAAACATACATGTGACTTAAGGGCATGGAGCAAGGAGACCGAGTATGATTAAGATATTCAGTGTGGAACTTAGAAAGAATAACTAAAAGATTGAGTAGTGTGCAAATTATTATTTTGTTTTTATCAACTTGACTCAATCTAGAGTCACTGGGGAAGAGGAACCCTTGATTGACTAATTGCCTCTTTCAGAGCAGCCTGTAGGCATGTCTGCAGGATATTTTCTTGATTAGTGATTGACATGGGAGGGCTCAGTCCACTGTGGGCACTGATATCCCTGGACTGGTGGTTCTGGGCTGAATAAGAAAACAAGATGAGTAAACCAAGAGGAGCAGGCCAGCACTCCATGCGGATTCTGCTTCAGTCCCTGTCTCCAGTCTCCTGCCCTGGCTTCCATCAATGATAGACAGTGATGGGGTATATAAGCCAAATAAGCCCTTTCCTCCCGACAGGGGCATTGTCAGTGTTTTATGACAGCAATAGAAAGCAAACTCAGACAGGTAGCATCCTTTTCTCAAAGGAATTAAGAAAGTCTTACACATCTGTCTTATTACCAAAAAGACATGATGCTGGCTAGATTTGTAAAAGAAAAGAAAGATGCTTTGGATGTAGCTCAGTGATGGCATTTGCTTAGCATTTGTGAGGACCTAAGTTCAATACCCAAGAAGGTGAAAGAAAGAAAGAGAAAGAGAGGGGCTGGTGAAGAAAGTAAACAAACATTAATATTAGCAGTATCATCTATTTAATCCAAGTTGCAGATCATGGGAGTATAATCACAAATAATCATACCGTTAATAATAATGACACATAAAAGTAATTATCAGCTTGCCATAATTATTCAAGTCACGCTAGCCGAAACACATAGCCATACCTTTCAGAATGTTCAGATGACAAATTCACAATTTTGTTATAAAACCGACTTGCTTTGCAGCAGTCAGAATATGATTAATTAGCAATTCTTGGCTGAATGGAGTGGATCATCTCTACTTTTGCTAAGGAACCATGCTTCTCAAAAGTACGTTGTTTACTAAGGCTGTTTTCTTCACTGGGAAGGGGATTTTGCACTCCTCTGACCATTTTTGCTCCATTCAGCTTTGCACGCATTTTTGATTATGCATTATTTATTGCAACAGCGGGTGCAGTGATGGTGAATGTATTACCTACTAAGTATGTAACTGTGCCCTACCATTATTATGACTGCAGTAGAGATGACAGAACAGATTTGAAATCAGTAGAGGTGAATTTATCTGGAAGCTAATGAAATTTCAAGGTCTGTTTACTGTCCCAGGCCCCTTTAGTATTCTTGGGTCTGTCTCTTGTTTTTTCCCTGGCGATGTGGCGTCAACCCAGGCCTTCTCATATACTGAAGCATACACTCTGAATTTCATTCCCATCCCAAATTTGTATTTCTAAATTTGCCTTATTTTTCTTCAAAAAGTTTCCCCGAATTTTAAAAGCTTCAGTCTTTAGAAAATGTATCTAGCCTGGCTGCATTGGATAAGTAGTTTGTGTTTAAGTCTTGCTTACAAGATTTTAGGTTTATGTGAACTAGGACAGTATTTGTGTTCTTCCATTGTCTACCATTTCTTCAGGAAATGCTTGGTAAATGAATAAATCACGCCAACTTTTTTACATCAACTTTGTCACAAAATTTCCAAAACTAATCTTTGTTTAAATTGTCTTGTTACTTTATTTTAACGTGTGGACACCTATAACTCTAGCATGCTGAAGGGTGGAGAGGATGGTCCCTAGGTTTTGCTGACTGCCAGCCTAGTTCTAGGTTTAGTGAGAGACCCTGTCTCAAAGTAATAAGGTAGAGAGTGACAGATGGGACACTCGAGAATACACGCATGCACATACGCTACACAGACAGACAGACAGATGGCATCTCAACCTGTCCATGAAATGAAGAGTTCAAGGGCATTCTCAGTTACGTAGTGAGTTTGAGGTCAGCCTAGGCTACAGGAAACTCTCAAAACAATAATAACCAAATCAAAACAAAAACAAGAACAAAAAAAGACAAATGAAAAGTTGAAAACAAAAGTGAAAAGTATCTGCAGAATCTTAACTTTAATTCTTATTCCTGTCAGGAATGGAAGTGAAGTTTTGCAAAAATGAAATCACATTAGTTCATTTTCATTCCTTTTTTGTCTCTTTAAGCTTTTTTCTTAGACCCCAAAGGAATTATTAAAAGAATATATTTAACCAACTTTGTAGATTCTATGAGTTCCCAAAGACAAGTCTTGATGATAAAAACTGCAATGATCCATGATGGCTCTTCTTAAAGCTGCTGTTTTATGTAAGATCTATATTTTGCCTTTCTTTATTCACAAAGGGATTAAATAATTGCCTACTCTATTGCCAATTGACATACAATGACAGTTTGGTGTGTAAACTGGGAGCTAACAAGCCATACTTGATACCCATTCTAGGAGCTGAACAGTACATAACAAATTCATTAAAACATGAAGTTATTTCATTCTGAAATGTTTCAATTGAGCGTTTTGTTTAATATATTATATTTAACATTTTTTGAAATGGAGACAGTCTCACTGTGATACCCAGGCTGGCCTTGGGGATCCTGGGGGACTCTTGCCTCATCTTCCAAAGCTCAGAGACTACAAGATGAACCATCACACCTGGCATAATTTTTTTTTAAGAATACTTTTCCTTTTCACTTCTTAAATCAGTTCCGAGGTATTTTTTAAAACACCAAAACATTTCATTTGCCACTTACTGACCACAGAAATGAATAATTTAAGGACAATTTTGAAGTCTTGACAAATCTCATAAATATTTTAAGCATCAAAGAAATCGACTTTTGGGTTAACTTTTCAGTTGTTTGTAAATAATATAGTAAAATATACTCAAGAAATTAACATGAATTACGTAAAGAATGAAGACTTGAACAATACATTAGTACCAAAAAGATGGACTTGATCATGAATTTCCTGCTAATTCAGTTGTAATTAACAATCATATAGGATTCCAGAATCTGGGCATGGTCCTAGGAAGCAGCCTTGTCGTTCAAGAGCCACTCTATCACATGCCTTGAAAGTTCCTTCAACACCCAGTTCTTCAGCTCTTGGCCCCCTTCCTCCTCCTCTCCCCATGTCATCTAACCAAGTTTTAAAAAAAATCATGTAATCCTAAATCACACTCTCTCACCATACCCATCCATTGCTCACTCCTATGGTTTCCATGGGGACGCTGCTGGTGTTTTATTCGGAAGCTTCTGGGGCATCTTTCACCTTTCTTGGTAATTTCGGTTGTGGAGGTTTGTTGACTGTCTCAGTGGCTTTATTCAAACAGAAAACTTTAATGAAGTGTAGTCTCCTTTACCCTCATGGAGATGCTAGTACTTAGAAGAAGGGGTTGTGGGAAATAAAGTGTGCTCCCATAGACTTGGGTTTTTATTATCCATGTGTTTGGAAAGACCTTGCATTTTGTTTTAAAGTCCAAAATGCAAGTTAGCCTTCAGTCCTTTGAGTCTAAAATGCTGGCGTCTGACTGCACGTGGTTTGTAAATCTCAAGCCTTCACATCCTCCAGAGAAGCACCCTGGTGAAACGGAAGGGTTTCTGCTTTCAGCGGCTTGCTGCCCCTTGCTGGCTGAGCAGTGGCCCCTCCTGGGAAAACGGAGTTATTTCAGCCAGCGCTGGGGCCCACCTTTTTTTCACTCCGTGGGCAGACGCTGCAGTGCTGTTCACAGAGTTGGAATCTTCTCGGGTTCTGCCGTTTGCGTGGAACAGTGAGATTTGTATGTGGAGTACGCTGGAAGGCTAGCAAGGCCTCTGAACACTAACATTTAAGAATAAAGAATGATGCCAGTACTGTTGAGATATTTAACAACTACACCCATCTTATTGAGTTTGATTCTTAGTCCAATGCAAATTAAAGTAGAACAAAATGGTTTTTAAGACAATTTAAAATGAATGTTTTTGCACATTTCCCTTCCCACATGTTTGAAAGGCACACTCCGGATTTCACCTTTATTTAAATCGTGGCAGCCAGAGAACACAAAGAGAAAGCTGTAGATAGCAATGCATCAGTTAGCATTGAGTCCAGGAAGTGAAAAGCGGGAGCCAAGTTACCCTGAAAGTGGGATAGCTGTAAAGTATTGATCGGTTGTGTGAGTCGGTTCTCAACCACAGTTCTCAGTCACAGTAAATGAGCAGACTAAGTTGGCCACCGCCATGGTGTAATGATGACAGCATCGCTTCACGGAGACAGTGTGGATCACTCATTGGTGCGGGTGACGCTAGCCTTTGACTTTTGTCCTTTGCAGCAGAATTCTTTCTTGATTTAACTGCTCCTTAGCGTTCTCCACCAGAGGGAGGATACAGGAAAACTAGGATTCAAGTGCCCTTCCCAGAAAGTTTAATCCGGGTAACTAACACTAATGAACTAATGACTTCACCTCAGTTCTACGGTCTGGGGGTGGGGCTGTGGGGCAGGGAGGGTTACCACAGAGATGTTCCTGACCATGGTGAACTACGGCTCATCAGTTCCTTCGGAAATTAACTTGTAATAAGAGATATTGTGCTTAGAAGAGGCTATTTTAAAAACAAAACTGGAGATGGGAAATCCAACAAGCATGCTATTAAACACACGAAGGCAGACAAAAGCTCAAGTAGCAGACGTTCGAAGTACAAGCTATTCATGAAGTTCACAGAACCCTTCCTGGGTACCGCCAACTCCCTTCCACCCCAGACTTCACCTTTGCCCTCGGGGCTAAAGGGAAGCTTCCCCAAAGTGAGAAAAAAATAAACCCTGAACCCTTCTGGGAAATAGCAACTGTCCCTCCCGGTCCCGGGGGCCTCCAGATCTCTAGAGCCTTCGTTGTGGGGCAGGTGCCACGGTTGCAAACTTTTCTCCATCTCCCTTCACTTTTCAAGGATGCTGCAGTCTGCGGAGGATTGTGAGCGCCAGGGTCCTTTCCTGGCCTCTCAGGACTGACTGCTCGGTTCGGCCCCACGGTGGCGGCACAGTCAGCGCAGTTTCCAGCGACCCCTGTCGGGTGTTGCAGGCAGCCGCTGGGCTCGGCCGCCCCCAGCCAGGCCGGGCCGCCAGAAGAAAGGGGCTGAACCGCGAGCGCCCAGCTCAGGCTCCTCCCGTTGGCGTGTCTGCGCCTCGGGGTGGGGGTGTGGTGGGGAAGAGGGAGGGGGCGAGGCGAGGGGAGGGTGCGAAGGAGGCGCCAGCGTCCAACCTGCGGGCAATTGAAAAAGAGCCGGTTAGGACTTCCCCAAAACTTGTGGGAACTCCGGGCCGCGCGGACGGCAAGAGCGGAGCGCGGCGGCTGCAGCCTGGCGATGCGAGCGCAGACCGGACTGTGAACACCTTTCCTTCTTCGGGCTCTGAGGGCGCAAGACAGACGCCACCGGAGCGAGGCCACGCCGGAGCCGGCAGCGGCGGGACCCGGGACACTAGAGCAGCCCCGAGTCATCCCAGACGGAGCGGACGCTCCAGGTGACCGAGTCCACGCCGCTCCCTGCAGGCGACAGGCGACGCCCCCCCCCCCCCCCACGCAGCCCGGCAGTTCGCTTTTCCCTCCGGGGACAAACTTTTCTCCAAGCCCTTGAACCAAACTTGTCGCGCGTCACCGTCGCCCAGCGGGTTCAGAGCAGAGCGCTCATCTTCGGCGAGATGTCTGAGCGCAAAGAAGGCAGAGGCAAGGGGAAGGGCAAGAAGAAGGACCGGGGATCCCGCGGGAAGCCCGCGCTTGGCGACGGCGACCCGAGCCCAGGTGAGTGTCTGCAGCCCCGCTTCTCCCCGGCGGACGCCTCACTCTGTCCCGTGTGTCCCTGAGCGGCGTTCCCCACGCCTGACCGGGTCCCGGCGTTGCGGAACCCCGCGCTTCCCTGCGGGGATCGCCCCCACCTGGCACCCGCGCCCTGCGCGTACTGAGAGGCTGGCCGTCCATCCCGGACCCTCCCGGGTTCGCCCTGCGTGCCCTGCTCTCGGGTTTGGCCCTAGGTCCCCGCGTCGGTCGCGGAGCCCAGCCCGGGAGTGCGACTCGGAGTGCGGGATCCCTGCCGGCTGCGCGTGCCCTGCGGCCCGAGGGCTTTGCGCGAGCCCCGCCTGCCCTCTAGCGAGAGAAGCGGGAACGGGCCCGGGGTCCGAGAGCCTGCGCCCCACCGCGTGGGCCCGGCTGCGCAGAGGGTGGTCGGGATGGGGGGGGAGGGCGGCGTAGGTGCCGGGGCGTCGGCGCGGGAGCTGGAGGGAAGCGGTGCACAGCCGCGGTGCGAGCCTGGCTTCGCCCTGATTGCGTGCTGCGATAGGGAAACCCAGAGCAGCTGAGAGAGATTCCTAAAGGTCAGCGAAGCACGCAGAAATCAGCCGGGTGCCAAGATTCAGGTCGGCTCTGAACAAATTCTAGGATCTCTTGCTTTAGCGGTTCTAGTTTTCAGGGTCACCCTGGTAAATATGCCTAGTTTAGTTTCCCAAGAGATGTCAGAAAGCAACAGTTTGCCCGAATTTTGAACCCCTCTTGCTTAGCGGTTATATATAGAACGAAAAAAGGAGTTAGGGTTTTTTTGTAAAGCGATCTTTTAAATTCCCCCATCAGAGCACAATGTCAGTGACGGTGTCACCTTAGATATCCCTAGGGAAGGCTGAAGCACCTACTGGCATCTGCTTAAAGGGATGGAGCATGAGAGGGTCTTCATTGTCCCTCTGCAATCCCCTACGGGTCGATCTGGATGCCTTGCGTCTCTTAGAGCAGCTCCAACACACATTGTGAAGTACTTCTGGGAAATTAACCACACTTGTGCAGTCGGCGCCTCAAGAAGATAGCTGAAGTATCTGCTCCGTGCAGGAAGAAAACAAACCACATTATTTAGCGCACTCCTTGGAATCACCCAGCAATTCAGAACTCGGGTTGTTGGCAGAGACCCTAAACAAGGTTTAGAACAAAACAGAAACTGAACAGAGGGTAATTGTTTAGCCACTGGCCGTTCTTGTGTCTGCTTAAAGGGTACTGCTCATGAGATTCACCTTAATTACCCCGCATGATCCTTCCTGAAGGCAGATATAACATTGTAGTCAGAGTATGAAATGGGGATCTGGATTAATGTCATCATAGTATGTTAAAGAGATTCAGTCCTAACAAACACTGTAAAGGTATAAAGAAGGTTTTGTTTCCCTTGCCATCACTTGTGGTGTCTGTTTTCTTCAGAAGTTACTAGGGTCCCCTTAGATCAGCAGTTCTCAACACTGTGAGTCGCTACACCTCTGGTGGGGGGAGGAGTCAAACGACCCCACCCTTTCTTTCATAGGGGTTGCATATCAGATATCCTGCATATTAGATGTTTACACTGCTATTCATAACAGAGGCAAAATTACAGTTACGAAGTAGTAACAAAATAATTTTACGTTTGGGGGCCGGGGGTCAGCCCAATGTGATGGAACTGTATTAAAGGGTCACAGCATTGGGGAAGTTGAGAACCAGTATCTTAGATGCTCTCATGTATTAAGGTGGGGTGGTGGTCTGATTAGTTTCCCTTTCAGTAGCAGGTTTACCTCTTGTCAAGGGTTCAAGTCTACAACGTAACACAGATGTCTTAGTGATTTTACTGTTTGAGGCTGGAAATCTTACTGCCCTGCGCTATAGCTCTTAACGCACCAGGTGGGCAGCTGTCTTAGGACTATCTAATGTTCTCTTTAAGACAGAATTCTAGACCTTCCTTGATGGTTTCCATTTGTTTTTGTACGCCTACAGCTGTGGCCCCCTCTTAACCAGACAAATTAAGTGCTTTTTTTTTCTCCTATTTCCCCAGAAAAATTGGGATGAACTTGTCTGTGGGCTAGATTTTCGATTTTAGTATATTTGTATCCTGTCACAGTATTATTATTATTTTATTATTATTATTGATATAGAAAGTTTTACTCACTCCAGAAGAATTTCTATCCCCTTTAGAATCCTGCCAACAGATTAAAGCAGATTAAGAGTATTCATTTGATTTGCAAATGGTTAACTTGATCATTTTGCAGGAGCACAGGGCCTTGGCTAGTCCTGCTTAGGAATCCCTGTTTCTGCCTTTGCTTTGTCACTTGTCCTTCTAATGGTAAGTGCCAGTCTTGAAGAGGATGAGTAGCTAATAGCCATGTGATGTGTGGGGGAATCCACATTCTTTCTGATTTTATTTTTTTTTTTCTGACCTGTAGATCCCCAACAGCCTTCCCATTTACCATGCAGCCGCATTTAGGATTTACCAGGACAACCATCACTTGAATTGTTCCCACATTGGTGCCTTCAATACCAAGTGTCCCCCTTTCCTTAAATCAACACGCAAGCAATAGGTGTGTCCTTGGTGATGCACATGCAATGTTGAGGCCTCTCTGTGGATGTTACCACTCCAACTTCACAGCAGCTGAGATACCTGAGGTCACTCAGCCCTGCTGTGGATGCCATCATATGCATAGCCACAGCCAATGGTGGGAACTCTTCAGGAGAAGAACACCTTTGAACCTGCTATGTGACAGGTCCATTTGATGTGTCATACGTACCTGACAATGTTTCCTGTCATTGATACAGTTAACAAATACAAAATTGCATGCTATCATGGCTGCAGATGTTCAACAGAAGTATTTATTCTGTAATAATGACTGTCATTGATCTGGCGCCCTTGAGGCCATTAATTCTTCTTCTTTGCACAAAATAAGCAATCTCAGTGAAACCCCGGGCTTTGTGTCATGGATCCATGTATCAAGGGCCCCGTAATGTCCCGAGCCTCCTGCAAGCTGAACCTCCCAGATCCTGCCTCCGATTGAGTCATTCAACTTAGTATTTTCCTTTAGAAGCCTGAATTACAAAACCAGTTTTTCTTTTTATTCTGTCAATTTACCAATTGACTTCAGACCTTCCTTAAGATTGCTGATATTTTTCTTATTCTGTACAATATTATTTTTGCTATTGTTTTGCCCCTTAAATGACCTGGCATTAAACTGCCATCACACCTAGTTCAGATCTGTAACTATTCTGTGCTAAGTCATGCCTGGTGGATGGGGTATTTGTGAGTGGAAAACCAAAGACACATAGCATTCCAAGTAGCTAGGAGCAGGCTGTATGTGCCTCCAATGATGTCACCCACCTGTTTCCTTAACTAAATGGCTCCAAAGGCTGAAGTGTCTGTAAACATTCTTGGAAATAAAGTGCCCTGTCACTAACAGGGCAATGTGTGTTTACAGAACAGGCAGGAATGTCCAGTGATCTATTTCAACCTGGTTACTTGTAACTGCTTACATTATGTAATTATTAAAAACACTAAAGATTATTTACAGAACAAAATAGGACTTGTTATGAAGAACTAAAATAGCAGGGATAATGAGGGAAACTTGAATACTGTTCTCATATATACAAATTGATGAAATGGTACTAATAAAGAGAATAGCACTTATACTGGTATTAGAAGAAAGTACTAAGTCTATTATGTATACATGCACATGTATATATAATGTAATGATATACATGATATGTAATATCAGAAAGTGTTGGACCATTGTGTGAACAGTAAATATATTTCCAATGTCCTCATCAATCTTTTTCTATTCAGAGTAATGGGGATAACTGTTAATTAGTGTTCCAGGCAGTGTAACACATACATTATGTATATTATATTATTTTTTAAAACAGAAAATATGAAAGTGTCTGAATGTTAGGCAGCATGCCCCAGGCTTAATTCTCTACATAGATTGCCTAGATTTAAACTCCAGTGTCACCAAACATCCTTTAGTTGTAAATTCATGGGAAAGTTACTTAATCTTTCAGTGCCTAGGTTTCTTTTAATTTTGTAAAGTGGAGATAATTCCTGATTCTCTGGAGTGTGAACAAGATAACCCATGAAAGCCTGCTGACTGCTGGCCAGGAGGGACTCTGTACCCAGCAAATATAAGCTTTCTTTATCAGATTACTCAAGGAAGGAATTGTCTGCAAGGATATGTGACATAATTTTCAGAATTTGCCTTTTATGGGAAAGAAAAGTCAGTGCCGACCTTATGTTAGAGTGGGCATAAATATTAATATGGACTACCTGTAAAGATAGAGGAAAGTGAGCACATCAAGTGTCATAACTGCATGTATGTATTATGAAAACATAGCTGAGCTCAATCTAAATATTGAAAGTAGAGTGAGGTGCAACAGGATTTTATCTGGCAGGAAAATGTTGAGGTTTCAAACTACAAGATTTTGAAACTTGACTCCTTTTCTGGCAACATTTTCAGAGTTGATTTTTTAAACCTCCTTTTGTAGTACAGAATATGTGTTTTCTCTCTTGGACTTGTGTACATTTCAGCCACTAAAAACCCAAAGTGTACATCAACGTGTCTTTCCTATCTTTTTATCAGGGATAACAATATGTGGCCAGCAAAGTTTGTAGACCCTGCTGCAGGTATTTTGAAATAGAAGCAAAACAAGGAATACAATAAATGTGCATTTCTCCATATGTTCATTTTTCTTCCTCCCTCACTAGAATGGTTAAAGGTCATGTTTCAGGTTCTTGGGAATATAATGATTCTTACCAGATCAGAGTCCTATTGCTTTTATTAGTAGTAGACTTCAACAGTACTGATTGTTTATTGGGTTCTGTCAAGAGAGAAGAAATCACACCATGTGCCAGTATTTTGGGGGAGTTACCAAATTTCCTCCAAGAAGTAATTATCACACTTTTTCTTGGTTAGTTAACCCTGAAACTCTTCGCCGTGGCAAATAGGAGAAATAAAACCAAACATTAAATTGTAATGGTCTACTTTATTTTAATCAAGAGAAAATATACCTTTTAAATAGACTATTAATGAACATAAAGCAAATGTTCCCTAAAGGAACAGGCGGCATTATCTCTCCATCCTAATTCTATTTGTATCTGCTTGAGTTTTAGTTGATTGAAATGAAAGAACAAAAAGCAAGCTACCAAAATACCAATAGATGTCAGTGTTTGTTGCTTTAGAAGAAGAGAGGTGTCAGAAGAAAATACACAGCTTAATTCATTTTATTTGTTAATCAGGAAACTAGCTACTTTAAAAAGCTTCATGATTTTGATTATGCTGTATAATCTTGTTTACAAAACTACGTTTTGTGAGTGAAAAATCATGTTTAAATATATTCTTCTAAATATTAAAAATACCTTGCAAACACAAAGACCTTGGTTTGTTCCCCAGAGTCTACATTAAAAAAAACAAACCTGGTGGGTTCTGCATGTAAATCTAGCATTGGGGAGGTGGAGACAGGCAAATCTAGGGGCTTACTGGCCAGCCAACCTCACCTACTTGGCAAGTTCCAGGTCAGTCATAGACTCTCAAAATATTGTGTGGCCCTTGAGGACTGTTTTCTGCTCTCCACATGCATGTCTACACATGTACATGTATTTCTGTACACATGGGAATGTAAATAAACAATACCTCTGCATTAAGTTCCCCCCAAAGAATTCAGAATGTAGGTAGAAAGCTTGCTAATCAATGCTTTTGGAAAATGAAGTAGCAACGTTATTTGAGGATTTTGTGACACATCGATTGGATTTCTCGGTATTTCAAACTGTAAGTTATGCCCATTTTTCATGGCCCCTTGAAAGCAAGTCGTCAAGTTTATTTTTGAGCCTGCCTTAAGTGAGACAGGGCAGATCTTCGCCATTTTCTCCTTTCTTCCTCTGGCCTCCAGGGGGCGCTCTGAGAGCACCGCACTGCTGGTCCCCAAAGACAACTTCTGCCTTTTCCTCTTTAGTTTTTTCAGTATTCTGGCCAATATAGTACAATGAACAGTATCGTGATTTGATCAAGGTTAGCTGATTCGATTAGATGATTTTCTTTTTTTAGCTAAACAGTAACTTTAATTCATTAAGTATCCTGAGTCAGAATATTTTCAGATATCACAGTACTCACCAGGCTAAATCATTAGGCCAGATTCTTTCTCACTGGCGTCTTTCTCTGGAGAGCTGGACATCTAAAGGTCTAGGCACCTCCCGTCCAGTTAGGTTCAAGCAGTATGCATGAGGAGGTTTAGTTGTATTTGGATGTTTCACTCTGGCCTTGGACCCTCTGTTTAGTTATATTTGGAAGTTTTACCCTGGTCTTGGACACTTTTGAGGAAGCACAATAACTGAACAAAAGATATTTGCCAACAGGTTTGTTTCTATGGCATTAGCTCTGGGCCTGCTGAAGAACGCTACTCTGATGTACACGTGTCTGAACACAAGTTAGAGTAGTTCTTGAGAGTGATGGGCTAATGCCATGGTAGCTGACCTATAACTCCTGTTACTTATGGTTCGCCTGCTCATGATGTTTTAAAGATTTATTCTTTTATGTATGTGTGCCTATGTCTGTGTATGTGCACGTGGGTGTAGGTGCCTATGGAGGCCAAAAGAGGGCATCAGATCCCTTGGAGCATGAGTTATGGGTGTTTGTGAGCTGCGCCATGTGGGTGCTTGCTGGGGATGAAACTCAGCAAGCTGTCTTAAGCTCTAAGTCATCTATTCAGCCTGCTCATTCCTGATCTATCCCACCTTGTATTGGCCATATCTGTCCTGATTCCCGCATTGTGTCATTTTCTTTCATAAAGTGTAGTATAGTTTACATGGCTTCTTGCTGAAAACCAGCATTACTGATGGGAATAGGCTTTGCTCTGCCCCAGTGTCCCAATGCTTTCCTCTCACAGCTTCTGTAGGAAGGCAGCTGCCTGGACTGGGCAGCTGTTGAGATTTAGTTTAATGAATGATGTTGGAGTCAGGGAATGCTAGTGGGCTGAACCATATGAAATCGTTGGTTTTTTTAGGTCATGCATGGCTGATTACCCTAAATGCCATAGAGCTCACTATCAGAGATTTCTTTTGTTTTAGTAATTTGACTTTATGCTTTATATACTATTTTAAACAACGTAGTGATGCTGGTAACTTTGAAAGCATCCTAGACATTTTAGTAATGAAATAGGATTAGAGTCATGTATGAAAGCGGCACTAGCGAATAACTGAAGAAGCAGCGTTTTCTGTAGTCCATAGATTAGACTCCTCAGATATCCGCAAATGATGAAGTCAGTATAAAGTTAGAGGGGTGCGCAACTAGCAGTCTTTACGTGGAGAAGAAAAGGGGAACTTCTAACTGTGAAGCCCCTGTCTTATCTGGCTTATTAACATGCTGCTTTTCATGCTATATCTTAGTCACCAGGTATCTACAGAGAAATCCTGGAGCTGTGAGTAGGAACAGTGATGACTGGTAAATAAATCCAGACTTTATTTTATCGAATAATATGAAACTAGAAAAGCCCTCTGCCCCAACACTGCCTTCAAAAAAATTTTGGTGAGATAGGGCCTTTCTCTGTATCACTGTCTGGCCTGGACTTTCTGCATAAACCAGGCTAGCCTCAAGCCCAACAGAGATGATCTGCTTCTGTGTTTCCAGTGATGGGAGTAAGGGTGTGCCTGGGCCAACTCACTTTTACACTCTTAAGTCAGATTAGGGTTTCTCCTACTATCTAGTGAAACATGTTTGCTGATTCTATAGAGTCTTATACATTCCTTAATGTATATTTATTCAATTTTATGTGTATGTGTATGTACCTGAAGGTATGTATGTACACCCTATGTATGTAGGAGATTTTGGATGTTAAAAGAGACATCAGATCCCTTGGAACTGGAATTAACAGATGTTTGTGAGCTGCCATGTGGGTACTGGGAACTGAACCTGGGTCCTCTGTAGGAACAAAAACTCTGTTCTTAACCACTGAGCCATCTCTTCAGCCCTACAGATATTCATATTTTTATAAGATGGATATATTTATAAATTCAAAATTCAGATAAAGCCAGTTTTTAAAACATACTTTTCTGATTGTAAGTTGTCATACTCAAACCATCACAGTTTTAGAGACTGAAGTTCCATTTTTAACGAAGGGTACATATGACGACTCTAAAGTCAGTCATTGCAGGGAATATCTACATTCCAATTTTGAGAGCTTGGGCTGTAGCTCTCAAAGTTGGGGACTATTTGCCTAAGTTTTTTTAAAAATAAAAATGCAATTTCTAAATATGGTGAAATGTTTTAAATATTAACTCTTATATTAAATATCTCAAAAATTGAAAGTTGAAATTCCCACAAATTTCATAACTTTTGAAACATATTTGAATTTGATAATGTAAAATTTGGATATTGGTTATTCTTAGGAAAAGTTTCTTATTTTTTAAAGGATTTATCTTTATTTTATGTGAATGTATGAGTATATGTACCACATGGCGTGCCTGATGTCCGATGAGGACAGAAGTGGTATTGGATCTTCTGGAATTAGAGTTATAGGAACTTGTATATCACCTGGTGGATGTGGTTGCTGGAGATTGGACCTGGGTCCTGTACAGGAGCAGCAAGTGCTCTTGAACACTGAGCCATCTCTCCAGCCTAAATCTTTTAAGAGTCTCCGCAGGGCAGAATGTCACATGCTGGTTTAAGGAAACTATTTAAAAATGTGCCCAGTCCCAAACTCTGTACTAAGGTTAGAATGGACTGTCTGGAGCTTTGGAGCATTGCTTTGTGTGTTACACTTTCACTATAAATTCCATTTTTATTCGTATATCCTATACACAAACACCTCCCCCAAGGAAAGAAAGAGAAAGAAAACTAAGTACCTATTTATCCTCTTTCTCATGAGTTAATTAGAATGAGGAAATTTTATTTGAAAATGAAGCCTCCCGATTTTATACATAAAAATGTTTGTTTCACCTAAATGTTTGTTTAGTATGTCATTTATTTCAGAATTTTCCCTTGACTATAGTAATGGGAAATTGCAGTTAATGTGTAAGGTCATAAGAAAGGCATCGAGAGCCAAAGAATAGAAAGGTGTCAGAAAAAAGATATTTAACAGAAAACTGTCATTCACAGCAAGAGCGCTGGCTTTTATAGCAGCACTTCTCAACCTGTGGGTCACAGCCATCCGAAACTTAATTTCCAGTGGGTTTAGGAACGGAGACACCACTCAGTATCAAAGTTACAGTTATAAAGCAGCAATGAAAGTAATTTTATGGTTGGGGGTGTACACAACATGAGGAACTGTATTAAAGGGTCACAGCATTAGGAAGGTTGAGAACCGCTGTTTTAGAGAAATAATGGCATATACTGTTATGAATTGTTACATGAATTTTGTTTTCCTTTTCAAGTTTGTCTGTACTTGGGAAGCTTTCTAGTTGTCAATGGGTGTGTCCTCTCTGCCCTGCCCCCAGGATCCTTGAGCTTTATTTTAGTCATACATGAGAACAATGAGGGGTTGGTCCCTTTCTTTAATAGTAATTGACATAATATAGGCTTCAAAATAAGAGAAGTTATTTTGGATACCACATAATTTAGAACCGACAGTATGATTATTTGTATTAAATTTAAGAGTCTGTTATAATATTTTTATTGCTCTTTCTCTTTTTTTCTCCATCGTCTCCCGACTTCCAACTTGGAGGATTTACTTTCTCAGTATGAGTTTAATACTACATTAAGGATTATAGGTAATAAGTAAAAGGATTGTATATCTTTAATTTTCGTATCCTTGCATGCAGATTTCTGGATACCAGCCATTTGTAAGCTCAGTTGGAATTTGTAAGTTTGTAAGGACTGTAGGCTCGCATGTGAACCTCCAGCTAGCAGTTCATATGGAATCAAGGACGGGACATTTTAAATTATTATTGAATGACTGTTACAAGCTTGAATGATATTTATGCTAAGTAGCATAGTTTTATTTCATGTTAGTGTGAGGGGGTATGGGTGATAGCATTTTATATTTATTTATTTGTGTGTGTGTGTGTGTGTGTGTGTGTGTGTGTGTGTGTGTGTGTGTTAGAAGTTGTGAACGAACGCTTGCCACCCTGTGTGGAGCGGGCAGGGGACAGGCTGCGGAAACTGGTTCTCTCCCCATCATGTTGTGTCTAGCGATCCAACTCAAGCGTTCTGTCATGGCAGCCAGCACCTTTACCCAATGAACCATCTTGCAGGTCCCTACCTTTTGAATTCACATCTATACGTTCTGTGAGGTATTGGATAGAATAAAGTCTCCCTAAGAAAGATATTCTTTGTTTCATGGGCTGCTGTCATCACTTCCTCCTGACAGGTGATCCAGTCCTGTCCACCCAAGGTTTATAATGACTCTTGCATCAGTTCAGACCTAAGCAAATCTTTGTCTTCTTCCAAATTTGTCTGTCCTAGCCACCTTAAAAGTAAAGCTCTCTCTCACTTGGATGTATCCACATATGAAGCAGTCTGAATAAAACAGTTTTAGAGTGTTCCTGTGTGAGTGAACATGTGTGCACACACACAGAGTGCTGAACATCAAACTCAGGGACTTGGACATGCTACCTAGGAGGCATTCCGCTGCTGAGTTATGAGTTATGCCCTATCCCCAGAGACTCTTGTCTTTGAGTCCAGTTTAGTAGCCTAGGCTTGTTGTCCCTGTTTCCCAGAAGGCTGAGGCAAGAGGGTCACATATTACAGTCTGCCTGGGATACAGAGTGAGTTCGAAGTTCACTTTGTGTGCCCCTTTCTCAAAATTAAAAGTAAAGGGAGGGCTGGAGATACAGTGCAGTGGTGGAACACTTAAGTTATGTGAACAGAGCCCTGGGTTCTCCACTATCCACCCCAAAATCTGTTGTCTTTGTGTACAGTGCACTTCAAAACCCATCGTGAAAATCTGACTTTGAACAGAACCTGTCAGGTGTTTCTGTGGCACATTCGTGGCAGTCTGGCTTGGAGACTGTCTTTAGTTTAAGGAAAGAGGGATACTTGATTTAATCCTGACTGTGGCAGGGATTTCATTGACTGTAAAACATAACAGTACTGAATAGACAAGGTTCTGGGTTTGGTTCTCATTGGTGTGAGGTTAGACACGACCCTTCCATACCACGGTTCCATCAGTGATCAAGATCTGTAAGCCTCAGTCTCTGTACTTATGTAAGTGGACACCATGACTCTGTCAGTGACCAAATCCATGAACTTCAGTCTCTGTATTTATACATGTAGAAAGTAATCTATGAGACTCATGTGGCTGTCCTGGGGTTAAGGTTTTATATTGTGCTTGATGCTGAAGCAAAACTAAAATGTCAGTTTTCTTAAATACCAATTATGCTAATAAAACATACTATTTTTCGATCTCTTTTTCTATGATGTTATGCTCTTACTTCATGCAGTTATCAATGTCTACCCATATTTAAGCCCACAGGAGATAACTTTATCAACCTTGTATGTCTTTTTACTGTTTTTTTAATGCATAGAGAGAGGCTCTTGGTAAGTAATTGTGTTAGCACCACTTATGAAATATATTTTTGGCATAATTCCTGCTACTTGGAAGATTGGTGAGGATTGTATAGAAATTTGTAATACGTTTGTATGAAGGACAGCCAGGCATTCTTGATTTGAGATGCAGGTTGAACTGTAGCATGCAAAGATAAACTTCTTCTCAGGGGTAGAGTAACACATGGTGGAGGTTGTCTGAATGGTTTGGTGCTGTAATGCATGCTCCTGCTTCTTAGTTTATTATTTAAACATTTGCGAACTTCACATGTAAGCACTGTTTCTACGTTATTCCTGCCCCCCCATCTCCACCTCCAACTCTCCTCCCTTGTCCCACCTCTCCCTCCAGAATTCTTCATCACTTAATTATTATTGCTATGTGTATATGTACATAAGTAGATAGATGCACACATGTATGTACCACCTACCCATCCATCTAAGTTCTGCTCATGTGGACACATGTCCAGGGCTGACCACTTAAGATTGTATAAACCATACAGGACTTTGATCCTAGAGGAAACTGAGTCTCCCTCCAGCAGCCACTGAACAATACCCTCCCCCCAGCTTGTTATCTTGTTCATGCATTTTAAATACATATACCCATATTTCCAACCTTTCAGAACATATACCCATTACTTCCTTATATATAATGCTTCCATTCATAACTTCCTTTGGCTTGATGTCAAGGATAGTGTTTAGATGATTGTCTTGCATACTGTGCCTACTTCTATACTTTGCATGAGTTTGCAGAATAACTGAATGAAACTAGCATATGATTATATATGCATTCGTATATGTATTATATATGTTAAATGTACATATATGTACTGCTGTACACTATTTCCAGAAACAAACGAATGAATGATTATATTCTATAAATTGATTTAATAGACATTTTATTGTGTTATGAGACATTGTATGTTCATTGTCTGAAGTAGCTTTTTATTAGTGTAATAAGTAGATCCTAATTTTGTGCAAATGTATCAGATCTCCTATATTCTGTATTCTCTGCCAACAGTGAAGTAGAAATATTGTATTGGTACTAAGCATAGCATTTCACTGTCAAAATTTTTGATGCATCTTTTACTCCGAATTTTATTTTCAATTTTTATTTTTGAGGGTGTATTTTAATTACAATAATTTCTCCCTCCCCTTTCTTCCTTATAACCCCTCCTGTATATCCCACTCCACTCTCCTATAAATTTGTAGCCTCCTTTTTTCATCAGTTGTTATTGCATGCATGCATTTTTAATAAGGAAACAAAGGAGGTACTTCATTGAGATTTTTATAAACGACTCTAATTTCAATAATACTGAAAATTATTACCATCTATTTCTGGGAAAATATTGAAGATCTATACATTGTGCTCAGAAGGATTAGATTGAATAAAGACAAAAGGTTATGATTATGACTTGTAGTGAGGTCACTTGGCCCTGTACTTGGACTCTTCCCTGGGGGATCTGCTCAGGCATTATCCACTTTGGGAGAGAGTTGTACTTATAGGAATTATGGAAATGAGCTGGGGACTTGTCAGGAGAAAGCCAATTATTTGAATGCTGAGTTGAATGGAAAATGAAATACATGCTTTTCCATATATTAAATTCAATAGGATCAGGAGACTTACGTCTTGAGGGTTTGATTTTTTTTTTTAAAGCATGTTGATTACATTGTGTGTTTCCACTTGTCCTCAATCTGACAGGAGGAGAAGTATCTGTAGAAATAGTTACTACATTTTGATATTTGGGGGAGAAATAGCGCATCTTAAGTGTTGTATATATTATATTTACTGTCCATCCAAAGAGACTATGATCCATTTCCAGAAAGCAAGAGAAGCAGGGGCCAGTCCCTTTCTTGGGGATAGAGTGTCTGATTCGTGGTCGCCAGATCGATGGATGTAACAGCATCTGTAGGATGAGGGCCTCTCACTTGGACAGTGTGGGAGCAGGAGCGTGTGATTTCCCTCTGTGTTCTGCCACTTACAGAATAAAGATGGAGCATTAGAGTTTTACCAGTTTCTTCTTCATGCAAGCCCGCTGCTTTTTGAGAATCAGCCACATTCCATGAAAGGAAAAGTGTTTTCAGTGTTCACTCCATTCTACCCTGTGGGCAGTGAGAGAAGGAGGAGAAAACCTCTAGTTGGAGAATGAAATTAAGTAGTCTGGGGGTGATGCTCTACAGACACAAAATACCATTGGTCGCGGTCTCACGGGGCATTAGGACATGCGGTTTGGGTAAACTTTAAGGGACCTTGGCTTCTGACGTGACAGAATCCAGCGAAAGAGATGACTTGAATACTCCTTGTGTCATTTTAGGTAGAAGGTATTTCAGAATCACTGCCAGCTTTAACACAAGCGCCACATTGGCGCTTGTGTCTGCACAGTTCCACAGTCAGCTGCTTTAGCTTGCTCCAGCTACAGATGTGTCAAGGAAACAGCTTGTCACTCCCAAGTTGTCTCACAGCTCTCCCGAGACAGAAACACATTTGAATGAGCCTCAGTGTTTGGCTAGTGTTAGTAATATGTAACCTAAATATAAAAGATTCCCGCAGAGATAGTATAAGAATCTGATATTTGATTTTGGACGGAGCAGTTCTTTGTTGAACGTTTTCCGGATAAGTGAAGAATGGTCCTCCTTCTCATCATCTTTATTAGGGCACACTTGACACTGAAGATTTTGTTCTTGTCACTGGTGGCTTTATGGGAAAAAAAACTACTTCATGTTACCCTGACAAATAAGAAATGAGAGATAATTACATGTTGGTTACGTGACTTAGGTTCAAAGTGCTAAATTTGTACATCCTCCATCATGTGGTTACATGTTTTTTTATGACTGTAAACTTTCTTTGCATTTACTTTCAATATTAGTCCAAAGGGCTGAAAGTGTAGCTCAGTAATGGAATGCACAGTCCCCTGGATTTGCTCCCAGCAGCACAAAAGTATTAATAATTACAATTAATAACTTCAATTGACTGGAGCTGCTTTCTAAGGTGATAGATTTACTTTTCTCTAGGATTGTTCTTTATACTTGCTCACTGAAATGATTTTTCAGAGCTTGTATAAATGCTGAACTATTAAGCTAGACATTAAGACATGTAAATAATCCATTATTCCCATTTAGAAGAATTTTTGAGTGGTTATTGGTACATGTGCTTGTATCTTCACAAATCTTCATGGAGGGTGCTGTTTCCCAAGAGCTAAGTCTTCCTTACACAGTAGGGTGTCACCAAAGGGCAGTATGGAGCTGGGGACATGCTCTGGAGTGTGGAAGTGGCCTGTTTAGAACAGTTTGTCTATTAGGCCACTCTCCGTCAGATTGAAAATGTCAGTGCAGATGACCAGGCCCTGAACTGACCAGTCATTATTTTTGTGGGTTAAATTCGCATAATTTATTTAAAAACTCTCACTAAGTATTTAATCAGTGCTTAATTATTCTGCCTAATGAATAGGAATTGGAAGGTTTTTTTCATCTAAAAGTCTTACTCATCCTAAAATATTTTTGTTCCATTTTGTTTTAAGCATTTAGAACGGTTAAGAAGTAGACAGATGCCATATAAGGTATTAATAGTCCTGCCTGAGTTATTACTATTATTATCATTATCATTATTACTATAATGTTCAATAAAGGAAACTTTGGGTCCAATCAGAACATAGGTCCCAGAACTAGAACTCAGATCTTTGGATTTCAGTATATTATGATTTTACTTACTGTATTATTATAGTTTTAAATCTAAGATATTAAATCTGGATATTAATTCATCTTCTCTTTCTAGTGGTTTGGGCATTTAGGCTTCTAGGAAGAGACATGTATTTATTTCTGTGCCATTAAGTGACATCTTGGGAAACATGGTTGATAGGATTTTATTTCAATACCTGCAGTAAATTTAAATCAGCCAAATCTTTATATCTTTATGTTTCTTATTACAGTATCTTACACAATACAGTCAGTTAGTTTCATCTGGAAAGATGGCCATTGAAGTCATAATGTCATAACATGGGCGATGATGGTACTAGAAGTGTGTTTATGAGTGGGATTTCTATATGATGCAGATGATGGTATTTGGAGTGTGCTTATGAATGGGATTCCTATATGATGCAGATGATGGTATTAGGAGTGTGCTTATGAGTGGGATTCTTATGTGATGTAGATGATGGTACTAAGAGTGTGCTTATGAATGGGATTTCTTTGTGATGCAGATGATGACAGTAGAAGTGTGCTTATGAATGGCATTCCTATGTGATGCAGATGATAGTACTAGGAGTGTGCTTATGAATGGGATTCCCATGTGATGCAGGTGTGAGCTCCCACACTCTGAAAGCCCTTAATGCAGGAGACCCCCAGACTGGGAAAGGAATGTTTGGGTGTGCTATAGATGTTCTTTGTCAGCAACAGTATCTTCATCCAAAGAGAGTCAAGACATTTGTGCCTGGACAGCTGCTGAGACATGGAGTTACTCTTGGGAGGGTTAGCTACTGACCATGCTGATGAGATGTGACATTTTACTGCCATCAGCCCAGAGGTGAGAGACCTTGTACTCTATCCCTGACTTTGCAGGATAAAAATTTAGTTTTCATTAGGGGAATTTGTTATTTATTTAGGTAGTTAGGTTATTACTGCTACCATTATTTAGTAATAATAATAATAATATTGTTATTATTATTATTACTATTACTACTACTATTATTGGAGGAGCTTAGTAGAGTAATTTTTTTCCGTCCTTAGAGAATGACTGTTTAGTCTGGTCATTATTCATAGAATATGGCGAATATTTTGAAACTAAAGACTCAGCTTATTGTGACTTTTGTCTGGGCCTCAAATGGAATTTTCCTAAGGAATGGAGAGAAGAAGTCTTCCGATTGGAACTTCACAGGATAATGATGTTTCATGGTTTGTGGCACAGGGAGGAGCTTTGCCTTGAGGATAGTGCAGCTCCTTTGAGGCGAGTAGAGACAAGTAACATCTGCTGATTCATGCTCAGCTAGCTTCATTAGTGAGGGAATGAAAGAGTGACAAGAAAGGGACTTGAGGAGTCCTTTGAGAATGCATCCAAGGAACTGAGAGGACAACGATCCTCTTTCCGGACTGTCATGTACTGGAAGGAGTTCTGGGTCATACACAGGAAGTGCTGCTGGACCGAGGCAGAGAGTGCGGGAGGGTAAAAGTCTTGTGGGTGAGTGTGAATGAGTGTGAGTGAGTGTGTGCATGCGTGTGTGTGTGTGAGAGAGAGAGAGAGACAGACAGACAGACAGACACATTCGCACACACAGAGAGACTGATAAACAACCTCCTCCCGGGAGGGAGAGGAGCAGGAACCTTGGTCCAAGAGTCCTATGTGCTGGCACAGACAGGACACTGTTCAGGACACTGTCTTGGGCAGCTATTAAGAGGGAAGCCGACTATGTTTCTGTGACTTTAGCCATCATTTAAATATTGAGGCATTGTTCCTACTCTAGACACTAACCAGTAAAAATCTTAGAGGTGGTAGAACGTTGCGTTCCCAGTTTTATCTGTTTGCACAGTGGTCTCTTGTTTTGTGTGGTAGGGAACCTGGTGCACTGGCACCAGGAGTCTGCAGTGCTGAGTATCTTTCTGGGAAAGCTGAAGCTATTTGGGAATGACTTGTAAATATCTAGGCAAATAGCAAGTTGTCATTGTGGGGAAAACAGTTTGTCTCCCCTGGAATAACTGTTGGTGAGTGATGCAGTAATCAAGTGTAATTCATCTTAACAGCTGTCTTGGTTTATTAATGTGCGTGAATAATTAGAGGAAATATGGCACATGAGTTGTTAGTGTACCATAAACTGTATATACTGTAAAATCCAGGTGGCACTATAGAGAATTTTACTGCGGAAACTGCGTACTGACTGAACCACAGCCACTTAGCTTCCCTTAATTTACTCATTCCTATCAAACATGTTGTGCTTCTGGAGTTTTCTGGAATTTATGCACTACGGAATCCTGGGGGTACACAAAGAAGTAAGCATTGTAGGCCAGGAAGCACCGCGGAGAAACTGTTTTTGTGGAATTATTTTTGTAATGTGGGTGCTAGAACACAGCCCTTATGCATGACCGCTGTGCGCTTTAATCCAGTGTCTCACCGGAAGACCCAAGAAAGCATCTGGGGTTGTTGTTTTGTTTTCTTTCTCTCTTCCCTCCACACCCTCACCCCAACTTCTTTTTCTCCCTCCATCCCCCCTTTTTTTGAGACTCGGGGCTTGAATTCCATGTGCAGCTGAGATTATGCCTGCTTACACCTCTCTAGTGCTGGGAGCACAGGTGTGTGCCCCAGCCCTGCTGGCTCTGAAACTCTTAACATATATCATTTCCCCCTTCAGTTATTTATTGTCCTTAGATATAGGCTTCTTATTCTTAATGTCTACACATGTACCTTTCATTCATTTCTGTATAAGGCTTATTGAATTTCTCTGGAGAGGTTTCCCTTCATCAAAGAGTTTTTCTTTCAGCCCTGTTGACATTTCAGTTTTTCTTACTGTGCCAGGCATAGTACCCAGGTCTTCTAGGTTCCAGTCTGCTCCTCTCCCACTGAGCCACACCCAGCCCTCGGTTGAGCATCTTAACTGAGCAAACACAATATTCAGCTGATTTGTAATATCACGTTTTTCATCCGTAGTGATTGAGTTGTCATCAAGCACATCAGTAAAAGGACACCTTTCAGATTGCTACTACTAACCCCCCAATGCATCTGCTCTCCTGTTGATAAAGCAGGTCATTTGACAAGCTGCAGACAGCTTTTGAGGTGAAGTGGATTATGTATTAATGCTTATTACCCTTTAGTAATATATGGGAAGTTCATTTCTTTCCTGGTTTTCTTGTGGGTTAGGGGTTGGAGGAAACATAGGACCTGGTGCATGCTTGGCATTGCTTTACCACTAGGCTACATCCAGCCCTGAGGAATCATTTTGATTGCTTTTTTTAAAATATAAAAAAATCACTGGGTGTACCTACTCCAAAGCATAAGATGTTCTCCATCATTATAATCCCGATTAAGTTGTATTAATAAGATATAATATACAAATCAAAGATCAAAGGAAATCTAAAGAAAAAAGTTGACCTCCCTCATATATAAATATGCACACACATATATACTTATATATGTAAAATGAGCAAAAATCAGGTGTTCCATCAGTGGTCCAGAGATATATTTAGGTGCTGTGTCTCCAGACCTATTTGTCACTAGGGAGGAGTCAATTCCACTTTTTCCTTTCTTTCTCCGTGGCCCAGATCCAGGAAGGTATTTTAATTGATTGGTGGGAAGATTTCTAACACAGACTGAACTGACGAGGCCAGTGCCATCATTTCTAGTACAGTGGCTTTACCACATTATTGGGTAATAAAGCTAAAAGCTGCCGAATGTTTCAGAATTATTTTCAGAAATTTATATCCTCTTTATTGCCATTACCTTGAGAAAGAGTTTAGACAAAGGACTTAGTCAGCATGCAATTATGGTATTAAGTGAAGCCCAGAGCTTGGTCTAGAACTGAGATGAGGTTGTTTGTCAGGGCGCTACCTCATCAGAAGCCCTTGAGAAGTCAGCTGCTGGGCTGACCACCTCTCTTTGAAGGCACCGCCTTCCTTCTCTGTAAGCATCCATCCCAGACTTTGTTCTCTCAGCTCCCAGCCCTGCTGCCTCTTTGATGTGTTCAGGTGTGGGTTCCCTTCTCTTTACTCAGGATCACCGGGCTTCCTGGAAATTTAAATTTGCTTGGTTCTGGAGTGGTCTCGTCTGTTTATCTTCTCAGATTTCCTGCATCTTATTCTCTTCTTTCTGAAACTTGAACTACATGTATGCTGGGCCATCTTACTCTGCTCACTAGGGGTTTTTAATCCCCCTTTCCTACAAATTTGCCATTATTTCATCTGATTTTGCTGTATCTCCTGATCTGTCTTGTACGTCACTCACATGGCTCCGGGCAGTCTGTTGTTAAGACGTCGTGAAGTCCTTTCTTTCATTTTATGTTTAATTTTTGGAGACAGGGTTTCTCTGTGTAACAGCTCTAGCTGTCCTGGAACACACTTTGTAGAACAGGCTGGCCTCGAACTCACAGAAATCTGCCTGCCTCTGCCTCCCAAGTGCTGGGACTAAAGGCGTGTGCTGCTGCCACCACCTGGCCAAGTTCTTTATTTTAATTACAGCCCTTCCTTCAGTTTTTTTTTTTTTTTTTAATGAAAAGGATTTATCTTATTATATGTATGTGTATGTGTGTGTATGAGCATGAAATTGCAGGTACCTGCAGAGGTCAGAAGAGAGTACTGGATACCCTGACACTGAAGATATCTAGAGATGGCTGTAAGCCACGATGGTGCTGGGAACCAACTCTGGGGCCTTCTGCAAGAACAGTAGGTGCTCTAACCGCTGAGCAGTCTCCCTGGCTGCACTCTCCACCCTCACTTCTCGTTTTGTTTGATTGTTTTCAAGTCATGTTTTTTACATTTTGTTTTCCTGATACCTGGAGATGCCTTCAAGTGTGATATGTATTTATTTAGGCAGATTAAGTAGAACTGTTTTGTGTTTCCTTGTGAGTTTGAGCCTGAGCCACTTCTCACTCTCTTTCTTTCTTGCATTTTTCTGACTCTCCTAGTCATTTCTTGGTAAACATGACCGTAGGCCTTCTTTAAGGCATAGAGTAAAGGTGCATCTCTCCAAAGATTGGTATTGTTTTTGCTGGACACTCCTAAGTTCATGGTTTGAGGGTCTGCATCTACCAGCTATGCTTACTTGGAGTTGCAAGAACTTATCTGTGGTCTAGACGTTCCCTTGGATTCAGTGGTCAGGACAATTTGTATCATTCTCTGGAGCTAGAAGATGGGTAAGCTTAGCCTTGGTTATCTGTGGATACAGCTTTGTCTGAGTTCTTCACAGACACAACCCCTAGGAATCCCAATTTATTGTTCTGAAAGACTCTTTCATTTAGCTATGCATTTCCTTGTCCTTCAATTTTATCTCATTCCCCAGGAGCAGATCTCCTTAAGGCAGACTTGGCTGCATGTCTGGTACAGCTCAGTGGCTGCATGTCTGATGGTGCAGCTTAGTAGTTGCAGGGCTGGTGGTGCAGGTCAGTGGTTGCAGGGCTGGTGGTGGAGCTCAGTGGTCGCAGGGCTGGTGGTGCAGCTCAGGGGCTTCATGGCTGATGGTGTAACTTGGTGGTTGAGTCCTTTCCCATCATGCACGATGAGGCCCTGGGTTCAATCCTCAGCACTGAAAACTAGGCTGCATTGTCTTGATATTTTGCTTGTATCTTTAAAATTCAAAGTTTTCCGCAGAATTTGTTCCTAGAGTTCTCTATTTAGTCAGACCTTTTCATGGTGATGTTTATTATATTTAATTGCCTTAGTTTTTTCCTGAAAGTTATTTTGAAAAAGTTACCCTCCAGTAGACAATGGATTCACTCATGGTTAAGTAGTTGGCTCTTTTGGGCAGAATTAATGTCTGGATAAACATGTGCTGGCCTGAGGGGTTTTCAGAAGGTGGCATTCTGAGGAAGAATTGACCAATATTTGCCCTTTGGATAAGCAAAGGTCTGTTCAATTTTGAGAAAAAAGGTCTTTAAGGAATGCCTCAAGTGGGAATAGGCGTGGAGTTTATAGGCTAAAGATCAGTCCTGAAAATAGCAATGAAATGAGTGCAAAATCTGGCTCCAAATCTAATTTGATGTTGAGCATAGTGTCACATATCTGTAATGCTAGTACTTAGGAGGCTGAGGCAGGAGGGTTGCTGTGAGTTTCAGGTCAGCTGGACTACATCATGAGCCCTTACCTAGAAAACAAATAAGCGAACAGACAATGCAAGCCTTTTCTTGAGGGTTTCCACCACATTGACAAGAGAGGGGACAGAGTATACTAAGGTGTCTGTAGGACCAGGTGGTGTAAGCCTATTATCTCAACTACTGGGGAGACCAAGGGAAGAAGATCGCAAGTTCAAGGCTCATCTGGACAGCTTAGGAAAACTCATTTCAAAACAATAGAAAAAAAAAAAAGACGAACAACGATATAGCACAGTGTTAGAGTGCTTGTCTAGTCCAGAGGGCATGAGGCCTGTGGTGGTTTGAATAGGAATAGGTCCCTCATGGGCTCATATATTTGAATGCTTGGTCACTAGGGAGTACAACTGTTTGAAAGGATTGCAAGGATTAGGAGGTGTGGCCTTGCTGGAAGATGAGCTTTGAGGTTTCAAAAGCCCATGCCAGGCCCAGTGTTTTTGGCCCACAGATCACAATGTAGCTCTCAGCGACGCTGTAGTACCATGCATGCCGCCATGCTCCCTGCCATGGTAATAATAAACTAAACCTCTGACACTTTAAGCAAATCTTCAGTTCAGTGCTTTCTTTTATAAACGTTGCCTGGGTCATGGTATCTCTTCACAGCAATAGAACAGTGACGAAGACAAGGCCCAAGGCTTAATATCCAATCTCTCTCTTGCCTTTCCCAATCTTTAGTCTGAAAGAGAAAATATGCCATAAGATTATATGATTTGACTAAGTTTTCCCAATCAGGACAGGGCCAGGCTCCAACCTCAGTGTCTATTGTCTGCTGCCCTAGACTTGATGGCCTCGATGCTCCACTTCCCGTCTCACCCGCGTCTGACAGACTTTGAGATCCCTTAGTTCAAAACTTCTGTCAAATGTCGTAGCACTTGTGGGTTGTTGTTTTACACAGCAGTGACTATGTCTGGTCATCAGCATTGCAAATAATCCTTGCCATCTCTTGAGGCGTGTGTACTACTGCACAGACGGGGGAAGAACTTGACAGTCCACCCGAGTCAGGCCATGGATGCTCTTGCTGAGGCCGGAGTTCTGGCTGGAGACTTAGATGTGCTCGGGGAGGGGAGCAGTAGGGGGAGAACAGCTGTGGGGCCCTGAGAAATGCTGGACTCGAGTAATCACATTTGGCAGGTCAAAGGTGAGCTTCAGCCTGCTGGGATTTGGACTATATCCTGGGCTAAAGTAGTGTTAAAATTAACTCCAGGTGTTTCCGTTAGTCTTAATGCCGGGGTATTATTAAAGCAAAAAAGTAATGTGTTTGAGGATATGAGCGGGAGGGAGTCAGCACTGCCGGCTTGGGAATCACTTGCTTATGAAAGAGCCCGTCCTCTCTTGATAGTTGCTCCTGCGTGTTTAAAGTCACCCTCCACCTCCAAGTCCCATTCCTTACAAGTGAGCTGTTATCACCCTTGTCTTCAAAAGTATGCTAACTCACCGAGACCTTTTGAGCGTCTTGAGCTTCATTTACACTGTGGTGGAATCTGGACTTTGCACTGGGATAGCCATACGTTCCTACGTTAATTTGTCGACAGAAAAGCTCTGAGTCATGGCCTTTAGTTTAAAGAACCTCAGCTATTTCCAAGGGGCAGGTGGTAGGAATATACCCAAGCTGACATGGCAGGTGTCAGAACACCTATTTCAGAGGAGCCACTTCTGCGGGTGGAGAAAAGACAAGGGTAAAATTATGTTAAGGAAGCTCCTTGTGGGGTGAAATTTGCTCTATGTGTAGGAGATTTGTTTTTCCTCAATAGCTAAGAACCTCTTGGCCTGGTTCTCTAGGATAGCTTACATCTTTCTTTGACTCGGAGTTGTTCTGGTTGGCAGCCTGCAATTGTCCCATGATGGTGCCATCCTTGTCTTTCTCCTCTGATTTCTACTACTTCTGTCCCTGCACAAATCCTAAGCCAAGTTGTAGTCTCCTGTTGGGGAGGCTTGTGGTCATGTTTATTGTTTTCCCAAGAACAAGTTTCTCACTGGGAAAGAGCCTGGCACACCCATAAAGCCGAGACTGGACCATAAGATTATTTTTGGAGACAATAAGTATTCGTGACTCTGTCTGTGACTTGTGATCGTATAATCAAAGCTCAGTCAATATTAACCATGACAGTGGGTTTTCAAGTCGAATATTCTGAATGAGTGAAATTATAGTAAAACAAGTCCTTTACTTTCTGTTGTGTTTTCTGTGCTATGTTTTCTGGTCTACAGTAGACCAGGGCGTCTCTCTGATAACTCAGGCATGCCCCCAAGCAAATCCTGAGCTTACCGCCATCCACTCCTGCCTTAGCTCTCGTTTGCTTTAGTCATCTGTTTTCCTCAGCTTTATCTCCACTGCTGGTTCATTCTCCATGCTGCAAAGTTAGTTATCCTGTAAAGATTGAGTTGGACCACATCAGTCCTTTGCTTAAAGGGCATTCGTAACACCGTGCCTTTACTTACTTAACCTTTTACCTTACATTTTTTTCTTGTTTTTTTATTCCACAGTAAGAATTCATTAATCTGAAATTAACACTGGCTAGATAAGTGTCTTATGGGATGGACATATGATGTTGCAGATAAATAGCTTAGTGAATGCAAAGAACAACTCATCGGGATAAACTAAATTTATAACAAATACCTAGTAAAATAACGAAAAATGCTGCTCTTAAATGTAGCTGTTATCCTGGTGTTTCTTTGATATCCTAAGTGTCCTGAGAGAAAATATGGTACCCTGAGCTTTAGGCACTTAAACGACTGAAACATTATAAAATTCTAGACACAATTCTCCTTTTCCCCTCCTTCCACTCTACTGCATGCCAGATCTCCATTGTGTGGTCAAAGTGGGGATACATTGTAATGTCTAAGCCCTTAACAATCTTTAAACATCAAGGAAATAGAGAGGAAAAGGAGTTTTTTCGTTATTTGTTTTAATTTGAGAATGTTTTTCTTTTTGAAAAAGAAGAGATTGCCCAGCAGACACTTCCCTGAAGTCTGTCAGAAAAATTTACAGACGTGATCATTACATGCTCACCTTTTTCTCCACACAGACATCACCGTCGGTGAATTTATTTCCTGTGACATTCTTTCATAATTTACCAGGAAGACAGGCTTATAGAGAGGTCCCTAGTTTCTTGCAGAGGGTTTTATATTAGTTTATTTAACAAGTAACTATTAAGGGCAGAATCTGCTTTTTCATATTGTCCAATGTGCCAGAGAAAAATAATAAATAGACCATACACAATTCTTACCCACAAGAAACTTGTACTGTGTTAATTCTTATATAAACAAGGTATATACACAAAATTTCAAAAAGAATAGGTCTTGCCTTCCTCTTTTAAAATTTGTTTTCTACTTGTACTTCATTCAGTTCATCAGGGAAATTTTTAAATGGGATTTTTTTTCTTTTTATTAGTTTTTGATTCTCATGTAGCCAAAGCCGACCTCAGACTTGAACTCCTCATCTTCCTGCTTCTATTTCTTGAGTGCATGGGCCCAGGACTTCATGGGTGCTAGGCAAGTGCTCTGCCAACCAAACTACATCCCAGTCCCTAACTGGCACTTCTAAATACATATCTGCTCTACTCTATTTTTAAAATTATTAAGATACATGCTAAAACTCAAACACTTATATGCACTATCATTGCTAATTAAATATCCCA
This sequence comes from Ondatra zibethicus, assembly GCA_004026605.1. NCBI lineage: Eukaryota > Metazoa > Chordata > Mammalia > Rodentia > Cricetidae > Ondatra > Ondatra zibethicus. Next base: position 384,370 of record PVIU01000107.1, read on the forward strand.
GTTAAGAGTTAACTAAATATTGATCCTTGTTTTGTAAGGAACCCTTTCTTTAAGGTAGCGTATCACTGAATTATTGATGATGTGGACCGTTTACGTAGTCAATAATAAGGTCATCATGCTAATGTGAATAATGACAATGGTTAATGGTGCACAGCAGAGTGGTACAGGTGTGTGAGTTCATCATGCTCAGAAATCTACTCTGCTCTAAATCTCAATGGAGGGCTTGGCTTAGCCCTGACTGCTCATTGAAGAAGAAAGCAGTTTACTTGTGATCATCTGGGCAAAAGTCCCACATGCGGACATGTGAGCTGTGCTTATTAGGACCTGGAAAAGAGTGGGGGGGGGAAGGTGGGTTCAGAGGGTTGAAGTTAGGAATGAACTTGGTACAGTTTTCATACTGCTTTATAGACAATAAAGTAAGTCAGTAAGGGCAGTGCTTTTAATTAAAGGTACAGCAATGACATCTCTACCTGAACCCTGTAATAATGGATGCTGGGCTGTGTCATGAATCCCTGCTTAGCATTCCTTACTCACTGGAGTTGTTTTTGGAATCATAGCTCTTTGGCAGTTCGAAATGCTTATAAACATATTTTGCTTGGTTATAAATATTGTTCGTGGAAGAATTTCCGCATCACCCCCTCACCTCAGGTCAGGCTCTGTATCCAGGGCCATTACCACTTGACAGCTGGCCGAGGAGGTGCTCACTTTCAGGTCTTAGCTCGGGGCTTTGACCTATTCCTTCTTCAACTCAAGGTCCATGTTCGTGGCTGCTCTTTCCCTCAGCACAGCCTTCATGGACACCTTTGACATCACACAACCAGGCAGGGGCCAGGGTCTAGATTTGTCTTGACTCATCTCTCTCCTAGGCTATCCTGTACATACCTCCACTCCTCTTGGCCATGATTTTTACCTGGCTCTATTTGAGAACTCAATCCAGCTTTTTCTCCATGTTGCTGATGAGGGTGAATTGAATCATCCCCAACTCAAGTAAAGCTGAATAAAAGTTCCACAGTAAGATGATAAAAGTGAACAAGTAGAATATGTCACAATGTATGTCTTCAAATTGTAGATCTCTGCCTAGAAAGGCAGGGCCAGAGCTGGAGTCCAGGTTCTCAACTGGGATCCATGCAGGTGTTTCATGGGGTTCACTGCAAAGCCTTTTTGACATTCTTTCTATCCTCTGTTTTTCTTAAAGTCTTCTTTAGACTACATCTAAAATTTTGTGTGTCTGACTTCATTCCTGGAGTATTCTCATCTGGGTCTACTCTCATTTTTCTCACTTCTTCTTTCAAAGAAACAAGTGCAGCATATTTTAGAATCACAATGTAAGTGGCACACTGATGTGGGATTTTCCTCTGTATGCTGTGATTATCATTAATGAATAAAGAAACTGCTTTGGACCTATGGCAGGGCAGAACTTAGGTAGGCAGGAAAAGCTAGACTGAATGCTGGGAAAAAGAAGGGTGGAATCAGAAAGAAGCAATGAAGCTGCCAGAGTCAGACATGCCGAAACTTTGCCAGTAGGCCACTGCCATGTGGTGATAGTGATACACAGATCAATAGAAGTGGGTTAAATTAATATGTAAGAGTTAGTCAGTAAGAAGCTAGAGCTAATGGGCCAAGCAGTGATTTAATTAATACAGTTTCTGTGTGATTATTTTGGGTCTAAGCTAGCAGGGCGGCGGGAACCAAAAAGTGGCCTCTCTTCCAACAGCATATCCTTGAGTCTTTCTAGAGTTCATTTCCTCCAACTTTTCAATTTGAACTGGAGAGTTGCTTAGTAGTTCTCAACATGAGATCCCAGTTTTATATACAGTATAAATTACCTCAGAGTCACCACAGGGGACAAATTATTTGTAGTGTCATCCGTACAACATAAGCAAGTCTAAACATAGTATAGTATCATATTATATAATATAAAAGTCTAATATATAATATCACTGTATGGATTTCCTTCATTGTGCCCAAATTTCCTTCTTTCTAGAATAATTTTACAGTGTTACACTTCTGATGCCATCATAGTTTCCTGTCCAACTGTAGTGTGTTATTCCAGTTTATTTATTTATTGGTTTTTCAAGACATTTTAATCCCATCTATCTTGAAAATCACCAACAACCATTAGGATCATGATGCCATGATTTATGAAATTATAAAGAAGAGGATATTTTAAAAAGAGATTTACTTATTTTCAATTTATATGTATAGGCATTTTGCCTACATGTGTGTATGTCTGTGTTGTACATGCCTAGTGCCCAAGGGCTAGAAGAGGGCATAGGATCCCCTGCAGATGGAGTTACAGGCTGTCATGAGGTGCTAGGTCAGTGCTCGGAATTGAACCTGGATCCTCTGCAACAGCAGCAAGTGCTCTTACCCACTAAGCCATCTCTCCAGCCCCTCCCCTAAAGGAGATTTTATAAATGGCTCTTCTAGCAACAAAATGACATTTTCTGTGTCGGATAGATGTAACTGTTCTGATTCCTAATGGGGGGTGCAGTCCATGATTTAATTTTATATTCGATGAGCCTCAGTTGGTTCTGGTGGTGGCACTGAAAGCTACAGTGCTGGGGAGGCAGAGACAGGTAGGTCCCCGGGGCTCATTGGTCAGTCACCTTACCTGCTTGGCCATTTCTAGGCCAGTGAGAGACTGTCTCAAACTGTGGAGGGGAGTGGGACAGTACCTGAAGACTAACACCTACATTTTTTGCTTTGTTTTGAGCATGCTTTCTTAAAGACTTTTGATAAATGTACTCACATATATATCCTAACATACCCCAAGTTCAGCAATTCATTTGTGTAATCTCTGCTTGATATGTTTTATACTACACATTTGGCAGCTACTTCAGAACTTGTTGAGCCCCAAACACTGTTCAGAATGCCAAAGCGTGAGAAACCCAGTTTAAGCTTCCATCTTAAAGAGGTGGCTGTTCCCTACTACTGGGGGGAGGGAAAAGACGTCTCAGTAATAGATGTGAGCCCTGAACACACCCAAGGCTAAACAGACTAAAGCTAATAACAAATTTGAAATCCCTTTCCTTGCTTCCTAGGAATATGCCTTCTTCCCGTTCATGATCTGATGCTTACCCAAATGTTGCAGTCAGCGTTTGACAGAGTCCATCCTGGCTGGACAGATGCCCTGGCATGGACATCCATGCTGAGCACTGCCACCCTCATGATGCCCAGTTCTTCTTGGTGCTTCCTCTTTTCCTGTGACGTGTGTGGCGTTGTCTCTGTGGTTGACTCACTCTTTCCCCGCTTTCCCACTTCTGTGGTCACTTTGTAATTGAGTGGTTACATTGGCTCTGCCGATTGCCAAATACTATCACAGTTCCCTTCTTGGAAGATCTGGGGATAGGAGTGGGGCGGGGCTTGGGAGTAGGCAATGGTAATGAAATGAACTGAAATATAGGTGGCATGGAGCTAGCAGGAACGCATGGGAAGTAATGTTTTACATTTCTTGGCTAGATATACATCTGTGCCATTTTTGAGTAAAGCAACAAAGGTCGGGGTCTAATAGGGCAGATCAGTGCTGGAGCTCCTGAGGTCCCTGTAGACATTAATATTCTTGGTTCCCTGGGAGCAAATATAAAGTAAAAGGACGAAGGGGGTGGTCTCTTCTTCTTATGGAGGTTGAGTGGCTGTGCACTAAGGTAGTAAGGAAAGCGTATCTGTCACTAACAGCTTTTTCTGTAAGATCTTCTTGAATTACAAAGCCTTTCTCTTTAGACAGATTATGTTGTCGCCTATGGCTTCCCACCCTCATGTAATGACAGCAGATCTCATACATAGGGCCTATGTGGGAGGGGAATGCAGACTCACAGAACCTCGCGACATTTTATATCTTCCCCTGTTTTTGCTATCATCATGGTTAATACTCTCTTAAGTCTTTTTTGGATGCTTAAATCTAAGTGTTGTTGTTCGGAGTGTTGGCCCTGTAGTTCTTAAAAATGGTCCTCACACTAGGTTCTGAAGTGTTTATATTTCCACAGCTTTTGAATTCTTTTTAGGAGGATTTTCCTCATTACAAGTCGATTTGATCATACTTCTCCAGGCTTGCTGAGCCCTTCTGGTTCTGTGATAGAAGAGTGTTCCCTTGTGTTACGTAAGACATTTGAGGTATACCAAAGTTATGCAAGAAGTAGCTTTCTGGAGAAGCTGAGTTTAAATAGAAATGAGGGAGGGATTTCATTAGCCCCAGCCCAGAACTGAATGGAATGCTAATTTCTGAAGTCTTCATTTGGGAATTTTGTTTGTGTTGTCCTACTTATTAAAATTTGGTTAGTAAGTGATATTTTTTCAAAACTTACAAAATTGATTGCTCTGTAAACTGCATATTCACTAGGGAAAAAATAGACTTGTTAACTTAAAAGTCAGATTAAAGCACATTCCTACCAATTTTATGTAGGGTTGGTGTCTTGAAAGCCAGACCTTTGCGAAGCCTTGGAAGTGTTGGCAGAAGTCCTTTCTCAATTTAAAAGATGGTATACTGTTGTCGTTAGGATGCTAATATTTATGCAATAGTCATGCTTAAAGCATAAAATGATGACAGTGGTTGCTTCCATGTCCCCATCACAATGCCCCTAAAAGGACTGGTTCTTGTGGCTGCCTTAGAAGCCTAGCAGCTTGAACAGTGGTTCCATCATTGCAGAAAATTGAGGCGAGAGAGATGAACGGGTGCTGGGGTCTGTGTCTGGGGCCGAGCTTCATTTCTTGAGCATCCAGTGGTTTTGACCTCCGTCCCTTGACAGCTGTAGCCATTTGAGGGTTTCTTTTCTGGACCGGGAGTAGAATATTGGGAAGGCGAGGAGATGTTTAACTGCACCCAGGTTTGTCTGTCTTCTGGAGAACTGCGCTGGTTTCCTGTTGCTTTTGTAACAGACGTTTGTAACCTAAGGGATCATGCGAAGTTGCTGCCTTTCAGTTCTAAAGGTTCAAATTTCAAGATGGGACTCACCAGGCTCCATGAGATGATGGCAGCAAGGCTGCAGGAGGCTCTATCTGAGCGTCCATCATGCCCCTGCTTTCCCGAGGCAGCCGAATTCCTTGGCTGGGGCCTCCTATCCTTTGACACTGGTGCATTGTATTACACTAAGGAGGAGAGATGGTCTTTTAGGCTCACAGGATGAGATTGGAGCATCTGTGGAGGGCAGCATAGTCTGCCCTCCTTAAGGTCTTTAACCTTAGGCACGTTTCTCATGTCTCTTTTGCACAGCTTCTAGGCTTTTTTGGCCAAGATCGAACGTCAAGTCTCTGCATGTAAGGTGACGTTCGTGGACTTTGGGGATTACTATTTAAGTATGTTTGTGGGTTATTATTCTGCCTGCCACAGGAATGAAGTGTTCTTTTTTTGGTCTCAGCTGTTACTTTAAAACCTTATGATAGTTTAGAGAGCTTGATAAATGGCTAAAATTTACCAAAGAAATTGTTACTCTAGTCTTTCAAAGTGACTTTACATCAACACAACAGTACCTAACTACTTAATATTAATTGGTGGGTTGTATATAGATTTAATGATTGACTTTCGAGATCAATTTGAGGCAAAAGCTTCATGACGAAGCTGGATGTACACAGCCACCCAAATATAGCTCTCTTGTGCTCTCAGACTGTGATGATGAGAGGTTTATTTTATAAATCAGGTTGCAGTGTGATTAGTTAGTGTGCTTTTTATCTGTTTTTCCATAACCAGGATGGACGTTTCAGGATACTGGGGACCATGGTAGTCTTATTGACACCTGTATATCAAAGATCTAAAGTCGTGGTCGCTCCAGAAGAGGGCACAATAACATGTGTATGATTGAAAGTCATGAAATGTCTAAGAAAATGAAGCTGTTTATTTGAATGATCAAGGATCTGGATACCAGGCAGAGGGCAGATGGAGGCCAATGTCTGGTGTGAAGAACAGAGTATACAGTGTTAATATGACATGAGCAGGAAAGGAGGGAGAGATCCAGCAAATTCAGTATGTTTTATAAGCATCTTGTGCATTAGAAGGAAAAGAGTAGCTTGTTCAGTGCAGAGAATTTCAGCCACAGTGTAATGTTGCTTATTTATCCATCCACTGAGCGGACATTACTGTGCTAGTTACAAAGGATAAAAAGATGTCGTAGATGACAAAAGAGCGAGTTCTTCATCCCCTTGGAACAAATACCTATAAAGATAGCAAGCACTGAATTAAATGGATAGTAATGGTTTTATGGGAACACAGGACAGAGCTGCTTACTGTAAAATTGAACTTACTCACCATGAGTTCTGGGGGAAATGATTTTAGATTTACAGACTGGTTACAACGATAAGACAGAGTTCCTTTAATGTTCTGTAATCCAATTATACTGCTCAAAAAAAGATACAGGCCTTTGGCCAAACGGCAGAGCTCATTAAGATCTCACCACCTTTTAGCGCTGAGATGAGATGACGTCTTAAACTCCTCCCTGAACAGTAGGCTAAGTCATGGATGTATGCACAATACCACCTAGATAGTCCTGGGGCGACCACTCATGTAAACTCGTCCTTGCTGAATGAAGCCTTAAGCATCTAAACCTGAAGTCTATGTTGAAAATGCTAGTAAACGAGGCTCGCTGATCATCAATTCTCTCCGTTCTCTATGAACGTGCCATTTCTCTTTTTGCATAGTACCGGGTATGGGACTCAGGGCTGCATGTGGACAAGATGCGCTTTGCACCACACTAGCCTTCCAGCTTCTGTCAGAAGTTAAACTTCCTCAGCAGTGCTGATCGCATGCTGGAAACAGCCCACTCAAAGCAGGACACGGTACCTTGGTTCTCCTCAGCTTCTGTGAAGTAAAATCCCACTCTGCAAATCAATAGGATACAGTTCCATCCAGAAAACCTGTCCAGTGACAGAGTATTCAGTGGGAAATGAAGAACTGAAACCTGGGTCTTCCTGGCTGACTCCTAAAGCCTGTGCTTTTCATTTTTCCACACCGCACCCCCTCCATATGCTGCTTCCTGAGTCACTTTCCCGTATAGCCTCCCAGAATAAGCATTTTCCAAATTATACTTATTATGCAAAACTTCGTTTCCCTTTTTATCCTAAAACTATTTGCTTTGTACGTCAAAAGTTTTCCATGAATACCAGTGTCCCGTGACTCTATTAAAAAGAAATGCTTTGGCTTTTGGTGAGTCTTCATGATTTAAAGGACCGCAATTCCTTTCCATGCTTGTTCTTTGGGATTCCACCATCTTTGGTCATTTTCTCTTAAACTGGCTGCCCTTCCTTTGGATGTTCAATGTTTTAGTTTTAGTGTCCTTTTGAACAACTGCCACCTTTTCAACAAATCCTTTTCCTAAAGAACCTGAAGATATGAAGCTTTCTCCTCTGGCCTTGCTCACGGGGCAGAAGTATAAAATGATAAGGGTCCCTTTGTTCGGCTGTCCACAGACTGTCAGTTCTGGTGCGAGCCAAACAATCTTTAATGTCCGCAGAAAGCCTGTGCAGTTTAGAAAATGTAAATAAAATTCCCTCTTTCAAGTGTAAAACAAATATTTTAGCGTCATCAATTAACCAAATGTCTTTCAAGTTGACAAAGAAAAAAAGTGGCTGAAAAGGCAAAACTTAGCACCTCAAAGTCATGGGCATGTGCTGAAGCGAATATGAAGATGATTCCTATCATGTCGGAGCCATGCTTACCTGGCTATTCAAGTGAGAAGTGCATCAGAACTTGGAAAGAAAAGAGGGGGGGGGAGGAAAAAAGACAGAAAAAAACAAATATGATGCTATCTACATCAGTTTTCCTTTTTTTTTTTTTTTTTTGGTAATGTCACTTGTAAACAAGTGAGGAAAACTTACTTTTGACCACAGAAAACCTAGACTTTCTAAGCTTACATCACCAGAAATTTGCCAGGCACCCTCAGGTAAACGCCCGGTGGACAGCCTGCCAAGAAGCCTGCTAGATGTCTTTGTTGAGCTGAGAGAGAGGGTCTCTAATTGGGGCAGCTGTGGCCACAGCACTAATTAGTCAGGCCTGTTGAACACTCAACGGTCAAGCTGTTGGCAACCGGGCCACGACTTAATCCAACACTCCATTGTCATGGCGCATTGCCTTTACACCTTGACAGGATGGCCTTAATCTGTTAGAACCCTTTTGTTACTGTGTCCTCACGTAGGGGTTATTGCATTTCAGCGAACACAAGCATAGGACAGAGCTCCTTGACCCCTGTGGCACGTGGCCTGTATGACAGATGGACAGCCACAGATTCTAAAGCATTTTTCCTTTTTATCATAGCAATTTCAAGTATTCTGCTTTTTTTTATTTTCCTATAAGTCATCAAGTTGCTCAGAAAATGCAACAATTGTGCACATCCCCCTTTTCTCCCAGACTATCTTTTGTGTTTGCAATGAGTACAGAAATGATCTACCATTTACTATAGCCCAGATTATTTTTTTTTGAAAACATACTCACTATTGAGAAATCATTTATTTCAATCTTGAGGACGTTTTCACCATAAGATATGAAGACTTGCATGGAACCATTTCTGGCTTGGTCATTAAAAGGAAGGGATTTACACTCAAGTTTGTGTCTTCAGGGGCTGGCTCCCCAGTACCAGCTGCGTGATGACAGGCAAGTAACTGTTTTTCTAGTTTCCATTTCTTCATCTGCATATTTGGTGTGAGGATAATAACCATGGAGCCCTGGGATTGTTATATAACAAGAGGTAATGAGTATAAAGCTCTTAGACCAGAGCCTGGCACCTAGCAGATGTTCAATTAGCTGTTACCATTCTAAGGGGATTTACCATTGGAGAAGCTGAAAGGAACTTATTGTAGCACCATTCTGTCACCTTGCAGAATGCTATAATAGTATCTGTGCATTTACTTTAAGTGAACTACTGAGAGTCAGTGAGTGTCTTAAGCAGCTCTAGTTGTGAGGTGAGTCAGTTGGTATACACTTGTAATCCCAGATCGGTGACCTGGGTGGTTCATGACTTTGAAATGTAGAGAAAAGAATGACGCTAAATTGCAACAAACATAGCATCAATTTTGGGCCTGAAAACTTGCTCTGACCTAAAAATCTGCATGCATTTTTCCTTGGAGAGATTTACAGTGTTGTAAATCTCTTATAGGTGTATATGGAAAAGTGATTTGGCTTTTATAGTTCATTATAAGAACTTAAAAATGATTGTAGTTGCTCTGTAATTAAATTCCAGTGACCTTTCCTAATTCTCAGTCTACCGTCCTTTCCCCCCTCCTTTTCCATCTCCTTCAAACCAGACAAAGGTGTTGCAATGTAGAAGTGTGCTGAGTTCAGCCATGGTTCTCCAGAAGCCACACTTGAGCGAGCACAAGCCTCCATTTCCTCACCATCAGGTGAACATAGTAACCATCCACCTTAGGTGCTGTCTGAACCGGGACTGCTCAGGGGAAAGGGAATTGGACACAAACGAGGCATTTGGGGATGTGTGACAGCAAAGTTTATTTCAGGGGGAGGCAGGGAGTATATGAAGCCATGTAGACTGGGGTTGGCTGATGAAAAGGAGCCCTGAGACCTGAAGGCAGAGGGATGAGGATGGCATGCAAGCGCTCTTGCAGCAGGGGAGGTGGTTTGTGCACAGTGAGCAGACTCTTAGGGATGCTGAGATCCATTTGTGGAAGGTGCAGGACAGGGGTCTTAGCTGAGGCAGAGCACCACACTCTGGGGTGATAACCATATGCGGGAAGTTCGGAAGAACACAATGAAGTCAAAGTGAAAGAGTACACTTCATACTCTTCCATTTGGCTTGACATTTTATGAGTGGTGTATGACAGTGCAGTATAAGATCTTAGGTCCCTTAGAGTACACAAAAACACAAAATATACCAAAGAGCCCCTTAATCCTAGTTAATACACTCTTTTGAAAAGTTAATTATGGTCTCTGAGTCTCCTCCTTACCAGTGTCTTTCTGATTCCTCCTCCTTTTCCTCCCCCTCTTACTTCTTTTCTTATTCTTTGTATGCACATATTTTTTTGCCTATAGAGGCCAGGGGTGGATAGCTAATGTCTTCCTCAACGTCCACTCTATTTTTTAAGATATGGCCTCAGTGAACCTGAAGCTCACCAATTTGGCTAGTCAGCTGTCTTCAGCACTAGCACGGGGATTGCAGGTATGCACCACTATGCCTGGCTTTTTATGTGGGGTTCCCAACTCAGTGTTTCCTTGCTTGTGTAGTGAGTACTCTACATCTCTCCATCCCTCATGCTTAGGTTTACACACACACACACACACACACACACACACACACACCTGTGCTGGGACAGGCTTTGTAAAGGTTTTATGCAGGGGCAACTTTCCTGGGACTACAGCCAAAAGCACTATTGCTATTTGATAGTAATTTTTCCAGGTTTCCTCTTTCATTTGGTCAGCAGGGTGAGGCTCTTCAGATCAATTGCCCAAACAGGAAGCACAATGATCCACACTAACTCTTGACAGTCAGATCCTTCATTGAACAGAATCACGGGCAGGAATGTCTCTCACATGTACATGTTCAGCATTTCCTGCTTTTACCAGCCCAGTGCTTGAAGCAGCAGCAGTGAGCAGGTCTGAGAAGTGCAGGGGGGGGAAGAAGAAAACGGGTCCCTTAGATCAGGGGTTCTCAATCAGTGGGTCTCGACCTTTGGGGGCATAGAATGACCCTTTCACAGGGGTAGCCTAAGACTATCAGAGAGCTCAGATGTTTACATTATGATTCATAACACTAGCAAAACTACAGTTATGAAGTAGCAATGCAAATAATTTTATGGTTGGGGGTCACGACAAGATGAGAAACTGTATTAAAGTGTCATAGCATAAGAAAGATTGAGAACCACTGCATTGGTTGAATGGTTCTTTTTCCTTTTTGCTAATTCGTTTTTGTCTCTACCATGAATATTTAATTACCAATTAAATTATTGGACTGAATGAACATGTTCTCTTATGTTTTCATTTGATCAAGAGAGAAACTAAATATTTTGGATGACTGTTACCATTTTTTTCCCACTGTGTGACATATCAATTATAGAAAATAGAAAACCAAAAAGGTGCTTAATATGCAAAGAGTACCTGCTTACATTGAGTAAGAGTTCATAATCTTTTCGACCTTGCTTTTTGTTTGACCATTAGTCTCTGCCAATGCATTTCTAAGGGTGTGGACCATTAGTCTCTGTCAATGCATTTCTAAGGGTGTGGACATGTTCATGTACTGTTAATCAAGTTTAGGAAGAAGGTAAATTTGGAAGAGTCTGCTTAAAACCTGCTCTGTCATTAGATCATTTCAGAACATGGAACCATTGCTGCCTTAGAACACTTACAAAGCAAAATTATTAGCTGTGGTAGATCAGACCCAATATATCACAGGTCCTTTGCTCTTAGGATAAGAATTAAAAGGCAAGGTTTTTATTTCAGTTTCAAAATTCAAATATTAGTTTAAAATATTGATTCCAAGTTTAGCAACCACCTGTGGGCTTGTAGTTTCTGTTTATTAAAAAGCAGTTTTGAAGTAATTTAGAGTTTAAAATTATTTTTAGATTTATTTTATGTGGTTGAGTGTTTCGCTTGCATATATGTATGCATACCATCTGTGTACATGCCATGTGTGCATATGCCATGGGTGCACACTGCTTTCAGATATCAGTGGACAGCATCAGATCCTTTGGGACTGGAGTTACTTACAGATAGTTGTAAGCCACCTACTGGAAACCAAATCAGGGTCCTCTGTAAGAGCAGCAATTGCTGTTAACTACTACACCATCTCTTCAACCTTGTTTAGTTTTTTTCTTTTCCCCTTGGTTTTCAAGACAGGACTTCTTTGTGTAACAGCCCTAGATGTCCTGGAACTAGCTATTGTTGACCAGGCTGGCCTCAAACTCACAAAGATCTCCTACTTCTGCCTCCAAGTGCTGGAATTTAAGGCATGCACCACCACTGCCCAGCTTGTTTAGGTTTTTTTAATGAAATAAACAGGATTATATTATTTGAATTAACCACATGTCTGAGAGACACATTTAAATATAATCCATTTACAATGAACTATTTTAATAATCTCTGGCAAAATTTACTCCACTGAAAATCGTCTCTGTGGATAAAAGAGAAATCACACAAACCATCTGGGATCAAATATTGCTTTGTATTTTTTTGAAAAAATAAATCTAAGGAATATTCAAGGCTATTAATTTGGAAGGACTTATATTGTCTGGATGTCCTCTATGCATGTGAATTTGGAGTCCTCCAGGTGTGAAGAGGGACATTGTTGGCTACTCTAGTGGCTATTGCTAGCAATAGTACCTGTGAGTCAGGGAGGCACGTGCATGACTCTACAGAGAATCTGGGATTTTGCTTCGCCACTTACACTGTGGATGTTTTTTATTCCGTTCCTTAAGAAGTGAGACTCCTGACAAAGTGGAAGACCTTATGTCTTAAAGGTCATCCATGTCACAAAGGACTAAAATGAGCAAGCCGATAGGATGTCTGATCTTCTGTGGGGTTTGGTACTGCCTCACACACAGCAACTCAAGGTGGTTGTAAGTGGTGTTCGCACAGACACACGTTTATACATCCGGGTCGTCTGGGGGAACAGACATATTTCATATCTTATATCTGAAGGCCTTTGTCTCCTGTGCATTCTGTATCTTCTCCTAAGGGAAGGTATTCACACCCTTAGGGGCCATTTGGTAAGGACAGGAAAGATACAGATAGTGCTTCTTTTTACCAAAGAACCCCATGGGATTAGCTCCAAAGTCAAGGTTATGACATTGACCCATGTTGTATGAGGAGTGGGCCTGGCTAGTTTAACCCCTGAAATAACCACACAGGAATTGTATTAATTAAATTACCGCCTGGCCCATTAGTTCTAGCCTCTTATTGGCTAACTCTATTATTATTATTTGCAAAATTTATCTCTACAATTGCAAACTTACTCAGGTCATTAAATGAGGAGTATTTAAGTAACGGAAGATAAGTTTGCTTGTAATCCTGTGGGAGGATGAATTCCATGTCAGCTTGGGCTACATAGGAGGACCAATCCTCAAAAGGGAAAGGGAAGATAAAGGTACTTAGGATAGTTAACTGCTGGGATGAGGTTCAATGGCATGGTTTCCTAGAACATATGTGGCCTGGGTTCATCCCCAGTACTGCAGGGCAAAAGAAACTCCTGCTCACTGAAAACAAGAGCTATTCATTTATTTTCAGAAAGGACCAGATGAGAAAGGTACAAAGGTAAAGAGAAACCTAAGATTCTTTTCTTCCTTCCTTCCTTCCTTCCTTCCTCTGCATATGCTCTTTTGTATACAGTGTGTGTGTTTGCATGTATTTCTGGCTCATTCCCTTTAAGATGTCCACAAATACTTTCTAAGACTCTTTTGCTCGACTGTAGTGCAGCAATTACACCAGAGGAACTCAACTCTTGTACATTATTTTTTTTTCAGATTCCCCCCAGTAGTCCCAATAACGCCCCTCTTAGCTATCCCCCAACTCCACCCCCAAGTGGGTTTCATGCAGTAGCTGCACTCTGATTAGTCATGTTTAATTTCCTTTTAATTGGCTTCCTAGTCTTCTTTGGTCATCATGACATTGACTTTTTTTTTTTTAAAGGCTTAGAACAATTTTATAGAGTAGCCCTTATTATACTGATCTGTTTTTGTGTGTTTGATCTCAAGACTCTGAAGAAACAGGAAATAAATAAATGAAGAGAGAAGTTGACAAAGAAAGAGGTGTGAGAGAAAAGGATAAAGTGAGGGGAGGGAGAGAACTAGACACTTATTTCAGGAGAAGATATTTATGCAAATGAGAGACAAAAGTCTTAGAGTTTGTGTTCAGACTTGTGCTTGGAGTGGCAGAAGAGGGAACACAGACTTGCTGAGGTTTAAGGATATCTAACTATATAGGGAATTTTGTTTATTAAAGCAAGGGACCAGACCTTGAGAATTTTGGTGGCGTTTCAACTTCAATTTAAAATCCAGTTGTAAAGCACACACCCGTTCCCTTAGTTTGTGCAGACGTGCAGCAATTTATTTTACTTAATATATACAAGCCAGTTTCTTTGATGCCATTTGGCTCTCTCCCGTGTGTTTCTTCTGAGCCTTTCAGCAGAGTTGGAAAGTTATAAATGATCTTAAGGAGCTGATGGAGATAAATATTAGGCACTTGTCAGATATATTAGAATTTAGTGTTCTTAAAACTTCCAAAGTAGGACTGCAATCCATATCTCAAAAGTAAAAGTCCTGTGGAATTTGTTCGGAAAGCAGGTTTTACTTTAGAGCCGTCAGTAGGCGATGGTGGTGGGGAGAACAAGAAATAAGACAGGCGTAATCGCCAAGTACTGAGAGCCGGGAACAGCTGAGTCTTCCAACTTGCTCCCATGTCTGCCTCAGTAGGTTCCTGCTGCACCACTAGCCCCCGAGTAAGTAAGGAGGTCTGCCTACAGGGCCTCTGCTAAGAGACTGCAGCACTCGAAGGCTTTGGCTTTAATTCCTGTGCTCACTGCTGACAGTTTCAGGGTTTGCCTCGTAAGGGCAGAGCCGTAGAAAAACAAATAGCCTGAGTGGGCAAGATATCCACTTTCTGTGCCTGTGTAAGGCGACCTTGATTGTGTCCCTGGACTCTGGCCTTGCCCAGGGAGTAATTATGCTCTGGTCTGGTGAGGCAGAGTCTCGTTTGCTTGGGTTTGTTTTCTGGGATTTCCTGCTAATTCCTGAACTGAGCAGAAAAGTAGATTTTGTTGCTGGCCTTTGCCAGATTCAGCGGAAACTGAGAGCTGTTGAGGTCTCAGGTTCTCTAACGGTTGATCATTAAGTAAGTTTGTATGTGTAGATGAAAGCCATCTGTTTGTTCTTTAATTGGAAATATTTTAATATAAAAATCAAATATACTTTGTAGACACTTATGACAAGGCACCACATATATCCATCCCATTCCTCAGCTTCTTGGTAGTCTGCGTTCATATTTATGTTGCTTTTCTTTTTACTCATCTCTGTATGATTTTTTTTCCATTCACATATAATTTCCATTATATACTTTGGTATAAGTCACAATGATATGTATCCTTTGTAGGATAATGTAAAGTAGCACAATTTGGCTATTCACAGCTTCTCTTCTGAAGATTCAGAAATGCTAAGTTCATGTCGTATCCAGGACAGGGTAGCGGGGAGCATCTGGCGAGGTCAGTCACTCGCTGTCTCTGGGATAGCAACTGTAGGCCCAGTCAGGAGTGCTGAAGGACTTGTGTCTTACAGGAAGGGGACACCTGGGATGCTTAATGAGATGAGCGTGATTCTACTTTCTACAAATGTTGCAACCAAGAGGAAAGAAAAAGTAGACTTAACAGCGTTTACTCTGAAATCAGTTTCCAACTAATAACTGGGCATGTAGGATAGTGTCTTCCTACAGGGTTTAGCAGAAATGTGATGCAGGGCCATGCAGCTCAAAGGCAAAGCCTAGCTCCATCCCCATCCCAGCACTGCTTTTGTTAAACCACCAACTAGTTACTGAGAATATGTTTTAGGGATGAGCTTATCATCCAGGCTCCTCCCCCTGTGCTGGGTTTATTTTATTTGGGCATTTTGTTTCTCTCCTAGTTGGGATCCATTTTGGTCTACTTATTTAATTTTTTTATTATTTATTATTATTATTATTTTGCTTTGGTTATTAAAACTTTTGGTAATGGGACCTCATCAAGCTCATTCAACATTAACATGTTTCCTTTTGAAAGGCCGAATGATCACAGTTTTTTCTTCCCTCGTTCTCTTTACAGCCTTGCCTCCCCGATTGAAAGAGATGAAAAGCCAGGAGTCAGCTGCAGGTTCCAAGCTAGTGCTTCGGTGTGAAACCAGTTCAGAATACTCTGCACTCAGATTCAAATGGTTTAAGAATGGGAATGAACTGAACCGAAAAAATAAACCACAAAACATCAAGATTCAGAAAAAGCCAGGGTAAGTAAAGTGTATTTAGTAGTAGACTCTGTGCCAATAGCAATGGGATAATATAGGACAGAAAATTATATAGATCCTAGTATTGAATTTGCTGTAAATTGTGATATATGGTGAATAGAAAGCTTTTTGATTGTATAGTCGCCAGAGATTGTCTTATCAAATAGAAAAGAACTTGGGAGTTTATGGTTCTTACAACTTTTGGGTGAAGAAGTGGGGAGCTGAAGAGGAAGCTGTAGGATGTCAGATGGGGCTGGCTGGGAAGGAAGGAGGAAGATGGAATTAGTGGTAGCTTATGTAATAGTCACGAAACATGAGATTCAGTCTCCTTATAATAAGACAAGTGATATTTTAGCACCAATATCTAATGCAGTCAAAATCCCAATGTCATTATAAAGCTTAACAATTGCCTTCATTTATGGAATATAATGAAGTGAGTTTATATTATTTTCAAACAGAGGGTTAACACATATAATTATGTCTTATATAACAATGAGAATTTTTAGCCAACAATACTATCAAAGTCCATCAACACTATAGCAGATTTGACAGTGCAGTAATCTTTAGGCCAAGGACCTTATGTTTTCTACCTCTGCTTTAAGCACCCCATGGGAAATATCTGATACCTCAGTGGCTATGTTAGATATCTGTTCTAAGTGAATGCAGCTTCTAGTACCCAAGCAATCTTCATTTCAGTGTATTTCCTTCTTTAACGATTGCTTTTACTGGACTGAGAGATGGCTTAGTGGTTAAGAGCACTGACTGCTCTTCCAGAGGACCTGGGTTCAATTCCCAGCACCCATAGTAGCCTACAACTATCTGTAATTTCAGTTCTAGGGGCCCCGACACCCTCACACAGGCATACATGCAGGCAAAACACCAATGCACATTAAAGAGAGAGGGAAGGAGAGAGAGAGAGAGAGAGAGAGAGAGAGAGAGAGGAAAAGAATTGCGTTCACAAGGATTAAAATAAATTTTGATGAAATCAGAGAAGAGAACTACCAGTTATATGTTTTCTTTTTCTTCTGAGCAATTTGTTAATTGATCTGACATCTTTAATGTGGTTCTCAACTCTGAGAGGTTTTATGCACTTACGTCTCAAAAGACTCCTCTGAAGACCAAGGTTTTATAACAGAACCAACAGCAGAAGGACATCACCCCTTCTTCCCTTTAATTTCATAAGCTGTCTACCAAAACATTGTCACACACGCATGAGCAAGGGAGAACAAGATAATTCTGCTGCAAATGTAATTGAATGTTATCAAACTGTCTAATTACTCTGATGACAATAATTAGGGATTTTCCCCCCTAGTTCTCATGGCTTTATTAATTACACCACTTATTCTTGATATTGATCGTGTCAGCAAGATCTGTTGGTTTGGAAAGATAAAATGTGAGAAAGGGGGCAGGGTATCACAGTCTACAGCATGTGTTATTACAGAGATACAGTACATAGCAATGTAAAGAGCCCAGGCACCCTTTTAACATAGCGTTGCTTTACAAACAGCAACAGCATTCCAATGTATGGTAAAGGCAGTCCAGCGGTTGGCCTGTGATGACTAATTTTGTAGATTCAAAAACTGAGAGTCAAGCCTGGTGCGCACCTGTCATCCCAGACATGGGAGACTGAGGTAGGGTGATCACCACATGTTTGAGGCAAGTGGTGCTTCCTAGCATGGTCCTGTCTAGAAGCAAATTTTTAAGAAAAGGAAAAGAAAAATCGAGGATCAAACACGTTCTATAACACTTTACCTAGGGTTATGGACCTTGCAAAAAAACCTCAAATACAGATTTATTTATTTATTTTTTGATTTCTTATGCTGTTCTGTCATTGAAGAACCAAGCAGGAAGGAGGAGAAACCGTGGAAAATTTGCAAAGATAAGCAAAATTAGTGTTGTTAGATTTTAGAGTAGCCAACAAAATCTAAATTTATCCATAGCAAAATGTTCTATTATTCTATTTATCCTATAAACAAATAAGACAAAAAATAATTTTAGATACTGGATTGAACAGGTTTTGCTGTTTGTTCTGATTTCATTAAGTAGGCAAATTAAGTTGTGTGTGTCATATATATATACACACTTATTTATATATACTTATATATATATACACACACACAACTTAATTTGCCTACTATATACTATATATATGTGTGCTATATACTATACACACACACACATGCCAGGTAACCTCTCACGTGTAGCTGTAAACTGACCCAATGTTAGCAAAATTTAAGAGTTTGTGAGGGGCTTTATGCCAGGGATATAGCCAGATCAAAGAGATGGAAGGCCCATTTCTGTACATAGGCAGTCCTATGGTTGTATAGAGACGATCTAATTAGTCCTATGTAGTAATGAGGGGCTCGGGCTGCGTTCCTGGTGCCAGGCCCCTTGTTCTGTCCCACCAGGCTCCTGGTGCATACCCGAAATAATTACATGGAAACTGTATTCATTTAAATACTGCCTGGCCCATTATCTCCAGCCCCTTATTGCCTAACTCTCACATATTATTTTAGCCCATCTCCATTAATGTGTATCGCCACTTGAGTTGTGGCTTACCAGCATGAGTCTAACCAGTGTCCATCTTGTGCTGGAGAAGCATGGCGTCTGCCACACAGCCTTCTCTCTCACAGCATTCTGTTCTGTCTACTCCGCCCACCTAAGGGCTGCCCTATCAAAAGGCCAAGGCAGTTTTCTTTATTCATTAATGGTAATCACAGCACACAGAGGGGACTCCCAAATCATCCCTGAGGACCCTCCTATACCAGTACTAATACAAAATGGGAATTCCAGACCATATGCTGAAACACATTGTTAGAGCTGGTACGTGGATAGGCAGATGTGGGCTGAAGGGGAGCAGAAACTTTGGAGAGCACATGTACTCCATCTTATACGTGGAAAGAAGCAAGTAAAGTTGGGTAAATAAGGTGGAGAAAGAACCAAAATGTGAGAAGACTAATACAAATGTGTGTCTGAAGAGGATACATGTGCTCTTAAAGGCTTATTCGGTTGCCTGCCTGGGATAGCATATAAAGCACCATTAGCATTCAGGAAGGCATTTTCATATTGACTGCATAGGTCCATACAGCTCTGAGCACGGTCTACATACTAATGTAGTTCCCACCCACATTAGAAAGACCAGCGTTATGAAATTATTCACTTTAATTCCAGCCTCACTGCAAAGAAGTAAATGGGGAGAAATTTATTCGAGCTATGTGATTGTAAATTACTCTTGGCACAAAAAGAGTTTATGTATTTGAGTTAAAAATAAGACATGATTTCCGTAGAGTCGGTGGCTGCTTAGGAGATCAGCTCATCGATTTTCACAATCAGAAGATTTGTCATGTCTAAAGCTCTTCAAAATTAGTGTTGTTAGATTTTAGAGTAGCCAACAAAATCTAAATTTAGCCGTAGCAAAATGTTCCATTATTCTATTTATCCTATAAACAAATAGAATGGATATTATTATTATTATTACACTGTTTTAAAAACAATCACCCTCTTGAGAATGAACTTATGTAAGTTTCTTTCTATAATGTAATGTAATGTAAAGGGTATAATGTTACTAAATAAGCCTAGAGTTTAAATAGGCCTGACTCCAACATTCATGTTAATTTCACAAGTACTTGTGATTTTATTATACGAAGTCAGAATACAGGGGTTGGTATCATCAGCTCAGGCTATCAGTAAAACCTATCGATACTTTTCATGTTCAAATGTGCATAATGCTTTCTGTTACCTAGATCCCGACACTAGGAATATGTTGAGTCGATTGGTTGGTCATGTGACTTAAATTTAATCTTTGGCTGTGAACAACTGAGCAGGAGTGAATTTTAATTTGAGGTGTAGGATTTCCCTGGGAGTCTGTTCAAATCAAATGTTGACTGTTTTAGCCGTTATTTATCTAGATTGTAGATGGCAGCCAAATTTCCCTTTTAATCCCTTCATGTTATGAGAAGATTTTATACCAATAGGCAGTTTCTGTCTTTGTGTAAACTCATCTTCCTCTTAGACCCCACATCATCTTTTCCTGCATGTTCTTCCTATGAGTTTGAATCCACATTTAAGCCTTTGTTTGTTTTATTTGGTAAGCCGTGTGTGGGACCAATTAAAAGAAATGGGAACCACTCCATGTTGTATATATGTTTATCCCTCTATTCTTGTTGTCTGTGCCTGGTGGATGATCTGGATCAAGAAACCGTGCTGAAGGCTTCATGCCTGTCAAGTTGGCCTCACTGATGTATCTGTTCTGGATTAGCTTTGTGAAAGGCAAACTTCTATTTCTTGTCAGCTTCATACATGTTTATATAACCCTAGTTTTGCTTCAGCTTTTCATTGCAGCTCGTATTTTAATTTGATCTGGAAGTGCTTTTGTTTATTCAAAACCCTTTTGAAGATTTTACTGATGCCTGCTCTGGGGCTGGTGAGATGGCTCAGCATGGTAATGGTGCTTGCCACCAAGCCTGGTGACCTGTGGTCAACCCCAAGAACCCACACAAAGGAAGATGGAGAGAGCCAATACCAACAGGTTGACTTCCACACATATGGGTGGTGGAAAGAGCTTCCTCCATGCACAGAGAGATTAATGAGTGGATGGATGAATGAATTTAGGGTGTTCTGCTGTTCTCAGTGGCCACCTTTTATATGAAGAGATCTATATCAGAGAAGTTCATGTTTAGTCCTTTCCTTAGCTGCTGAAGCACTTTGACAGGCAATGGGAATGGTATGTAAGGATTTCTAGTTTCCCTGTGTAATGGGTGGTCATTCTGTGTGGTTTATGTGAGTGTTCAGTATGCTGCCTGGTTGTGCTTTCTAAGAAGTTCCCACTGGACAGGCTGTATTCCCAGTGCCCGGCTAGCTTAACCCCCGAAATAATTACACAGAAACTGTATTCATTTAAACACTACCTGGCCCATTAGTTTTAGCCTCTTATTGGCTAACTCTCACATCTTGATTTAACCCATTTTTAATACTATGTATAGCACCATGAGGTCGTGGCTTACCAGGAAAGATTCCTAACCAGCGTCAGTCTCAGACAGGAGTTTCATGGCGTCTGCCACACTACCTTCTTCCCAGCATTCTGTTCTGTCCACTCTGCCTACCTGACTTCTGCCATATCAAAAGGCCAAGGCAGTTTTCTTTATTCACCAATGAAAGCAACACAAATACAGAAGAACCTCCTACACCATTCCACATCCTTCTCACAGAAAGCAGGTTGACATCTGAAGCAGAATTGAAGACATGCATCCATGCACATCCAGGCACACTCACACATCCACACACAGGTGAGCTGCATGAATGTAGACCCTGCAAGAGTGTGCTTGGCAAATGGCTCTACAGTCTTGAGTTGCAGCGATGAACAAACATCATAGATTTCTTATCTGGTTCTGAATTCCCAAGATTCTCCCATGTAAGACCACCTTGTACATTCCCTCTTCTTTTCCTCTGAGGCTAAGTTTTCTTAGGACACTTGGCCATTCTCAAGTCACTTATTTTTCCAGGTAGTAGTGCAGTGATGTATTTAAAAGTCATCACGCTTCATTCATTTTCACTCACGGGACTGTACTTTTAATAGAATTCTTTCTCTTGTTAGAATTTCTAGACTCTCTCCAGTTGTAATTCACCTTCTTCTGAAGTCCTCAAATTACTGTTTTGTGTTTTTTTTTAAATCAGCTGTCACTCAAAAGCATACTTCAGAGTTCCAGTTGTGACCCAGCCAGTTCCAAATGTACTGGGACTCCTAGCCAATTTGATTTTGTATTCTGCTTTAACATTAATTTCACCCAAGAGTAAGTGCATTTTTCTTTCTTTTTCTCAGTTTTTTTTTTAAGTTTCTTTAAACGGCTGGTATTGAAAGATAGGCTACTTGAAAGGCCTCTTTTCTTTGTGCATTGTAATTGATGCATCTCTTAGCCCTTGAGTATTTCCACACTGGTTTCTGAATCTGGTTGTATTTGTTACACATTTCTCAATTTATCTAAGTCTTGGTCTTGAACCATTGATGCTCTGTCCTGGATTCCCGCGGAGGTCTCCATAGTAGCAATTGTATCACCACGTGTAATGTCTGTCTTCGAAATGTACCTTAGAGGCTTGTACATAACTACTAAGAAACATTTGCATAAAGAAATCCCTTTTACATTGTTTAGTGAAATATTTTTTGAACACAGACTAGTGCTCCCCCAATCCCTTTTGTCCATCATAGCATTTGATTATATTACTTGGGTTTGTATTCCAGGAAGCATGGGCCAGGCCTATTAGGAGAATTTAGATTTTAGAACTATCCTTTAAAGATTATGCCAACTGGAAATTTAATTACTCTGTTTCATATAGTTCAATCCAGTTCAATAGTTAAAATATTAAATTGTGCAGGGTCAAGAAAGAGGTCTTCATATACGAGCGTAGGATTGTTTCTGGAATCATAAATGGGGAAGATCAGGGCTTCTTTGTTGCTGTATATTCTTAGAATATTGCTCTAATTATCTGACTTCAGAATTTTGGGTCTTAACATTAAAAGTCTCTGTTTTTTAATATTCAGAATGTCTTCTTCCTCTGGTATTGAACATCAGGATATTTTCTAGTTTTCCTCATAATTTGTTGTTCCCATCTGTTATTTCGTGATCAGACAGCAAAATTCTTCCAGAAAACTTTACCATGTTTTCAGCTGAAAAAATCTTTTATAGTTTATTCTTATGTTTCTTTTCTTCAGAATCTTCTACCATGAAGCAAACTCATCACAGATAGACCAAGTATATACAAAGACGATAATCCATTAGAAAATGTTTATTTGAATGTCCCAAAGCCTGGCATGACATCTAATATGGCATTTTGATAATTTTAGGAGCTGTTAAGTATTATTAACACCAAAAATCTCTTTGTCACGATGTTTGCTGCAAACATGGTCCATTTTGGTTTCTAGAGGTACTTTAGGGAAAGTTTTCTTTGAATAGCCTCTGTGGTTAATGAGTAGCTATTCCTTAAATAGTCCTGGCTAGTTCCCTTATTTAGATAAACAAGGCAATTACTAGTAAATCTTTCTGACAACTTGTTCTGTGGACCGTTATTTTCCAAAAGTGTGAAAACATGTGCTAAGTGAAAGAAAAAAGAGTTGGCTAAGTAAGTAGAGAGAAGCAAAATGATATATATTATTCTCCTGGCTATTCAGAGTCTGTTAGTTATATTAAAGTTTCTGAGAAACTTGAGGGGTAGGTAGGGCTTTAATGTTTTCCAATGTTGTTGAAGAGATCTCATTTGTTATGGTTACACTCCATCATGACCCCTGCTAAGTTTGACTGTTGTTTTGTTGGGAGTTACAGCTAGTAGAGGTGACTTCCTGGCTAACAAGCTGACCTGGTCATGGCTGCCCTGGGTCTGCCCCCTCCTAAAACTGTCACTGCCCCCTTTACATTGCATCTTGCTTCCTGCTGTCTGCATTGGGTCTGCTAGGGCCTGTGATTGCATAAGCAAAACGTCTTTGATCCATTCCTACATGTATCCAGTATTGCCTGAGGACAGTCCAGGGGCAACGCTGTGCCGTGTGCTGTTGTGAGGACACCAGTGGCTTTTTTTAAATTGCAGACCGCTTGCTCTGGTTGTGTCTGAACAGAAGATGTACTGAGAGAAATGTGGTAAAAAGGGTTTGCAGGAGAGGCAGAGGGATGGCAAGGATCTCAATAAGGAGGGAGATGCTCCAGTTGCATGATTTGGTCATGAAAAGTTTAACAAAGGGCTTGACACTGAAGATGGCCTTTGAAGATCAGTAAGACCATTAAGGTAGAAACACAAGGTACTCTGAGTGGGGGCAACTTATGACCTGTCAGAGGCACCAGGTTAGAAGACCATGAGGCTTATGTGTGGGATTTTTATTGATTTTGATTGATGCCATCTACTAGACTGGAGTAAAAGAGGAGGCCTGAATTTTGAACCATATTTTCTACCTGAAGATTAATGCCATGTGGCAAAAAGACCACAAGATAATGGAGAAAATAGCAAAGCATGAAAGCAACCACTAATATTGCTGTCTTCCCTTCCTGCCCTTTCTTTTCCCCATCGTCCTCTCTACAGGGCATGGCTCCCGGATGCCAAGCTAGAATACAGAACAGTGCTTTAATAGTCTTTGTAAGCCCATAGTGGTGGCTCATGCCTATAATGCCATCACTTGGGAGACTGAGTCAGGAGGTTTTCTATGAATTCAAGCTATCCTTGCTGTAATGAGTTTCGGGCCAGCCTGGGCTAGTCTGGGGAGCTCCCCCACTTCCACCACATAGAGCCCTTGGCAAATACTGAGCCAATCCTAGCAGTTCTGAGCTTTTGTGGGCCATAGATAGCCCAACTTACAGGCCACGCGCAACAATAAAGGAGGTAGAGTGTGCATCCCACTGGTATCCACATTAAAGAAATGGTGGCTATAGATTTAATGGTGAGAGGGTTCTAAACGTGGGCTACTGTAGCAGGAGTATTTATTCCAGTCTCAAGAACCATTTGGGAGGCACTTTGTGCCCAGCAATGACAATCTGCAGGGAGGACACCTTTCCTATCTCTGGAAATGATAAATCCACCCCATAGAAATTACCTTGATTTTTGGGGTTACTCCACAGATATGTGTGGAGTATTCTTATCTATTGTAGACTCCATTAAATGATTCTTTCTACTGGGCATATAAGAAACCAGTTTAAATATTTTTCTTCTCTTTCCAAACCTTTGTTTTGAACTTTTGAGATTACAAATTTTTTGACATCTCTCCCTTTCCTTTCCTCCCTCCAAGCCTTAAACCCTCTCAACTACCCCTCCCCACTCTCCTTCAAATCCATGGCCTCTTTCTCCCCCATTAATTATTATGGTATGCATATATGTATATACATATATATTCCTGAATATGACCTGGTCAGTCCATACAATGTTACTTTTATGTATGTTCTCAGGGTGACACTGAGATGTAAGGAGGACAGAAAATTTGTCAGCTAACAGGGTCAGCAGTGGTAGCAGAGGAATGAAGAGCACAACCAGACAGCACCAACTTCACTATCTGTGTAATAAAATTAAGGTTCTGTCATAGGTAGTTTACTGTGATACCGTATGTTTGATCTGGCTGAAACATACACCTGAACTGATGTGATAACAAGTGATATTTTAACATTGTATCTGTAGGGTAGGCAGGGGGAATTTGAGAATTCTGAACCCAGGAAAGTGTATTTTATTATTTGCGATGCTGAGGATGAACTTCTGTGACGCACTTACACAACTTTGGTCTCGATCTCACAGGAAGTCAGAACTTCGAATTAACAAAGCGTCACTGGCTGATTCTGGAGAGTATATGTGCAAAGTGATCAGCAAGTTAGGGAATGACAGCGCCTCTGCCAACATCACCATCGTCGACTCAAATGGTAAGACACCTGCCGCCTGCTGTTTCTCAGATGTGTGAGAGATCCATGGGTTAATCTTTATACACACACACACACACACACACACACACACACACACACACACACACACACACACACACACACCCTGCTGAAGTTGGTTAGGAAGGGCAGTCAAGTCTTTGGTCCTATCAACCACATAATACAGTTATATAGTTTATATACATACTATACATATACACATACACACACTCAGACACATGTAAAAACAAGTGTACTTATGTATGTGTCCATACACATGAGTAAATGCATCTGTTTTATTTATCTGCAAGTCCTGAAGTTTTAATGTTCCAGTGCGCATTTTAAGCAATTACTCCAAGCTAATAGCAAGCTAGATACACTGACTTTTTAGGGCTGCTAGTTTTGAAATTAGGAACACCTGAGAGGTAGTGAGTTTCCTACTTTGTAAAGGCTTCAAGCTTCTGACCCAGCCTCCTGAGAGCTGTTGGGGAGGATTTGCTTAACACATAAATGAATCAGACACAGGAAGTACTACCTTGCAGCTAACAACTTCCCGCAGTTCTCTTAGGAAACCAGAAGGCTGTAGTTGCTGGCTTGTGTCTTCTACAGCTTAGTAACCTGACCAGTGAAGATCATGTCTAGGGGCTCATGAGAGCCTATCAACGCTTCTTCAGACCTTGGCACTTTTGGGTACCATTTCAGAAACCTCTGTGTCTATTGTGTCTTGAAATGATGGCGAATTTTTATAAGCCCAGTCCTGCTTTCATTGCTTCTTGGTAGAGGTAAGAAACTATCTATGGCAGGAAATGGTCTTTTGGAGTAATAAGGCTACAATGCCAGGCCATCGTGGGAAGAGTAAGTAACAGTAAGGTTAATTCCTTAAGAGACCGAATTAGTTTGTATCTGTTGATCCTCACATGACCCATTATGTCAGGGAAAGGGGAGTAGAATAAAAAACTTGGAGCAGGCTCAGGAAAACCCAGGTTAGTGACTGTTCTCTGGACTTGCCCAGGAAGTCTAGAGTAACACCATCAAAGTCTCTTTCACTGTAGTAGTTCCCTCTGTTGGGAGTAAAGGAGACTCGATGAGAAGTAGTTTTAACTACTAGTTTTCGAAGCCATGCTTTTGATACTTAAAGTGCAAATGTCATTTAACATGTATATGAGCAAATACAATGTCACTTTGGTGTTTAATTGACACAGGTTGAGCAGAGCATTTTGCTCCTATTACTTTATTCTATATGTGATTTTTTAGAATTGCTGCAGAAAACTCAAAATTTAAGGATTAATTAATTTCAATAGCTTACTCCTTACTATGGTTTAGGCCATGATTTTTGAAAGCAATAATTTTGTCTTTTTTGGGGAATATCATGACTTCTATGTCACGTTTTGAAAGTTGTTCCTATAATTCTATTTTAATATGTCTTCTTATGGTAAGTTATGAATTATGATTGTGACATTAAGGCTGGATTTTTATAGCTATGCATACTATATACTCTCAGATAAATAAAATGAGAGTATTATCATTACTTATAGTATGATTATATTGATTATTCCATGGCTTCTGGCTTATAGGATAAAACAGAGA
Source organism: Ondatra zibethicus (assembly GCA_004026605.1). Lineage (NCBI taxonomy): Eukaryota > Metazoa > Chordata > Mammalia > Rodentia > Cricetidae > Ondatra > Ondatra zibethicus. The sequence continues at coordinate 411,222 of PVIU01000107.1, forward strand.
TGATCTACCCCTGTATTAGTCCTAGAAAACATCTCTAGGGTCCTTATATTGTTAGTTTGGAGGGAGCAAAAGTTTGATAATTCTCATTTTCACATTTCTCACATAAAAGAGCCATCTGATTAATTTTCAAGTTATGGTCTAGTGCTCAAAGTTGAATATATAGTATTGATAAACTTAACTTTTGAGGATTGAAGGTTACAGGTGCTTATGATATTGAGCCTTTTATTCTTAACCTAACAAAAATAAAAAGTTCATGGAACTATTTTATTCTTTTTGCGATATTCTTTTGCTTGTTTGCCTTTCTGACAATGTCTGTAGCCCGGGTTAGCCCTTGGACCTGCTAGACTGTAGAGGATGCTATTTTGTGATCTATTTTTCTCTGCCTCTGGAGTGTGAGCTCATGGGCTTGTGCCATTATACCCAGTTATTACAGTGGCTTTGGAGATAAAGACCAGACCCTGTTCACACTAGATGAGCATTCTACCAACCCAGCTGCTTCCCCAGCTTAGTTCTGGCTTTTAGTCACTTAAAGCATCAGAGTAGGAGAATGCAGAACCCCAGGAGCAGTGTGATGTGAGGAAGAGGGCGTCCTCATTGAACCCTCTCAAAGATATGGAGTCTCTAGAAGGATGTGGGAGAAGGGAAAAGCTGGATTCAAATGAGATATATGAAATAAGTGTTTTCCATAAAAAGAAATATGATTCTTAGAATGGGAAAGAAACCATTTCAGAATCAGAAAAGTTGTAGATAGTAAGGGCAGCATAAACCTGCTTTTACTTCCTTGTGTACAGTAGCCCGCACTGTATATGAAAGGGTATGTGTGCACAGGGAGCAAAGGCAGAACCTTTCACTTGTCAAGAACAGGGAGGAGAAGGGTGTCAGAAAGAGGGAGTCTAGGGGAAAGAGCTTGGCCTTGGGGAGACAATACAGGCATCCCAAAGAGTTTAGACAATGCGATCACGTGACTGTTTTCTAGTTGTCCTCCCTTCAAACTGCGTCAGATGTTTTTAAACTTAAAAAAAAAAAAAACCACTATTTCCTCTCTTCCTCACTTGTCATGCTTTTGCCTCAGCTTCTTGGCAAATCCCTACTTAACTGGTTTATGCTCCTCCCACTTTGGCAGATTGTTCTCCAGAACATTGTTTAGGATACCCTTTGAGATTTACCTCTTTCAAACTATGGCCGTGTCCTTAATCTCCCAACAAGATTTGTGCTAGAAAGGATATGATTAGCAGGGATTTTGCCACACCATGCCATAAGACCCAGAGAATCTGCAAGGATTTCCACCTGGCCATATATTCTGTCCACTGCTTAACCAGTGGAGGTGAAGCTATACCCACATGTGGCTGAGTAAATCTATTTCGATTAGCACCTAGATATAAATTGAGTAATAAAAATTTAAGAAATTCCTTTTGCTTGTTTTTATTTGCTTCAGTGAAGTCATGACCATGTTGCCAAAATATTTAAGCACTTCAAAAAAGAACACATGTGTAGTCACTTATTTATTAAGTTACATTTGAAGAATTTGTTTATCTTTGGCCTTTTCTGATATCTTTTCATTGCCTTGTGGAATTGGAAGAAAGAATTTGCATGTGTAAATATGTGTAAACATGTGTAACCTGCTAGTGTCTAATGTTGATTTCCCTAGAATCATTATGGTAGGTCATAATTGTCCTGTGGTGACTTGCAAAACACGTATTGGCACGGGAAAAGGCCACACATGTTTCCTCTCAGCCCATACACTGTGGGCTCATTTTTATCTAGTTATTTGGCTTGGTCTTTCTCTAAGAAATCCTAATTTCAAAATTAATTCTTAACTAACAAGCTCTAGGAAAACACTTGGATATTAAAATAAAGGGAAGACAAGAACCACAGACATAATTGGCTTGCTATCTATTCAAAGGTTACTGTGGGAGAATATACCGCCACTCAATCATGTCTTAAGTTTTCTCTTTTAATCAGGAGAAAACTTATATAAGGTTCAGGCTCCCATAAGAATAATTGGGCTCATAGCCATTGCTGTTCCATTTGTGAAACAGAAAAAAAATATTTTTAATAAAGTTTGAATAGCTTATATTTTGTGTTTTAAAATTTTAGCTTATGTGGGTCATGGGCTTAGTTAGCCCTTACCCCTCTCCCAAACATAGTGTTGTAGGAAATATATTGGTAAACAGCTTGTGAAGTCACAGTGAGAAGAATTTCAGGAAGGTCTTGCTTATTTTTATTTATGTATTTATTATTTTGAGACAGGGTCCCACTGTGCAGCTCTGGCTGGTCTAGAACTTGCGCTATAGACCAGACAGGCCTGGAATGCAAAAAGAACTCATTGCTTTTGCCTCCTGACTAATTGCTGGGGTTAAAGGCATGCACCACCACCAAGCCTGGAGTCCAGTAGATTTTCAAACTCGTCATTCTCCATGTGTATTGTATTAGCAGAGTGCTCATAAAATCTAATACACATTAATAATATGGTTAGAATGTGAAAGATTATGCATAGTATCCCTACAGCATTTATTAATTTGATAACTTCTCCACTGCTTATGTATGCATTGAGTACAATAAAAGTTCAGATATTCTAAGATGTTCCTGAATTCATGTTTTACCATTGTTAGTGAATTAGTGCACCCACTTTAAAAATCTATTTTAATCACAATTTTGGTATACATAGTAGAGCCTTAGAAGTTTAGGGAAATAAAGAATTATATAATGTATGTTAAACCTGCACAGACATCACATATGTGTGTGTTTTCCTGAATATTTATGTTCTCGTTATGCTCATGACAAAGTCTCCAACAAGTCATCCATTCTTATTCATTATAAAAATTATTTTCCAGAAGACACTTACCAGCCATTGCACTTGAGACTCAATCTAGTTTATTAAAATCATTTTTCAAACCTGAAAAATACAGCAGTGTTATGTTTTCAGGTCTACTAAGCATGAGTTGGTCATCAGTGTTAAATTCCTGACGATTCTAAAGCCTCAGTGTTTACACTGTGAAGTAGACGTTTTTAAATCTAATGAGCCAACTTACTGTGCTAAAATACATCACTTAGCTGCGAGTCGAGGAGATTGCAGGACTTAAGTTTTTTAAAAATCTGTAAGTGGAATGTAAAATTCCAATTATACTAAAAACAAGCAGGTTTTTTATTTAAATCCTTGAACCCTTCACACGGCGGGGGGGGCTTTCTGGGTAATTAGTATTAATCAATAGGATTGGCATTTCTTAATAGCAAAGATCTTTTTAAAGTCTCTGTTTTGAACATTTAAGTTATTTGTTAAGCTCCAAGCTTACATTTCCTCAATAATTAATTCAGGAAGTATTTTTACTAAAACCAAAGTCATTAAAGAGGTTTTAAAGATCTCCAGGATAAATATCTAATTTAGGAAGGGTGCTATCTTCAGGAGCTTCCATGTCCCGATATAACTGCTGCAACCATTTGTTACTATGAACAATTTGTCTCTAATGCAGCATTCAATCACTAGAGGAAGTTACAATTAACCTGTCCTCCGTGCTGAGGTCTTTTTTTCCTTTTTTAATCTTCTTGGAAGGTCACAGTAGACAATCCCTTGATTTGCCAAAAATAAATGTGGAGAGAATTTTGACATCAGGTTGGGCTTGGCTCTTTGCCCAGTCCTTGTCAGGCAATGTGGTGGTCAAGTCATTGATGCATTCTGAAGGACAGAATAAGGAGGGATCTGAGAACGTGGGCACAAGGTTGGAAAACCTTCCATTGGAAGCATTCCAGTGTGTCTGCGGAAGAACAACGATTGTGAATCTGGGATTAAAAAAGTTTCCTCGGTTTCTATGTTTCCAAAGAAGAGCAATTTTATTTTATTTTCTGCAGCCTGCCTCAGTACAACTCTTTGTCTTTGCTTCAGGAACAAGTGTCACCACTGGTTCAGCTGAGAACAGTCCTCTCTGCTGCCCCCTGCATGAGAAAGTTCCAAGAAGTCACACACTTCTCATTCTCAAATCCCTTTTACTTTGTCCCATTTCTAATGAGCATAAGAACTGGTGGAGGAAATTTCGATGTCATGAAAACAGTCTCACTTTGCAAATGATTGACTTTGAAGGCACTCTGACTTTGCACTAAGAAGATAACATCTGGGCTTCTTGAAAGACACATTTCTGGTCTTTAATACTTGACCCCAAATCTCACGTGATTTTCATTCTGTCTAGTTCCTCAAATTCTTTTGTCCCTCAAGAAATTCAGAAGTTGAAGGGAAATTATCACTTCAATCGATTTTTCTTCTTTGTTATTATGGTCCCATCACAGTGGTATCTGTGGTTAAAAGGATTGCAATGGTAATGAGCACATCACTCTATGATTAACCAAGTATTAATTCAGACTTAAAATGATAGTATATATGACCTTCTAAGAGTTTCAGGCAGATGTAGTAATTTTTTTATTGTTTATTGAGCTTTACATATTTCTCTGCTCCCCTGCTTCCCCCCACTCTCGTTTTGTATGGTAGCTGACATCATATGAGACTTGGCTTATCTTTGTCCTGGTTAGGGAGGGTGAGAGGATACAGCATTTGATCACTTATACACAGTCAAGGTGGGATGATTCCATCGTTTTACCTTTGCCTCATCCAGAGTAGCCAACAAGTACCAGATGATATTGTCCCCATCTTGCTTTCCTCGGGCAATTGGAATAGTTCCATGCCAGAACTTGCTGTCGTCTGCCAATCCCGACAGAAAACACTGCTTGCTTTCCTTTTTGAACAAAACAGTAATTTTCCAGCCTCCTCAAGATTAGAAATTACCTCGCTCTCGTGTGACAATGGCTTCGACGCTCTTAATTCCCCATTTCTTTTTCCTTTCCAAGGAACCCACTATCCGTCTCTCTAGTGCTTTCTTCCTCATTCACCCCAGGGGGAGCAAACGGTTCCTCATAATTACTTAGCGTAATTCATCTCAGGCTCTTCCCCCAAGAAAGAAGAACTATTTATTTGAACTGTCTTCACGCAGTGCGCCTTCCTCACACCCGCTTGCATCTGGAAGGCAGGCAATGGCCCCAGATCCCAGACTCCTGCTGTACCCTGTAATCGCCTGTCACCTTTTCTTTTTTGCAGAGTTCATCACTGGTGTGCCAGCCTCAACTGAAAGAGCATATGTGTCCTCAGGTAAGGAACAGAGCCTGGCAAGTTTTACTAACCAGTGTGAGAGGCTTAACTGCTGGCTGCTCTTCAGTTCTAACCAGCACTCCCTTTGCGGCCACACTTCAGCTCCTCCCGTGCTCTGCTCCAGAGTTTTTCTCAGCTTTCTTCTGCTGTTTTGAATTTTCCTTGAGGCAGGAGGTTTCTTTGTTGTATCCCTGAGTGGTGGCTCAAGACACAAATAGGAGAGAAAGAGATCATCTCTACATGCCACTTTGTGATATTAGACAAGTAGAAGAGAAACCTTAGGGGTACAAGATCAGATTTTCTATTTTGGAGCCTGCTTCTCTTGGTTGCTTGGGCAATCCATTGGAAGGAGACTGTGTGCCTAGACAGTGGACCCAGCATCCTTTGGGATGCTGTTGGCAAATTCTGGTTCACTAAATCTGAAACAACAACAAAAACCTTGACTTTCCTCACATGTTATTGTAATGTTGTTTCCTTTCATTTTTGCCTGTAATATTTACTGGTGGTAGTTGCAGGCTGGGAAGACACAAGCTACTTATCTGCCAACTCTACCAATACGTATATAACCAGAATTCACTGGTTTGTCTGCTAGTTACAGAATGACTTCATCGGCCTTGTTTTTAATTGTTTTTGAGACAGAGATTTGCTATGTGGCTCAGCCCAGCATCCCTCTTGGGGGTCCTCTTGCTGCTTCCCTGGAACTAGGGTTGCAGCCATGCACCACCATGCCCAGCTCTTCAGTTTTTTGAGATTATAAATAATTACATCATTTCTTTCTTTTCCCCATCCCTCTAAACCCTCTTATATACCCGTCCTTGTTCTCTTTCAAATGCATGACCTCTTTTTTCATTAATCATATATTTATATGATTAATGAAAATATATATTCCTAAATATAACCTGCTTGCTCAGTGTGTATAATCTTACATATATATATATATATATATATATATATATATATATATATATATTTTCAAGGCTGACTCAGTGTGTATAATCTTACTTGTATATATATTTTCAAGGCTGACAATTTGATATTGGATAACCAATTGGTATGCTTTTCCCTGGGCAAAACTATTTTTTTTACTCTTAACATTCCTTAGTTGCCTGTGGCTCTTTGTGTAGGATTGAGGTCTTGTGGGCTTTCCCTGGTCTACTTTGGTATATCTATTGCTATCTTTGTTTAGCTCATGTTTAGTCAGTCATGTTGGCGAGACTTCATGGGTGTAGTTTCTCAACTTTCTGGGCTAGATAGTTTCACCATAACTCCCTGAGCCCCTGGGTTTTACAGTCTTTCCACCCCCTCTTCTGCAATATTTTCTTAGCCTTAGGTGTGGGAGTGTTTTGAAGATGCATCCTTTAGAACTGAGTGCCTCAACCCTGGATTTTGATTGGTTGTGTTTTTCTGTAATGATCTCCATCAATTACAGAAAGAAAGTTCATTGATGAGGGGTGAGAAGTGTACTTTATTATCTATGATTTTATGGTTAAGGGAACTCTAGGAAATTCAAAAATTAATATTTATTTAGCAGTAAATTTGTGGACAGTTGAGATTGAAAACTCATTTCCTTTTTGTAATTTCTTTTATTTTTTGGATATAATATAATTACATCATTTTCCCCTTCCCTTTCCCCTCCAAAGTCTCTGATATACCCATCCTTTCTCTCTTTCAAATTCATGCTCGCTCTCTCTCTCTTTCTCTCTCTCTTTCCCTCTCTTCCTTCTTCCCTCCCTCCCTCCCTCTTCCTGCATTATAGTGATAACTTGATTTTATCTGGTTCCTTTTGATTTATCAAGATTGTAACTCATTTGCTAGTTTTGACAAAAATCATGAGACAAGCGTTATCTCCCCTCATTTTACAGAAGACCGCTAAAGTGCTAGATACATTAAGTTGCGTGTCTCAGGAAGGAGAAGGGTGGGGTCCTGGAGCTCAGGGCTGTCTGCACAGCTCCCCACCCTATTCATGGGCTGGCACAGTTGTCATTTCTCACCTTGGCCATAACTTTTTAAAGCCATAGCAGTCCAGAGAACCCTACACAGCCTTCTTCTATGTTCCCCCTTAGTATTTCCTCTTTTCTTCATCACCAGTGTTCACAATCTGAGGGAAGTGTGTGTGTGTGGGGGGGGGTACAGAGAGGTGGGAAAACAAAGAATAAGGCAAGTTCCTTTACACTTCATCCAGATATTTAGCCAATGTAAGGACTTCATTATCAAGACCAGTAGACACCGTTAGGGAACTGGGCTTTTAAAGTTCTGTGGTGCATCTCTAGGGTAGTTGGACTGTCTTTCATATTTCCTGAAATGTGACGTGAATATGGTATTCTAGTTGATGATTTTCAACTTTCTTTAATACTGAGGGTTTTTTTTTCTTGTTTTTCTGATTTCCTAGGGTTAAAAATCTTTAGGTCTCATTTTTTTTTTCTCCCTGCATTCCTAATGCTCTGTCAATACTAAAATGCTGTTTTATTCTTCCCCCATCCTTGCTGCCTAAGCAAATCTTGTACATCCCTTACTTGTTTTTGCTTGCTCAGCATGTTCCGTTGGCTCCTCATGTGACTGCTGCAATGGGACTTGCATGGACTTTGTTTGGCACTGTTGTTGGTCAGGATGTTTCTGCTGACCTGAATTGCCTGGAAATATTTTCACTCTTGAGAACTGAATGTGCGAAAGCTGACCCTTCTGCTGCAGTGGAATTCTCTTCTACTTCAAGCCTGTACCTAAGGAATGACCTATTTCACCTGTGCTGTGGGCTTGCTAAGACTATTTCCCCAAAGTTCATTTCACAGCTGGCCTGTGGATGCCTTTCCAGGTGTGCTCTCTCCTTCCCAGTCTCTTTGAGTAGTCTTCATAGCAGGGCCGTCTCTCTGCCATCCTTGTGTAGGGCGAGTATTTTTCTGTTTTAAGGGTACCGCTGTTTGGTTCCTGCACTGCTTTTTAGCACAGCATTTCAAGGCAATTCCAGAGCCTGGCAACTTTTTAACTTTTCAAGTGGCATGACTCAATAAAGCTTTACTCCATTTTTATGTCTTATAGAATCTCCCATTAGAATATCAGTATCTACAGAAGGCGCAAATACTTCTTCATGTAAGTATACATACTTCTGCTTGCTAGTCTTTAGCCCAAGGTGATAACTTCTCCCAATGAGCATGTTCACGGGTGCTCTTAATTTTTATTGAGGTGTGGTGAACTGAGCTTATACAGAATGAAGACTTGTGTTTAGAGTAGAAATGGTCTCCTGCTGTGTTTCAGATTAACTAGAGACCTCCTTCCTGCCAAATAGACATAAGAGAATACTATGAAGCCATGTGTGTGTTGGTTTTTGGATAATCTGGCACCTTTGAATGTTGAAAAATAATTGCATAGCATCTGAGGCCTAGCTTGGGGTAGGTGTTCGTGGGTTCATTTTCAGCTTGTCTTGACACCTTCAGCAACTGCCAAAGGCGCCTTACCCAGCTGTTTGGAACTTTTGGTCCAGAGTTCCTCAATTTCATATTACAGTCTGCTGTGACAGAGTGAGGAAACTATATATAGATGCCCTTAATTCAAATTTGATAGTAAGTGAGTACTTATGAAAATATTTGAAGGCACGTCCCTAGGCAAGATCCCAAATGAGTTTCGCCTGTTTAATGTGAAATGTGCTTTGTGCTTGTGAGCTTCTTCCACTGCTAGATTGATTGGTGCTGTGTGCGACATCAAGGGAGCTTAAAAAATTTGCAAGGATTAGTAAAACTAGCTTCTGATATTTATTAATTGGAAGCATTGAATTAATTTTGATATAAAATAGTGAGATGTATTAAATATTGGCAATCAAACTTAGGGCTAGTCTTCTCCTTAATTTAGGTTTTACTATAAAGCAACTTTTTGATAAGCTCTTTAATAAATACACATCCATGTTCCTCTTCCAGTCTACAGAGTGTGTTAAAAGACAATATCTTTCTTACTTAGCAGCAGGAACAGAAACCCAATGGCAGTTGACACCTCTTCTAATGTACCTTGTTCCTGTCAATCTGTTTTCATAGACAGCATTTGGTAGTAAAGCTTTTCCCTTCGGGTTAACAGAACATACGCTGTAACTATTTGGTATGAAATATGTTACTTACTAGGAGTGTAGCTCCACCGTAGGGGGAGTGCTTAGTGTGGGTGGATTTCACCCCAAGCACCCGAAACAAACAAAATGAATGAGAAAAATATTATTATTGCCTGAGTTAGTGTCTTGCCTAAACAGAACAGCATCTAAGAGGCTCGATAGCAGCAATCTAAGAATATCAAACAGGAAATTAAGTTCTAGGAGAGCTCACAGGCTTCCTCAGGCCCCTTGTTGCATATTCAAATGATAATTCCTGCTGACATGCTTGCAATATTGGTTATTTACTTCTACTTATGGAAACATTAGGAAGAAATGTATGGAATTCACACAACTAACAGTAAAGAGTCATGCTGAGCTTTGCTTTAAAAAAGAAAAAAGTACACAAAAGGAAATACTAGATTTTTCTCTTTGGCACATTTTTCTGAAAATTTCTCCCTATGTGATTGATTTGAATGACACCATTGAAACCCTCGGGATTGGAGCCCTTTGTGCTGTCATGGATGGGGAGGTGGATGTTGTCCTTAAGCACGTGTGAGCACTTCTGGAATGGGAGAATTTCTTACACTTTGGTTGTCCAGGAATTCAGGGAACTGAAATGAACCTCCCGGTTCACATTTCAGTGTTCATTACAGTGCTGTGGAGAGAGGAATAAGTTAGGAATCTGACTCCATTTCTCTCTCTCTCAGCAGTTACTTCCCAGTGTTTGGTAATGGTTTGGGAGGAAGAAAGGCTATGTTTGTGTGTCATTTCCCTACATCCCTCTTGTTCTTGGTAGGTCATTATTATTGAACTAATTAGTAAGTGCCCTTTTAGTCGTATGAAAATATACTCTATCATTTGAACGTATAAACCAAGTGCAGGATTCTAGGCCTACTTAGATTAGTTCATGGAGTGAGGGAGGAGCACAGAACTCATTTCAAGGCAGCACTAATGAGTTGAATTTAAAAGTTCAAAATAGATTTGTTTTATAGTGAAAAACTATGGAAGAGTTCACATGGGTCAGAGAGACTCAGGCCTGAGGAATGCATCCCCTTCCCCATTTCATTCCAGCAAGCGGGGTGACGTTAGAAAAGCCCTAAGAACAGAAAGTAAACTGCTTTCAAATGAAATCATGCCTGTGTGTGGACTCCATTTCTGAACAATAAACACTACTGCTTTCTAAGGTACAATCTGGAACAGCTTGTCCAGCAAGCATTTTGTGTGTTGGGATAGTTCCATTTGATTTGGGGGTTAGTATCAAAAGGCAAAGGCAACCCAGTTCCCTTTCCTCCAGTTCTGACTATGTGAATGGACACTCATTCAGGAAAGAGATAGAGTAGGGCTGTTGTGTGCATGTTTATGCACGCATGCATGCCTTTCTGTGGACGTGGGTGGGGGCACGTGTTTGTATGTGTGGGTGCATATGGATTTGAGTTTTATTATTTAAGAGGTATCTACCTTGATTTCTGAATGGGGTCTTTTACTGGCCTGAAAATTACCAGTTAGGTTAGGCTGCTAGTGAAGGAACCCAGAGATCCGCTTGTCTCTCCCTCCACTGTTCTGTGATTAAGGGTATACCACCACACCCAGATAGAACTCAAGAGACTCATATTTGCATTGTGAACACTTTTTCCCTGAGCATCTCCCCAGCCTTTGTTAGTTTATATTCTTGTCCTTACTCAGAACCTGCCTGGTTTGCTGTCTGTTTGTCCCCGGATACTGCCTGTTCTAGATGCCTTCTCTGACCATCCCAGACCCAGAGTTGTCCTCACTTCTCTGATTAAGAATGGATTAGAAGAAGTAGCAGCTTCAAGCAGTCTTGGTCTTTATGGGAAATAATAACATTGGCAATGACTTTCTACACTGGCAGAATACACTTTCTTCTGGTCAGTACTTCTCATTCTACCCCTCTCCCTGACCGCCAATGCATCTAGTCTGCACACCGTACATTGTTCCCATCCTAGCTAGATGGACATGCTCCGCACACCATACACACTGTTCCCATCCTAGCTAGACGGACATGCTCCGCACACCATACACACTGTTCCCATCCTAGCTAGACAGACATGGTTTGGGTATTTTTCTGATAGGAAATTTCAACCCTAGGGTCTCACTGTACTATCTCTACCACTTGCCTTTTAGAAAAATACATTTTTGAAATTATAACAATTAAGAAATAATTCTTGACTAAATATTTTAAGGTTTTTACTTTGCCTCTATGTATTTCTTGTCAGTTTATCCTCCTTTCTTATTTTTCATAGAATTTCAAAAATATGGGTGAAACATCAAAGATACTATCCCTTCCTCTTATAAGACAAATTTTTGACTATTCCTTTTTTGTAAAACTAGGAACATGCGTTGTAGGTTTGCTATATTTTTATTTCTTATATATTCCAAATTTTTCTTTAGAATAATTATCCTATTAAGGAGCCTAATCCTTTTAAAGTCATTTACTTTATACAAATGGGGCTTGTGTGACTAAGAGAGCTGTAGGTGGATGGGTCAATAAGTGTCCCATTACATATAGTGACAGATTTTCAAATTGCTGCTTGAATCTGCTCTATAGTCAGTAGAACCAGCTTGTTTCCTCTTACATGCACTCAGCAAAAATGTAAATGGATTGTTTGGAGCAACCTTAATGACCATTCGGAAGTGCCAGCTGCTTTTGACCCCATTTTGCGGACAAGTCTCCGAATGCTATAAAAAGTGCAGTTCTTACAAAAAAGACTTTCTTGATTTAAGCTGTGCCAATGTCAAGTTAATGCATGTGTGAGATAAACAAGAATGAGAAGGCTTATGACCAACAATAAGAAAGAAAATAAATAAGCTCTCCCGGTAAACAGTGTTAAATAGCAAAATAAGTTTCAAGTAATAGTAGCAGCCCCGTTATCTGTTATTGTTCGCTTGTTGGATGCTACTTAGATGCTCCTGTTCTCGGTGGCAGCTCAAGGTACTGCTAAAGCCTCTTCCACTTTACAAGTGTCCAAATGACACCAACAGGATTCAAACCCAGACAACATACTACCCTGCCTGGGTTTTTTTGTTGCCTCAAAGCAAAAGCCTTTCCTATGTAAAGGAATGAGATTCTGAAACTGGATTGGAAAGTAACCTTTAACACAGAGTGCATTTGTGATAGATGAAGCTAACGAAGTTGAGTTGCCCTAGACTAGTTGAGTTTTTACAGTTACACCCATGCACATCCAAGTGTCGCAGGTGAAGAGATAGAAGGGAAACACTGTGTGTGAACTTTTGCTCTGAGTCCCAATAGTCCGCGATTATAGTCTGTTCTTAGTTGGTTGCCTACCTCCCTGAGACTCACTCCCTGTTTCTGGCTGTTATGTGTTTGGGAAGCGTAATGAGAGCAAAACAGATGTAAAGCTGCTGCACAGCTGTGCTAATGGGTGGTCGCCTGGACACGGGGAAGAGAGTTAGACTGGAGAATGGCTGGAACACTGAAGGGAGGAAGAAAACCAGGGAATCCTTGCATTTACTCTGAATCGGGCTGGAAAAAATTCTATCCCTCCAGTTGGGGAAGGAAATGAGTTTGTGATTTGCAGCCTCAACAATGACGCTGAAGGTCCTTTGCCAGGAAATCTCTGCCGTTCATTCCAGCATATTATGTATTCTCAGCAAAGGCTGCGTTTTAAAGGAACATGTCCAGGAAGTTCTCTTTGAAGTCTCTAAAGAAATGAACAATTCATTCTTGGATTTGGCACCTAAATGTGCTAGCCGAAGGCAGGGGGTGTGGCTTCTGTCTTTATCTTAATGAAATACAGCTTTAGCACTAGGGAATAGCACAGTGATATCCATTGACTAGACCAGAGCCTGTCTGACTGGCCCATCGGGACATTTGAGCTATGCTCCTAACCTTCCATCTTCAGCTGTAACCAGCAGAGCCCCTTGAAAGGTGGAAAACTGCTCTGATCTTTGCTAAATGGTTCTCAACTGGGAAAATGGCATCTTATTTTCAGACCCCTGGTGGCAGTAAACCGGGATCTTGTCTTGGTGGAGAGGTACTTCTGCCTGAGTCCAAATGGTGTTTGTTCAGGTTTCTTCAAGGGCATCGAATCTATGCCCACTGTAGGCAATGAAAAATGACTGTGGCCCATATGGCACTGGAATAAGAATTCAAAAGGGAAGTTGGCAGCTGGCATAGTTTCATTCTCTCTGGTTACTTAGAGTTAAAGTTTCAGGGCAATGTAGTGAGTTAAGCAAGAGCCGGGACATGTATGTTCCATCATTCATAACATGAACAAATTGTTGCCTTCATGTTCAGTCATTCTTTTTGTAACCTATTGGTCATTAATTTTTTTTCTCGCAGTACTGTCTGCCAATCTACTATGACTCTTGAGTTTTGTGTTGCCTTCCAGAGTCACTCAGTGCCTCTCATGTTACCCCACTGCTAGAAGGGCCTTCTCCCACTTTGATCAAGATTAACGTTTTGCACTAGACTGAAAAATGAACCTTGTACGAAATTATTCTTCTGAACCAAAAAGATGTGTTTGCACACCCACACACGTGTGACCCATGTGTATAATGGTTATTGTGTCATACATCTTCTACAAGGCACATTGCCATCCATTGACTCACTGATGCACGGAACTCCATGGGTTTGGTTTATCCTCTACACCAGTGGTTCTCAAACTTCCTAATGCTGTGACCCTTTAATACAGTTCCTCATGTTGTGGTGACCCCCCCCAATTATAAAATTACTTCATTGCTACTTCATAACTGTAATTTTGCTACTGTTATGGATATCAGATGTGTGACCCCCACAGGAGTTGCGACCCACAGATTGAGAATCACTGCTCTAAGCAAGCATGGGGCTTGGCACTCAAACGCTTGTGATTGTTCCAAATTCATAAGCTAAGTAGACAGTGAGCAGAAATTGAATCTGATTCTTCCGACTTCAGATCCTGGGCTTTTAATAAAAACCTTCACGAGATCTGTAACACTAGCTTGAGGGGAGATCTTTTGCTTTTTAGAAAACTTCTAAATAGAATTGTTATGAGGACTCAAGAAAATAATCATATTTACCCTAGTTACCTCAAAGCTAAGTTTTATGGAAAAGTACACTCTTCACAATCAACTAAGTAATGAACTGGGTAGCAGAACCTTTGTCAGTGGTAGAACCATTCAAGTCTTTCATACTGGAACATCAGGAAAAAATAGTTGGTCTGGGGCCATTTGAGAGGCTTGTTTTTGTTTTGTTTGTTTATTAATAATGTGTATCTACTTCACAGCATGCTATTTACCATAGAGGTGCTGTGTTAAGGAAAATCTGATACCTGAACCTAGGTTTGTTACTCTGATAAATTCAGTCCTTGGGAGAGCTGCATGGCCTCTTCAAAGCCAAGTGATAATTTATTACACAGTTTCATAAGTCTCAAAATTATTTGTATGGTATCTAATATTTACTTATGAAATATAGAGTGATTATATCCCTGTATTTTATTATTTGGAGTGTCTTCTGATGGAACATATACTTAAACTTTTCACTAAAATTTGATTTTCACTATTAACTGGGAGAGAGAAAATTACCTTTATTTTGCCTGTTTTTAAATATTATTATTTTAGTTATCACATCACACTACATATTTACAGAACCTAGCATTATATTCCCATACACATATACTCATCATATTATGAAACTCATCATATCATGAAACTGGCATTTCATGTCTCTTTAGAATTTAGAGCCATTCAGCGCCATTCTTCTTTTTGAGGAAATATATACTAAGTTACTGTGAACTCTCATCACCTTCTGTGCTGTGACCCCTAGAGCCCATTCCTAATGGTACAGAACACATTACCCCAGCCTCTCTCAGCTCCTGCCTCTATCCTTGCCAGCCACTGGGCAATTATTATTCTACTGTTTTGTCTTCAGAGAAGTCTTAAAACCTTGGCATTTTTTAATCTTTAGTGATAGATCAGCGAAGTAGTTTTTTACATAACATTTTAAAAAATGTCTGAAAGTTTAAGTGGAGACAAGAGAGCGGAGACAGAGACGTCTACCAAGATGATATCTATGGGGACAGAATGAGCAAGATTGTGGCATCTGTGTAAGGCAAGCTCGGTGGCTTTCCTGTGATCAAGGAATCCAAGAAGTAGACTATAGGAAAGATATTTCTTTAAAAGTTGAACAGAGAGAAAACCAAAAGCTGGGAGAAATATTGAAGACCATACAAACAAGCAAAATTAGAAACATGGGTGAAGATTTAAGGCAACAGTTTCCCAGTAGCAAGTGGCAGAAATGTTGTTCCAAAGACCATAAATGTAAAGAATATACTGGTCCCACTTGTTCACGAGACTCAACTAAGCTAATCAATCGTTCCTCAGGCTTTGTGCTTTGCTTCACGACGGATGTTAGTTTCAGTTTCAAGGGTTTTTCCTGTTGGACAGAAAGATAGCTCTGTCGTTAACTCTACCTATATCTCCACATGTTCCTGTGACTTACCTTCTGAAAAGGGAGAGAAAGTCTCCTTGTCGATGCAGAAAGTTTTAGGAATGCGTCTGATTGGCTCTGCTCACAGTATGTTTACTGCTTAAATACTCTACCTAGTGAGATAGAGGACTGCCACCAGGTAGGGGCTGGGCCACTCCTGAGTGTGTTGGGGTGAAAAGAGGACATTGCTCTAGGCCCCAGGGGACTCCACAGCATAGGTTCATTAGAGAGCAGAGATGTGAAGCAAACGGAGAAAATGCCTTACTGAGGAAAGTGTGGGTGTCCAAAACCAGCGAACAGATATGGGTGTGAAAGTATAGAGGGCAATTAAAATAGATGTCTTTCCGAGCACTGCTAAGTCGGGCAACGCAACCCTAGCAGGATGACTACTCAGAGGGAAATAGAGTTAGAAATGGGGTTGTAGTCTCATTTTTAAAAGTTTATCTTTCTGTGTGTGAGCATTCTGCCTGCATGTATGTCAGTGTGCTATGTGAATGCCTGGTGCCTGAGGAAGCCAGAAGAGGCTGTCAGATCTGATGGGACTGGAGGTACAGACAGTTGTGAGCTGCCATGTGGGTGCTTGGAATCGAACCCTGGTCCTCTGGAAGAGCAGCCAGTGCTCTTAACCCCTGCACCATCTGTTCAGTTCTTGCCACTCATTTTTTAAAGGCTATTTTCTGTTACCTCTAAGGTCATTATAGTAATTCTGAATGTGCTTTTTCCATCCAGGAAAATCTTCAGTTTAGACGAAAAAAACTTTTTTTAAAGTAGAAAAAACGAGTGACAGTTTTACAGATTAGAATTCATAGGGACTATTTTGAAGTTTTGTAAAGTGTTCTTTTATTAAAGATTTATTTACTTTTGTTTTATCTGTATGGGTGTTTTGCTGGCAGGTCTGTGTACCATATGTATGCAGTGCCTTCAGAGGCCACAAGAGGGCATTGGATCCCTTGGAACTGGAGTTACAACTGGTTGTAAGCCAGCATCTGAGTGCTGGGCACTGAACCCAGGTCCTCTGCAGCAAGAGCCAGTGTTTTTAACCATAGAGCCTTCTCTTCAACCCCTGTGACATGTTGTTACTTTGAGGTTAAAATGTAGAGTATTAGATCCAGAGCCTTCAAAGGAAGTTTAATGTATTTTTCTTTTTAAAACTAAAATTATTTTTAAATGCCACACAAAAACATGCAAATTGTGTCTATTAGTGCAGTCACATAGTATTTACCCATGTATACATGATAGAATATTTGTCAAGTTAAAATACCTCCTCAAACATTGATCATTTCCATTTATTGAAAACCTTTAAAGTCCTTCAGCTTTTTAGTGTGCAGAGTTTTGATGGTCTCTGTAGTCAGTTACCACACAATGGCTCACCAGGAGATTGCCTCTAAGAGTGTTTAAGTATTCAGTGACCAGCTATTCCCTGCCCTCCTCCCTCCAGCCACTTTCCACAGCTCCTGGCAACCACCGGAATGTCTGCTCAAGGCTTTTGTATATGACATATGTGGGTAAGGCCAAGCAGCACTTATCTTTCTGTAGCTGGTTTATGATTCAGCTTATTTAAAAAGAAAAATCTGTGATTAAAAAAAAATGTATTGCACAATCGGCCACTTTCAACCAGAGTAAGTGTGGGCTGGGAAAGTTGTTTCATTTGAAAGGGGAAAGACATCCTGAAAGGCCCACCGTGGCTAGTATTTTACAGCAGGTGTGGTCAAAATGTGAGAAAATGCAGATTGCAACTTTATCAGTGTCAGAGACACCATTAAAGGAAGTAATGACTCCAATTGTTGGGCATCACCCACTCCCATTTCCCACCGTTAAATCGAATCCAGCCTGGGAGATGCCTAGATAGTAATCCATTTCTTTAAGGGAGGTGCCGTGTGTTCACAGTTCGGCTAATCACAGAGGACTGCTGGACCAGCACTTTTCATCTAGAGAGGTCAGCAAAGTCTTAGAAACCAATTAAGCCGGCTCATGTGGGTCATGGCCCCAAGATGCACTCACCTCCATTTTCCTTAACTTGCTCTTACAGAGGAAAAATTTGTTTAGGCTGTATTTGTTCATCAGTTATGAGCTCACACGCCTGGGTTTGCTCAGTCATGACTGCCAGAAGTTTTATTTGAAACTGTCAAAACTTTAATCAGGCTTTGTTTAAAAATTTTAAAGGCTTCAGGCCATTTCGATAGTCAGGAAGCTGATAGGAGGAGGAGGTGCTGACAGTGGAGCTCCAGGCTTCAAATATGAAGCTTCTGTTCCTAAATCTGTAGAAGTCTGTCTCTGTTAAAGTAAGGTGAACAGTTTGTAGTCCTCTCCCTGTTCTGGTCCACCTCATGCTACATGTTACATGGTGTGTACATGTTTCTTGGCTCGTGGGAGGAGCTTGTGGGGAAGTGGGGGAGGGGATAGTCCACGGCTGAAGGAGTCCGGCTGCCAAGGTCAAAAGTCAGTTGTGCCTGAAGGTATGGATCTTGTGTCATAACAATCAGTCATGAAACAGAGCAGATAAATGGTTTAGAAAAATAATATTGGTTAGGAGAAGTCATTTGAAAGGAAATATTGAGTAAATGGTATTTGTTATCTTCAAAAGCAGTAGTTTGTTACAACGTATCTAAATCTCAGCACAGTAAAATGACTTGTCTTACATCATTTATGGAAGACATAATCGGGACTATTTTACATAAATATTTTTCACAAATAATTTGCACAAAAAAGAATTATCTCACGTAAATTAGAATCCCGAAGTTTGCTTCTTTTATGACATCCCATCGTGTAACATTAAAAGTGAAATACTAATACGAGGTGATGGGCATAACACACAGGACCTGGGATCCTGAAAGCAGTTTGAGAATTCAGAAACTTTGCTAGATTCTGTTAGGGGAACATAATCACACTGGCATAAGTTGACTTGCTGCTGAGTATGCAAAACTCACATCAATACCTAGGTGACTTACACAGACATACCCAAGAAAATGTTTATGCTTAAGGTATATAGAAATGTATGGAAAGTTACAATTTCTTAGTCTTATTTTCAATACATATTAAGGCTTCTTTGGAAACTATTAATTTCTAATGATTAGTCAGTCAACCCAAGAGAAAGAAAAGTGGGAAATTTTGTGATACAACATGGCAAATTAAATAATGAAGGGGATCCATATGTTAAAATTAGATTATAAAAAGTTGAAAGCTAACACCTGCCTCTTTGATAATTCTTCCATCATTGAGAGCAAGGACTGATTAGTAAGAAGCCTGCACATCATTTGGTCAAGTTTCACCTACACATTTCCCATATGAGAAGTACGACATATTAAGAAAAATAATTCTGCAGGGTGAAAATTTTAAGACCTTATTCTCAAGTGTTCTATATAAATACCATCATGCATTCAACCAGATCCAGCTATTTAGTCAACCTGTAGAAATCCCTATCCTTCGCAAATTGTGTAGCTTTGAGAAGAGATCTTTCCCATAACATCCATTTAAAATTCACCTTCTACAAAGCTAGAAATTGTTAGCGGTCTTCTCTGCCAACACAAAGCTGCAAGAACCATCATGTTCCCCTGTGCCGAAATGCACCACCGGTAATCCTCCTTGCCGGGCAGGATGAGTTTATCATAAGTGTAATATGAAAAACGTAAGAGGAAGAGTCTTACATTTATTAAGTAGAAAATTGTTTAAGTAGTCATAAAATAATTTTTGTGCTGTTTGATCATGACCCCACCTTGATCCAAATGAATTCTTTCTCTCGGCATTCTCCATAGCAGCATCTGAAGTTCACTTCTCCAAGGCTCAGAAACATCAGTGAGTCTTTGTCTGGACTTTCTTCAATTTAGCTATGAAAAGATAAACCACACAAAGTGCCCCTGGATATGTCTTAGGATGGATAGATGTGAGCGAGGGAGAATTCCCTTCTGTGCATATGGGAACCATGTGTGCAGGCTAGATGAAGCTCTGTGAGAGACACAAGGATTCAAGGGTAGACAGGAGGCTTTCTAGAGCCTTCGAAGTAATTCAGCTCCAGGTAAAAACAACTGAGAGCGAAGAATATCCCATTTAGTAGAAAAAATAAACATGAAGCCCATGACCCCCTGTGTGTATAAACAGATGGTATCAAAAACCCTCCTGCTTATTCTTTCAAAGCTGACAAACTGAGTTGGCTGTGAGTTTCGGTATAAAACTTGGGTGGAGAAATGTGCCAATACAAGCTTCAGGTGGAAAGTGTCTCTGTGGAGACCTGGTTGGTGGTGCTGTGATTGCCCTCCTCCGTGTGCCCCGGACCAGTGCTGACCTACTTCAGCATATTCTATTAAAATGATGCTTCCAAACTGGGGGTGAGGTGGGAGCATTGTCTCATCATACCACAGAAGGAAGAGGCTTCGGTTCTTTTGCTGTTGTCCTAGGATATCCAGGACATTTCCCAACTTTCAACCATTCTCTCCTGGTCCTATAGCTCTTGCTTTAATCGGTTATTACCTACTGTGGTGGGAGCATCAGTCCCTCCCCAACACCAGGATGTAAGTCCCTGAAGAAGAATCACGAGTATATTTTGTGGTTTTGTTCTCATAACACTTTTGCTATGTCAGTTCCCAGAAAGTATTACACGGATGCAGAATACCAACAGTGAGTTAATCAGTCACTTTTCTGTCCACCATCGCTTTTCAAATCATTTCTCTAGATAATAAAAGGAAAGCTATCTTAATCTTAACTTTATGGATAGAGTTCCATAGATATCTTAAAATCAGGATTTTGAGCTGTAACATTGGCTTTGATAATGTTTTTAGAACATTTGCATTATTTCCAGAAATATTGTCACTCTGTTTACTTGGAATTTTTATATCTGGAGATTTTTGGTTTTTGAGGCTACACATTTGTTTATGTAGTAACTTTAAAGCCTGTCCCCCTTTAGGGTTTCCACTAATTTGAGCTTGCCTTAGCTGGTCGCTGTTCCTCTCTGTGGTGCTGAAGAATAAACTTGGTTGGGAGTGAGGGAATTGCCACAATTACAACAGCAAAGTTGTTTTCTTTTGTTCTCACTAAAGTACATAATAACAAACCAGCAAAGACATCTTTTATTAGGTGTCTAGAACTTTCATCTGGCAACAGATATACCTAGTCTCGTAATTCAAATGAGGAGAAGAGAAACAGGCCTAACAATTCAATATGTGGCAAATCTGTATAACAAACAGCGACAGGAGCAGTACTCAGTCCTAGCCTTTCTGTGCTGTTTTTACCTACATAGAATAAAAGTAGAAGATGAGAGTCCCCCAGACAGCTTCTCCTGTGTGTTCAAAGGCCACGTAGCACTGCAACTTCTTTTTAAATGACCTTTCCTAATCCCTCCATAAGATGAATGACTTGGACCAAATTAGTTCTATGAATCAACGTTCCTAAGTGAAGTTTAGGAATGCATAGATGCATTTATTATAATAAATGCTTCTTAGGTGTGTTCAGAATCGAGAATTATAGGCACCAATTTCCATCTGTTGGGTAGTTGAATCTCTCCCCGCTTCCCACATCTACACATTTGGGTCGAGGGTAGTTGTTGAGCATGTTGTCATAGGTAAAATGTGCTTGCTGTATCTCTGATAGACAAGTCTTTCAGAAGAAAGAATACAACTAGAATGATTCATATAGCCTCACTATGACACCTTTGTTTTCTTTTTTTGGTTTTTCGAGACAGGGTTTCTCTGTAGTTTTCAAGCCTGTCCTGAAACTAGCTCTTGTAGACTAGGCTGGCCTTGAACTCACAGAGATCCACCTACCTCTGCCTCCCAAATGCTGGGATTAAAGATGTGCACCACCACTGCCTGGTGCAACACTTTTGTTTTGGAGGATACAGAATGCAACAATAACTTTATGTTTCATTTTAAAGGCCACCACGGGGTTATTTTGATTTAAGAATCCTAGCTATTGTTTGTCTAGGTTGAGGCCCTGTGAGACCTTTCCTTTACACATTAGCATGTGGTGTCCTTGCTCAAAATTATTCTAAAAAGAAAATAATCTCCATAGTAAGTTTTAATTTTTTATTGTGTTTAAATTGACTTAATTTGTTAGTTTTTATAGTTTTTTTTCTTCTCTCTTTCTCTCAGCTAGATAGAATTTTAACCTGTGGTCATGTTAACAGTTTGTTGTATTGTGGTGTAAATTCCCAGTGACTGACGGTGATTAAACAGGAAATAAAATCTGAATGGCTGTATCTCAAAATCTACTTAAAGCCTTGACAGGTATCTGTCTGTAGCAATATATCAGTTTGAACATGTGCAGAATAAGAACCTGTAGCTGGTTTTCCTTTTCTTGTAATTCAAAGAGGAAAATGGGAGTTTTCCTTTGATCTCTAAAACTATAGTATAGATGTCTAAACATAGTGGTCCACACACAGTCACAATTAATTATGCCTGACTTGGGCATCATGTATGTCTCAATGGCAGGTATAATTCCCAGGGTGTCTAAAGATAATGTTGCAATATTTAGAAAAGAATGCCCGACTATAATTAAGGACAAGGGAGATAAGACAGGAGAATTAATTGGGGTTGCAGCTTCTCTTTGCACAGTGACTGCAAGGCTTGGTGATCTCCCGAATTGTGTCTCAGCAGTAATCTCAGGCCTCCCTCCAGCCCTAAGGTTCTTCCTTTTTAGCATTTGTTATTACTTAGCTATTTTGTTTGGCAGCGATCCCTTCTAGCTCATCTTCTAATGCACTGGCAGGATTCCTATTGCCAATAGCTTTAAGCCTAGCACTGCTAGGGTAAGCTGCATAGGCGAACTTCCTAGCCTCTGCCTCTTTATAAATAATACAGCTGCTTTCCTGTAACTACATGAACCGTCAGACTTGAGTTGGGGTAGAAGAGTTGGGAGACGAGCAGGTGCGGAAACAGTTGTAGGCAGTTATTATCACTGATTATCGCCTGACTTCCATGATCTATGCGTTCATCACAGCCTTCCTGCCAATGGAGTGCTTTGTTTGTCATGGACATAAGCAAGATATGTAAAAAGGATGTCTGTTGAGTAACCGAACAGCTAGCTCCACAAGGGCAGCCCTGAAAATGTTAGTCTAGGGCCCTATTACGATTGAATGGCCATAACTGCACCCACCTTGCTTTGCGGTTTGAACACTTTCCTTTACCAAATAAAACCCAGAAAACTTTCCTTTAGTTTGTGAGGAAGATACTAAATTTGAGGGTAGCCTTGAACTTGAAATAGTCCTCCTGCCTCAGTCTCTGACATTCTGGGAATTACAGGTAGGAGACCACCATACCTGATTCAGAATGTCTATGAAATTAGTATGTTGCCTTAACAATGAAGAAATGGGACCAAATGGACTTCAAAAGTATATATTGGCACCACCGTTCTCTAAGTCTTTAATTCACCAAATAAGTAACAAAATGTAATGATGCTTTATTATATTTAAATATAGCCACCACGATCAGCTTTTTCTCTTTTCTTTTTTGCAATAATATTTTAGTTTTTGATATCATAATATAACCACATCATTTCTTCATCCCCTTTCTTCCCTCAAAAACCTCTCGGGGACCCCGGCCTTGTTCTTTTACAGGGTCAGCCCTGAAAATAGATGCACACAAGAAACATTATATGGACACAACAGGTTATATTTTTGCACCTAGACACACACATGTAATTATCAGGTTTTCAAATAGTCAAGCTGTTATGGTACTGCTACCATAGCCAAGTCTGTTTTGCTGGGTGTTTTGCTGGATGGTTACTGGGAATGGACACAGATGTATTATGTTGCTCTGTCTGTAATCGTCCAGTTCTATGGACAGCCTTTTGTTGAGTCATGATCCTGTCTGGGATGGAATTTTTGCATTCTTCTACTATCACTAATCAAAACAAAACATTATCAGAAGAAAACATTTTCTTCACGTGAAGGGAAATCTCAGATGTTCAAACATGCATATACAATAAACAGTGTTTCCTGATGAGCTCATTAAAACAAAAAAAGAAAAAAGTGTCAGTTATACAAAGGAGAATCCATGGTAAGCCACCTAAGCCTCTGACTGTCACTTCCAACTTGCCAGTGTGCCAGGCTAAGATTAAGAAAGCAATGGCTTTCATTAGGATGGAATCACCCTGAGAAGTAGTTTCTTTTCTTCCACCTTGTCTCAGTCTTGAATGAAGCCTGATTCTAGTGGGCGCCTGTTGAGATAACTGTTGAGTGAATGAATAAATGAATGAAATAGTGAATGAATTGATGAATGAAAGAATATTTTTAAAAGTCATGAGGACAACATCAATGTAGAAAGAATCTGAGAAAATGTGAAAGAATGCCGTTAAGAAAATTATGGAAAAAAAATCTGTGGCCCCACAGGCATTAACTGAAGACCAAACCCCTTTTCAGTTTAATCTGAGAAATTTCTGACAGTATATTTGTCCAGTGTATTCTGATTCAATCAGGTTGGGGAAAATTGAGAGGTTTAATTTTTCTGCCAAGTTCTCAGTTTATGGCTCATCTTGTTGATATCTGAAAATGCATGCAAGGACCTCACACTGTTTAGTGTGGAATTATTTTGATTCATGAACTTACTGACAATATCATGTAAATGGGTTACTTTCATCATGACCAAAATAAGCCACATAGGAAAATTAAGTAAATGCCTAGTGTTGGAAATGAAGTCCTTATGTTTGGAAAGGGCACTGCAGCATAGAGAAGTACTTCTGACCAGGGTAGTAGTTACATATATTCAAGCATGTACATTCTAACATCGAGTTTGTTCTTGTGCCCCCCCATTCTTACTTAATTAATTTATAAATCTACTTAAGATTTGACTGTAGCACTCAACAACAGCAAACATTTTGTCTAATTAATGGTTGTTTTCTGAAAGCATTCTTGCGTGGGTTCATTTCGTATGGCATAAAGCATTTGTTCAGTAGGGGAACAGGTCTGTGAAGTAGCCATAGGCTACTAGCTATGTGGTCTTTGTGTCCTCTCAAAGCCTTGTTCCCATCTGTGAAGTGAGAATGCTAGCACTTAGTCTACAGGCCCATGGAAATAATGTCAAGGGTTGGTGTATATGTTCTCCTTAGTATAATATCTGGCCTACTTGTTTTCAATTGGCTTCCACTTCTACCCTCTAAGGTGAGTCTTGCCACATTTTGAATTATGCTGCCTCTCTCCTTTTACATAGGAGGAAAAGAGTTTAATTAATATAATGAATATTCTTTTAACTTCCTGTAGCTGTTTCTACACCGCCCAACACAAGCCTGCCATATAACCAGCCACTTGCTAAACACGCTAAGCATGGGCCACTCAGTCAATACACATTTATCTCGATGCTTTGGAAATGGTAACTATTTTTATTCCATGTAATGTATGACCTTAAAATTTGAAATTTGCTTTTGGAAATCAGGTTATCCTGAGGTTTCTCGTTTTTTTTTTTCTCCCTGCTGACTTACAAAAAGAAATTCATTTTAAGTGCTGAGCTTCCAATTTCTTAATTAGTTGTTGAATATTGGCTAAATTACAGAAATGCCATTTCAGCCTAAGTTGGAAAGCTCAAGCATCTAGCCCTGATTTTCTGGTATTCCTGTTCTCATTCAATGAATTTATTTGTTTTTCTCTAGCTGCTGGTTATTGTAAAAATCACCTGTCCCCTGGAGGATGCCTATTTTCTTCCCATGCAATGACTACAGTTGTCCTGTGCTCTTAAAAAGGATTCCAACAGCTTTGCTGTGTGTTCTTTTCTGTTTCACTAAATATCTAGAAACCTTGAAAACCTGGGTTGTTACTAACATTTTATTCTGTATCTTCTTGGTGATCAGGGTTTGGATGAATAACAGCAGCTTAACTCTGATGGACTCTGATGGTTCCCAACCCCAGGTTTTGCCTTTGTATCTTTGATGGAGATAAAGAAGGGTAGGGTAGAGTTGCACATAGAAACCATTTAGATGCCTTTAGTACCAGACGGTACATATTAGTAGACACTTAGAAAGCTACAGATGAGACACCAGTGAGCTAAATCTAGGAACTTAAGCTGCATTGAGGAGATTTTACGTCGAGACAGGTGGGTGACTTGTTAGCCTACTCCACTGAATTAATCGCAGCAGAGCTGCCAGGAGGTTCTGAGAAATGCTTTGAAAGACTGATTTGCCACTTTAGAAGCCCATCTCGGCATGTTTTGAACTATTTAATTTCAGTTCTTCCTTTCTTCTGGGAGGTATATGGAGACAGAAAAGAAGCCCAAGTCTGGGGCTCTTTGCTCTGTGGTGCTACATTAAAAAAAAAAAAAGTCCTTTTTCTGCTAGCTCAATTTGCCATGAATGCTGTCAGTGATATGGTTTAGTTGAATATAGATGCTTTAGAGGGGCCTTATGACATCATACATTTTTAATAATTTACACAAAACCTATGAGCTCAGGTGGGCACCATCACAGCTGGAGAGAGGGACCTGTGGCCTGTAGTGTTTGTTGACCAACTGGCTATTAGAAAAGACGTGTTTGACATGGAACAATCTAAGCAATTCCACTTCGCAGGAGCATGCCATTCATTCCATCCGGTTTGGCCAGTAGTGTGAATTTAACGTTTTCCCTATTCACCAGGTATTTGAGTTCCCTGCTAGTTCAAATGCTGGATTTTGGAAGTCCCTTCTCTGAAAATATTTGCTACTGGGGTGGAGTTCTTGAAAACGCCCTTAATACTACTGCAATTACTGGTTTGTCATATACTTCGTTGCCACTAGAAAATGGCCCAAGTCATGTGAATCTTTTATTTTTGATATAGTTTTAAAATTAGAGAAGAGGAAGGTGGTGGAGGTATAATTCGGGGGCGGGGGTGGAGGAAAGAAAGTGGCTTGTTATAACTTGCTTAATGTGGAGTTGGTAGAATATTGTGTATCTTTGATATAAGTCTATGAGTTTTAGTAATCAAAGTGCTAGATTTTCTGTTTCATAGTTGTGGGTAAAAGCTGCCATGAGGATAATGTTTCTAAGGGTCCCAGTATTCCTTTACTGCTATTTGAATGAATTAGGCATTAATCTAATTATTTGGATTTTATCACTAATGGTTTCTATATTTGCTTTAGAAAATGTACACTCACTGATTTGGAATATGATTTCCAAATCATATTCATAGGACTTCTTTTATTACAACAACCCCAGCGTGCATAGTAGGTAACATCTTATCACATTCTTGGGAAGGCTATGTATATATGGAAACTGTGGGCTACATCAGAAAAGAGAATATATTTTCTTAAACACACTGCCATCTGTGGGGTTTTTCTGGCCATCATATTTCAGAATAAGCTGGTCATCCAATATGTCTTTCTCCTGCCCTTCTGTCTCCTTGCCTACACAGTCTGGCCAAGTTAAAAGAAGATGTAGCCCAGTCCCTTTCTCAGATACTTACAATTCTGAGTAGATCTAGTACAGTTTTGACCTATTGTGTGGTGATGGCTCTGAGGTGACAATCTTCTTCTCTGAAGTCACATTCCTTTGGAGGACATCTCCTCCCACAGGACAGTGAGTTGTAAGGTTTCTATCAATTAGTGATTTCCTATCTCCAGCCTGTCCTCAGAGAGAGTTCTTGGGTTCTAGAGCCAATACTTTCTGGACCCCACCATTTATAAATACTGTTGACAACCAGGGTCTAAATAGGAACTCTACTCTCTGAAAAAGGAAGTTGTGACTATATGGTGTCATGTGGGCATCCCATAGTGATTCTTGATGTAGAGACAATTCTTGTGAAGGATCTAACAGATTTCCTTTAAAAACTGACATTGAGGGCTGGAGAGGTGGCTCAGAGGTTAAGAGCACTGACTGTTCTTCCAGAAGTCCTGAGTTCAGTTCCCAGCAACCACATGGTGGCTCACAGCCATCTGTAATGAGATCTGGTGCCCTTTTCTGGCAAGTAGGCACACATGCAGCCAGAACACTGTATACATAATAAATAAATAAATATTTAAAAAAAACTGGCAATGAATTGTTGTGCTACCGTGGTAGCATTTGTTAGGTTTAGACCTAAAGTCTGACTCTGAGATTAATCTCCATGAGACTTTAGGTAGGCAATGTTTATGCCTAAGAACTTACTTTTCTTGCACAAAATCAAATCAAATCAAATCGATGAGCAAGCTCCAACTCCCGTCAGTAAAACATTTAAATCTAATTAGGATTGAGATGACAGAGGCGCTTTGTGACAAATCTCCATCTTTCCACCACTCCAGATAACTTCTGAAACAAAAAAAGAAATCATTCTTAAACAGGTCTGACTCTAGCAATCTTATATTATGCATAAGAGAAGACCTTGTGGTCAAATCATAAGGTATTTTATCTCATGACTTTCAAGTTCATTCTTCCTAAAATAAGAAAAATTGAAAGAAAAGGGAAAATTTTGACCCCCTTGGACTGAGGAAGCCACAACAGAGGGTGAAGCTGGCATTTCCTTTTAAATGGATATTTCAGCTTCTATGCCCATCAGGATGCTGTGACCTGAGAGCAGCTCGCCAGTTGGGTGACTCACTCAGAATGCAGAAACAGTTCTGGAAACTGCATATGTATTTCAGTTCCCCTCCCAGTTGATGCGACTTTACTTTCTCTTTTGGATCAGCAGCAAGGAGAGGGAACCGTGGAGACTTTAATTGAACTGTAAGGGATAGGATACTCTTTTGTGTCCCGAGTCTTTTATCTTTAGAAATACAGATCATTTTGAACAGCAAAGCACCAGGTAATTTCCTCCCAATGCTTCCTTTCTTACAGACACTCTACACGCATTTCTCACATGCACAGGTTGTGTAAAGTTTGATGGTCTTCTGGGTAGCTGGCTTTGAGTAACTCATTACTCCCTTCATATGCTTCATAAGATCAAATGAACACTCCTTTCTATTGCGTTTTCTATAACAATATACTGTGCTACATACATTCAATTACTTCCATGTTTGAGAATTTGCCAAACTTGAGTTAAGATGACATTAGTTACCAGAGGTATATTCTTTTTACCTTTAACTAAAATGTCTTCAACTACACTAATACATATTCTGTATTATTTTCTTGAGTAAGATTGCGCGCGTGTGCGCGTGCGTGCGCACACACACACACACACACACACACACACACACACACCTACTGAAAAACCAAGCTGCTTCTTGATGATTTTGTTAGATTTGCCCTAAGACTCAAGAGGAAAAACCAGACAGAAAATGTCTATTAGCTAAGCCTCCTCATGCCTGCAACTTCAGAGAAGTTAGCAATAAAACCAACGTGAGAGACTTGGGCTAACAGTGACTAAGCCAGTGTATATAAGTGAGCAGCCACAAAGCCTCTGGGTTCATATAGAGAGATTCCTTTAGGTTTTCCTTCCCACCTCCCACCCCCTCCATTTAACATTTTTTGATTTTACTCACCCAGGTAAAGCTCTATAGGGAGTACCTGTCTCTTGGAGATGTTTTGTCCCCCACAGTTTTTATATTCCTCTGTAAGGTAGTGTCGCTTGTCTGGCCATATATTGAGCGACTATCTCTTGTGTTTCTGTGCACCATGCATGCTCAAGGTGCTAGGAAAATTGTGGAAACACACGGGAGTAATTGTTATATAACTTACATCTTGGAGGTGAGTCCATTTGATTAAAAAAAAAACTGCAGGAATTACAACAAAGTCAGTTAAGACAGCTTCCACCTTCCTTTGCTCATGTTTCTATAATGCTCTGAAGAGGGAAATGGGATGGAATTAAACTGTGTGACATAATATTTCAGTAATATAAAATGGTATAGAATAAACCTTTTCGCTGGGTGGTGGTGCCACACACCTTTAATCCCAGCGCTTGGGAGGCAGGCAGGTCTCTGTGAGTTCGAGGCCAGCCTGGTCTACAAGAGCTAGTTCCAGGACAGGCTCCAACGCCACAGGAAATCCTACCCTAAAAAACCTTTTCTTATAAAAATTATTTTAAACTGATTCAATGATCTATTGGTTCCTTATATTGCTCATTGTACTTTTGAAGTCCTAAGCATGAAGTATAAATTGTTAGATACTTAAAGCTGCAAACCCATAAGGTGCTTTTCTTTTTTTTTTCTTTTTCCTTTGTTCCTGTGCTTCGGATTGAACTACAGACTCAAACATGCTAAACAAGTACTCCACCTTGAAGCTGAATCCTTAGCTTCTGCATTGTAACTGATCCTTTATAGCAGAAAGGCAACCTATTTATTAGAAGTTCTATTACTTTTTTATTAAAATAAAAAGTTTTTATTATAACAGTTCTAGGTATAAATAACATGATGACCCTTTAAAATTAAATACCAGAGAAGCTGAAACTATGCTAAGTTTTTCACTAAATGGAAAGTCACATTTAATAAATTTAAGCATTATGGAGTGGATGGACTCAATTGCACTTATATTTTGTAGTCATTACTTCCACTGAGATCCAAAACATGTTCATTATAATGTCAAAAGAAAGTGACATAAGATTTAAAAAAATAAGATGCATATTAAAAATTACATGTAGAAAAAAAGATTATTATTCATGTTTCAATGATATATCACTGTCCTACATAAATATGTACAATTATGTTTCATTTAAAATAGCAAAATTGAAAAGTTTCCAACCACTGAAAATGGGTTTGTATTTAACTCCACACTTCACTTATGGGGAATGTAACATCAGCACTATAATAGTAAAATAAACTAAACCAAAAGAACTCTCCAAAGGGCCTCACATTTCAGGCTGCCTGCTTGAATTGTATATGAAAGACAAATATGCTCGAGTAAAGTTCATCATCATTGTTTCAAACTGAACACAGAGACGTACAGAAGGCAATCAATATGAATATATGATATTAGTTTAGAGATAGTTTAAAAAATTAAGTAAAATTTTCTTCTCCAAGATCATTCCAGTGGGTAAGATGGAGCATAGCATGGTGTCTTGATTTCTCCCCCAAGTAGGCACAGTATCCATGCCTCAGAGAGGAAATGGTGTTCTCCTGGCCCTCATCTGTTCCATGAGTGATCAGGATTGGTTTGCTTCATCAATGATCGTTTCACTGGGGAAAGAATTCCTGGAAACACTTAAGACATATTTGGGGACAGTTTATGAGGAAATGTGTGATCTGGACATTAAAGACCAGAAAAAAATGGAAGGGAATACGTGGACCAGTTTAGACAGAGAGATATTAAATATCTATCAGTTTATTTGAAGAAGTAAAATCTATGGAGTTCAATCTCAAATAGAAATAAAGATGAAACAAAATAGAGATGTTGAGTAGGATCATAGCTCTACTTTTAAGCAGTTACTGATCATTTTTCCTTTTGAGGAAATCATCTTATTTAGCCCTGTGTGTGTGATACAATTGAATAATAACAAGTAACTGAAAATGTGTTCAAGAAGTGAGAACGTCCAAAAATCTGATTTGAAGCCATTTGAAGTATGATGGTGTGCGCTGTAAACTCCGATCTTGAGAAGTGGAGGCAGGAGGACTTCCGCAGATTTGGGGTCATGAGAAGGTCTGCATAAACTGAGGGATGTTTTAGTCCGACAAAATGTTTTGGGCATTTGTGTTCTGATAAAGCAGCCAGTCTGTAATGCTTCATTTGGTAATGAACTTTCTTTTAAACCTAGTGGTTTCATATTTCACTAACAAATAAATATATGATTTACCCCTTACACATATAATTATCTCAACATGATATTTCTGTCGTCACCATTCTATATTATATAATATGAAGTAAATTTTCTCTCTCTCTTTTTTTTAACTCATAAAATTTAGAAGAAAGGGTAAACTTTTTCAAATGGAAAGCTAAAGAAAATAAATTTGGGTTATATGGTCAAAAACATTTGTCAACCCCTTTTATCTGCTGAAGCCTGACTACTTACTTCTAATAATAAAATAAATGAAATTAATGCAGAAATAAATAGCTTAACTTATACCAAATTCATAGCAATATGTAATGTTTCATTTTTTTTAACTGTTGTTCTTTGTTTTTTGTTTTGTTTTTTTTTTTTTTTTTGCTGTGGCACCTGAGCTGGGGTACTGGGGTCACATGCAGGCTAGGCAAGCACATTCCCACTGAGCCCTAAGCATTTCCATTGATAATGTAGTGGGGTATTTTCTCGTTGATGCTGGCTTGTCAGGAAACTAGAATCTCTAAAAAGTGGATCTGAAGTGCATGCACGTTTGACTTGGTTCTGCCAGATCTGTTCTGTATTCCATGACTCCTCTTGAACCTGGCTTAGTTTCTAGCACTGCCTTCCTTCCTTGAAGTGGTTGGTGAGTGGCGGCAGCAGATTTTTTTATCCCTCTCCGTTAAGGTGTATTACCACCGCTCTGAGTCTGGCACCATGACTACTTAACAAGAACGAATAATGATAATAGCTTGTGCAACTCCATAACAAGAGTGATCGGTTGAGCTTCCTGTCTCTGGGGATAGACAGCTCTCATCAACAGCTAACTTGCTGGGAGAAACTCAAGCCATGTGGAGAAGCCCCGGGCTGGTATGAATTTTGACACCCTGTGGTGTTTCCAGCTGATGTCTGGTTTCACGTGTGTGCCATGAGCCACCTTGAATGCTTCAGCCTCATTGCGCCTTGAGCTGACCGCAGCCCCCAGTTGAGGTCAAATAGAGCAGAGAGGTACCCAGCTGAAATCAATCAACCTGCAGCCTCAGGGTGGTGGCTGTAAAGCTTTTTCAAGATAGTTGGTTTCAGAGCAGCACATAATTGAAACATCTTGGAACTGAGGCCCTGGAAGAAGGATTTATTCCATTTCAACTAAGAATAGATAATCTTTGAATTATCTATTCATAATTCTATGTTATAAGTCTCCTTATAACTAGTTTTTGAAAGTCACATGGCAAAACTTAAGACTTTCATTTTAGAAACTGGGTACCTTTACGTTTTCTTACATTTAAAGTTTATTTTATTTATTGGTTGTCTATTCTCTCATTGAATGGAGACATAAAAAATACATAATTGGAACTATATTTTTTTAAAAGAGTATTTTTTTTCCATTAGTAATAGCATGAGTCTGGCCTCAAGATCTCAATCCTATCACTTAATAGTCAGTGCCTGGCTATATTACCTGAGTCACCTGTCTCTTTAGTTTGAAGGTAAATGGACTTTAAAGGGTGAGAGAACCTCAGACACAATGTGTATTATGATCTTGAGAGTTCCTGGCACATAGGTGGAGCTCAATAAGCACAGCTTTTATTGTTACGAAGGAGGTGGTAATTATAGGGTTTTAAAAAGCAGTAAGATTTTGTCTCATTTCATGTTTCTAAGAGCACATGGGAATGGGTGTTCCTAGGTTTCATTAAGGTGGCATTTACAGGGTTAACAATGGAATGCCCTTGAAGCTCTTCCTATAAACACATAGGTTGCCTCCTAAGAAAGCTCTGGTCATTGCCCCTTGTTTGCTGGCTTCCTCACACTTTTATTGCTGTGGAGGATCTGATAGAGGGATAAAGGCAGCTCCTGGTCCTCAGGGGAGAAGTCATGGAGAATTCCTTTTATTCTGTATTTCTATCCTCCCTTTTCCAATTCCTTCCACTTTCTAATTTAATAGGAAAGGAAGCAGTTTTATAGGAAGCTGGATTTCTGCAAGCTAATCTTAAGAGCAAGGAGCCCAAAAGTTCACAAAATGTTCACCCATGGAGGAAATGTACATTCGAAAGTCTGAGTTGTACAATCCAACCCAAAGGGTAGTTGTGACAGCCCTAGGAGTCTGTCTCTGATGTTTTGTCCTACCCTGTGGGTAACGCGATCCTTTTCTTTGTAACTGACAAGAGTTTTTTTCCCATATTCTTTTATTTTTTTCCATTCAAAAAAAAAGAATTTACATTTCCTCCCCTTCTCCCAGTCCCCTCCCTCTCCCCCCTCCCACTGCTTCCTTAAAAGAGTTTTTAATAGCACAACCAGAAAATTGGTCAGCCCCCTTTGCTGTGATTAAGGTTAATATGACAACCAGAGAATAATCTAGCAGCCTTTTCTGTGACTGTGGTAATTGCCACTGGTGCCAGCCATAGGACACCTTTACAGAGCTGTGGGTTGTGTTTTTGCTGTTTCCCCCAACACCTGCCTGGCTTGAAGCTACCTGATCCCTTCCAATCTTTGAAATTTAAATGACCTTGGCTGTGGAAAAGCTTCAGTTCGGTACTTGAAGGTAAGGTTTGGAAACACCAAGTATAACTGGACAGGGTAATCCTTGAACTTGTATTTGGATACTTATATGAATATCAGTACTTAAAACCTCAAGTTGTAAGTGCTTTAGGGATTTCTAAATTTTCACATCCATCCCTAGAATCTTTCTTAAGAAAACTCTCGTTTCTTTAAAATCAAGTTGATGGAGGCAGAAAACAGCCATATGAACCACTGCAAAATATCGGCCACTGGTTGTGAGGAGGTGAACGCACAATGACTCATTTTGCCTGTGAGCTTGTCATAGTCCTGGTTCCAATTATGCAGATCGGGTCAGGCTTTTGTTGTTGTTAGTGATAGGACTGAAAACACAGTTTAAGATACTAATATCCTTTGAATCATTCATAATCATTGAGTAATTTCATCTAGAAGGAAATGATAATATTCTTACCTCCTGGCTATTTGAAAAGACTCGTGTATGTTTCAAAGCAGTAGAATTGTACCGTATAAAATAGAGTGTGCTTAGTGTAGGTTTTCCTAAGACTTGAGCATTATCTTCCCCTGCCCTGGGACTGCATGTGATGGTTCTGTGGGATAGATTTAGAGAGACTTTTTAAGACTCCTATTGACATAGGTAAATAGAATGTTTCCTTGGAAACCATTTGGATGTCCAGGCTCACCGAAGTGTGGCTTTAAGGATCAGATGCATAGAACATGCAGTGACATATTACAGAATGTCCCCTGGAGCCCATGCTCTCTCTGAGTGTCTTCCATTTCATCCAGTCCTTCAAGGACTGTGCCAGAAGAAAAACAACAACAACAAAATATCAGCATGGAAGTTGCTTGTAAATTAAAACTACTAAAACCCAGTCCACAAGGCATGCTCTTATACAAAATTCTTAATACTTGCAGTGCGATTATAGCCGAGGACATGTGGTGTACATTACAGTGTCCAGGGAATTCAAGCCTCCTCTGCAGCGAGGAGACAACATGAAAGTCTAATTTGAAAATGAAGTGGTAGCCCTTACTCTTCTCACAGCCTACTGTTTCTCTTACATTGACATTATTCTGGTCTGCTCTGGATGGAATAAGGGAATTGCAAATAGAAAGAACAGGGAGACAGAGAGATTCAGGCTTTTTCCCTTCCCCTACCCCACCCCCACCTTGCCCCAGCATACACTCAGTATTTTGCATTGGGCACTGCAAAGTCTTAAGCCTCACGGAAGGGTGTGAAGGCAGAGCTGTCCATGGTTAGAAAACAGTGTTCTAACTGCTGGTTGGAAATCAGGTAATAAGAGTCCTGTTAGTGAACAAAACTTATTAGAGGGCTGGCTAGGGAAGGAATGCTGTCTCTCAGCAGTCGGCAGGAAGAAATTGCTGCTGAAAAGCTTACCTCCCTGGGGAGGAGTCAGATAGCAGACTTTGCCAAGCCTCAGGTCTAACCCAGAAGGTCCCACCTCCACCCCCTACCCTCACCCTCACCCCCTCCATCTCAGCATCGTTAGATTGCTAGCATCGATCCCTGGCTTTTTCTGACCCCATAGTAGGTGAAGGAAAGAGAGCCAGCAAGATCGAAAGCAAGCAAGGTGGAGCTTGGGGTGGGAAACTGGGGCCAGCTTTAGTAGGGGGAAATAGAAAGAAAAGGGGTGGGGGCCAGGGAGACCCAGTTTGACTGCTGCCGGGCTGCTTCTCTTTGCTCTGATGGCCTTTATTCCTTCTAATTGGATAAAATAGGAAGTCACTGGCAGCCCTGTGTTGCTGGGTGTACTGTACTTATTACAGACCAGCCAGCAGTAGAGTGAGGACAGAGAGAGGGGAAAGAGAGAGAGAGAGAGAGAGAGAGAGAGAGAGAGAGAGAGAGAGAGAGAGAAGTGTGAGACTATATATTTAGGATGAAGAAGGGCGAAAAGAAAGAAGCCATGAAGAAGGAAGACTGCAGAGGAAGAAAGTGACTGAGCGCAAGAAGGACAAAGAGGAGTGGTTGGGGGTGGGGGTGGAGGCAGGGCGGGGATGGGAGTCACCGCCCCTCCTGGCTCCGGCTGCCCTCACAGCCCCGTGCAATGGTACTGTTTGCAGTGATGCTCAGAGGGCAGGCACCTGCTGCTCTGTAATGATTCAGCCTCTTTCAGCCACTGCGTTAACACGACAGGATGCTGTTGCTACTGTCGCTGCTGCCTCTCCTGCCGCCGCCGCTGCTGCTGCCGCCGCCGCCTCTGGTCTTGCTTTTGCTTTTACTTCTTCTGCATGACAGTTGTTTTCTTCCTCTAAGCAGACACCAGCTTCAGACGCTTGAGGTGAGAAACATACCTTTCAGTTTGGGATACTGGTTTACTTAATGAGCCAGGCATCGGCTCACTTCCTATTTTGGTCCCCTGCTTTCTTGACCAACCGGGATGGTTTGGAGAAGCATTTGAAAGAACTGGAAAAGTGTCCCAGAAACAACAAGCGCAAGATATTTCGGTACACTTCTATTTCGTAGTTGCTAGAAGCCCTTTCTTCTTTTTCTCCTTTCCCTTGGTTCCTCCTTGAGCTCTCTTACTTTTGATAATGGCCTTGGACTTGGATGCCTTATCGATTTCCCCCTCCAAGATGCTGTATCATTTGGTTGGGGGGAGCTCTGCATGGTAACGCACTGTGAGACAGGCCAGGCCTTCTGGAGGTGAGCCGATGGAGATTTATTCCCCAGACATGTCTGAGGTAGCTGGCGGGAGGTCCTCCAGCCCCTCCACTCAGCTGAGTGCAGACCCATCTCTCGATGGGCTTCCGGCCGCGGAGCACATGCCAGACACCCACACTGAAGACGGGAGAAGCCCTGGACTCCTGGGCCTGGCAGTGCCCTGCTGTGTGTGCCTGGAAGCTGAGCGCCTGAGAGGGTGCCTCAACTCCGAGAAGATCTGCATTGTCCCCATTCTGGCTTGCCTAGTCAGCCTCTGCCTCTGCATTGCTGGCCTGAAGTGGGTATTTGTGGACAAGATATTTGAATACGACTCTCCTACTCACCTTGACCCTGGGGGGTTAGGCCAGGACCCTGTTATTTCTCTGGATCCAACTGCTGCCTCAGCTGTTTTGGTGTCATCTGAGGCATACACTTCACCTGTCTCTAGGGCTCTATCTGAACCTGAGGTTCATGTTACAGTGCAAGTTGACAATGTTGCTGTGGCCTCTGAACCTTCAGCAGGACCAACCCGGAAGAATCGTCTGCCTGCTTTTCCTCCCTTACTGTCTACCGTGCCACCCTTCCCTTCTCCAGCTCGGACCCCTGAGGTGAGAACACCCAAGTCAGCCACTCAGCCACAAGCAACAGAAACTAATCTCCAAACTGCTCCTAAACTTTGTAAGTAGAGAGATGATGATGATAATGATGGTGGTGGTGGATAACAGAGAGGGTGGGCAGGAGTTTCTGAAGGTGTTCCCTAGAGGGCCAGCTATTTCATTTGCTCTTTCATTTTGACTGGGAGGTTTTGTTTGATGAATCATGTGATGGGGTAAAGTGGGGGGGTTGCTACACAACCATATAGACCCTTAGGATGAATCAGTTTTTTGTTTTTGTTTTCTTTTAACAGCAGCTTTGTGTAGCAAGATTAAGTCTGAGGTTGTTTGTCAATCAAAAACTACAAGCATCTTCATTCATGCTTTGGATTTAAGCTAAATTCAGTTTATTTGCAATAGTTTTAGAAGTTAATGCCTGACTGTCTTTCATATTTTAATAGGCATGTAACTTCTGTATGCCAATAGTATTATTTGATATAACCCCTACATATAGTTCCTTTTGCCCCTCTTCCACTCAGTCTCCCTGTAGCCCCCTGTCATCTCTCTTCAGGTCTTCCTCCCGACCCTTCCTCACATCTCTGTACTTTTGAAATTTCATTGTTTGATCCCGATGCGGCAGCAAGTCTTCAGACAACCTGCTCCCTCCCGTGTCTCAGACCCTTGCTCTGCTACACGGGTCAATACTTCTGGGTACTGAGCACTTGGCAGAGGCAGTTTTATTTTGTTCAAGACAGACTGCAATTCTTAACAAAGGGATTTTCCTAAATTAGTCTTGTCTTCTGTAATCAAATATTTAAATAGATTCCTTGTCAGTCATTAAAAACTGCTGGGACCGTTAGTAAAGGTACATCTTATTTTAATTTTTCTTTCTTTTTTTATTTTTAAGATGTGTCATGTAACCCATTGTGCTGCCACAGCCTGGTTTAATAACCTGTGCTGAAGAGACTCTAAGCTAATAAAACAATAGAAAATGAAACACTGGTGTGTGCAGAGGTCATTGCCTTAGCTTTATGACAGAAAGTTGACAGCTATGAAGCCATGACTGGTCAAGTTGTTCCAAATGTCAGCACAGGGCTTTTTTTGGTTGCAACATTTAAAGAAATGTGTTTCCTGTTTCTTCTGTCTTCTACCATTTTTTTTTTTATCTTTTGCCATTGGTGAGTTACTTAGTAGAAGGAAGGGAGGAGGTGAGAGAATTGGATTCCCGATAACACGTGGAAAATATTTTAGAGTTAAAGAAACCTGAAAGGAGAGAATGTGTGATCAGAGACCCCTTCAGCTTTCCCTCTAGACTCTGAGGAGGAGCAAACGAGACCTCCTTCAGACATTCATGTTAAGAATGAAGTTGTGCCGTGTACTACAGATACTCAGGAAGAAAAAAAAAAAACCCTGATATGTGCTTGTGATTCAAGATCTTTTGATGTGTCCCGGCTTCAGTGCAAAGGGGTCCAAAGGATGCTTGCTTCTCCAGGTGTAATTAGAAGAGCCTCCTGTGCACAGCACTGCTTTGTGTCTTTATCAAATCCCCAAAGTATTGTTAGAGCTCCGACAGACAGCTCTGCCTCCGCTGCCTCTTCCCACCTGGCAAAGTGACCGGGAAATAATACCCAGATGAAATGACAGGCTATAAAAAGCAAGTGCGGATCCTGTAGGGAGAGGCAGGATTCACCATGCAGACAAGGTTACTGCTTTGTCTTTATGGTTTTCAACTGAGCGCTCCAGTTAAAATGTGCTGGCATAGGTTGTACTGCCCAGAAAAATGAAGGTAGCTCTTTGAAAAACTCTTTAGCAAAACTAACTTTGTCATCTGATGAGCAAAGACACAAACAGCATACATCTCTGATCTAGGACCCCATTTTTAGAAAGTACTTGGGAACTTTTGAGAAATTGGCTTTGAAGGGAAATTTTTACTAAGTGTTTTATAGACTATCCATTCCTCTCTCTCTCTCTCTCTCTCTCTCTCTCTCTCTCTCTCTCTCTCTCTCTCTCTCTCTCTCTCTCCTAGTCAGGGCATTGATTTTATGGCATTAACAATAAGTGGAGAAGATTTACTGCTGCCTAAAAGCCTCACGGAGGCCGACTCTGGCCTGAGCACAGCTGCAGCTTTCTCAAATGTGTCGGATGTAATGTCTGGGAAGCAGTTTTCACTTGAAAAGTTGTGGGGGGGGCGATTTGGGTGGACAGTTCATCAAAGCTCTAAACCTGCAGGGTTCTCTATGTGAAAAAAATGTAGCTTTTTGGACTAAGCAGTTTAAAAGAGCATCCTCAATATCTTTGAGCCTGGGTACAGTTGGTTCAGGCATGTTTGTTTGCAGACTTCTAATCAGTCCTTTAGAAAGGCTGTAATCATTAAATCAAGGGAGAAGGCAATGCTTAGCATGGATCTGTCATCTTGTAAGCTTCTTCATCCGTGTCAATTAAGAAAGTTCAGGTTAGCTGTAGAAAGAACCGGGCTTTCTTTCATCATGCAGGGTTTGACTTGGGCTGAGGCACCATGGCTTCAGTTTTCAAGTGACATGGCCACCTCTGAACCATGCTTTGCCATGGGTTCCAGACTGCACTGCCCCCATTCCCGATTTCCTCCTGTCTCAGCATGTTCAGCATCTCAAGCACAGAGCTCTAGCATTCAAGGTCATCTTCTGTGAAGGGCTAATTGATTCTTCTTTCTCCTGGAGCCTGAGAGAGGGGGAGAGTGACAGACATAGCCCTTAAGTCTGTTCTTAGTCCCAAGCCTAATTGACTGCCGTAAGTTTTTACGTTATGAATACTTGAATTATCCCCTTCTTCAAGGACTGTCGTCAAATCGCAACATTCTCTATCTTTGATAGAATAAAAGACAAAACATGGCACTCATTTTTTATTGCCTATAGGTATAGTATTTATGTTAGAGTTCTAAAAATGAGTATTTTTGATAAGGTAATATAATTTTTCATGTTTTTACTATAATAAGTGCACATCTAATTTTAAGAAATTGAATGCAAAACTGGAATGATGGAATGAAGATGTCCATGTTTGTATTTTTTATTCTGATGTTTTTCTATCATTGCAATGGTTAGGTTATTATTATTAAGCTTGTGATTTTTATAAAGTCACATAATACTTTGAATTGTTGTGTCTCTGTGTTGCTATAGTATAAACCCAAGGCCTCTTACGTGCTAGATATATCTCCTATTATATTCCCAGGCTGAACCATTAGTTTATTTTCTTTAGCTAAGCTGTAAAACTTTTTCTGTCTTCCATTTATATGAAAAGAACTGGCTATAGGGAAGTTAAAAGCTTCTATTACCAGAAAAGGAGCTGATTAATTATATTTTACCCAGGAAACTGTGGTACCATCTTTAAAGAAATTGTTTGTTGGATGTTGGACCGTCTTTGTAAACAGACTCTTGCAGACAATAGTATATTGGTATTTTTGTCGTAGGCCAAATTTGTTTGGCTTTGTCTGAAATCGTCATCGGGTTGCATGAAGCTGTTGTTGCCACAGCAACAGTTTGAACCCCACCATCTGCAAAAGATTCACATGGTGTGTTGACTGCCCCAAAGCATCTCTTTCCTTGATTTCAAAGCACCTTCCATTTTAAATTTGCACACATCCTTCTCCCCTCTCTGGATGACAGACATATATTTTGGAACAGCACAATTCTAGTAACTTCTCTCCACCTTACCCACCCATGTTTAAAGTGGAAGACAGTAAGAATTGCAAGAGGCTGACAAATGCCTATGGTTTGAGTCCAATGACTGAAACAAGGAACGTAATCCTTTTATTCCAATTCACTAGCTGGAAGTATTCAATGACATCTACAACAGCAGAAAATATAGCATTCTGTACTCCTGATGTTAAGCA
Organism: Ondatra zibethicus; assembly: GCA_004026605.1. Lineage (NCBI taxonomy): Eukaryota > Metazoa > Chordata > Mammalia > Rodentia > Cricetidae > Ondatra > Ondatra zibethicus. The sequence goes on from PVIU01000107.1 coordinate 452,036, forward strand.
AGCTTGTACGTGTGCACGCGTATGAATGAACACACACACACACACACACACACACACACACACGTCCATAATCACCACTATTTCCCCCTGTCATCTCATCCCTCTGCTTGTGCCTTAAAGCTGGAGACTAACTTGAGTGTTTTAAGTGGCATTCAACTAACAATTAAGCAGGTACTTCAACCAGGACCACTTGCCAAGCATGTAGGAGTCACATGACTAAAATTGAATTTTCCTCTCATCTTCCTGTTCTGCTTTTATTGAATTTTCTGTCAGGGTATTCTTCTCCCTCTGCACTGGATCCATACAGTGTTCTGCTTGCTGATGGAAGCAGCTTGGGATGCCCAGGGTGAGCTGTTTTCCGAGATGCAGCAGATGGCTGTGTGGCTCACCTCTTACTGCGTATCCAACTTCTGAGATTTCCTCCCTATTCCTTTGTGACATACAGATCAATCTTTTTCCATCCTGCCTTCCCAATTGTGGTTTGAATCTCTCTTATTGTCATGTCTTTGCCATTTGACTTTACACATCTATATCTTACTGAATTTTAAATCTCTCCGCCTGTCTTTTCACATGCCACTTGATTTCATTTTAATTCTGAATGGCATTTATACACACTACAAGCACGCATGCAAAACCATTGTCTCCAGCTAATAAAAGGCATGCGTGTTTCCTTTTAGAACAATCAGCTGAAGCTTTTTTGCCTCTTCCTTCATCTCTCCTTTTCCTTTCCTGTGCCAGATGCAAGCTTTTCTACCGACTCAGCGATATCCTTGTACCCGTCACCATTTGTGAATTCTCAGAAAATGATATGATTATGTCCCAAGCCAGGCACCTGAGTTCTTCCTCCATTCTCTTTCCTTTTAACAGCATTTTGCTGTAGTATCCCTTCAAAGCAGGAAGGGAGAGATCATACGGATTTAAAAAACAAACAAACAAAAAACCTATATATTAAAAAAGTTCTCGCTGTCTTGAAGCTCCTGAACACTAAAGCTATGACTCGTTCTCTGAGCTTACTGAATGTTGAAGTTAGCCCCAAAGTCTACCGCATCTAGTTTTATAATCACTTTTTCCATTGTGCCTTCTCACTCTGTCCAGTGTGGCTGGTTTTCTCCTGAGACTTCCTCTTTGTCTCCCTTCAACAAGGGCATATTCAGTGCACAATTTGTACATGCCACTGCACTTGTCTAGACTGCTTGTGTGGCACTGAAAAGCTCATCAGAAGGCAAGAGAAGTGATGGCTCCCATGGAGCTTCAGTGCTGATGGAAGAGAAGGACTCAACTTGGGCTACATCATACATTTTTAAATATACGTGTACCATCTCTCTTCGACATTTCCTCTCTTGGCCTCCATTTAATTTTCATCCTCCCTTGCATTTGTCTTTTCTGCCATATGTTCAAACTGAACATGTATCGAAGAAGGACATCCTTTATCATGTAATGATACTGATTCTACTTGTACTACTGACAATGCATGTGACCCTAGGAAAACTATTTAATCAATCCCTTTGAGCAGAATACTCTCTAAAGATACAAAGCATATGCATGATTATTTTAGTATATAAAAGTTGTAAGGTCATTTGCAGATTCTAGTGCGATCGCTGCTGTAAATATTTTCATTTTTATATTTTGCTCATATTTTCTATGTGCTGTCTTGTTTTGTGGAGAACATCAACAGTAATAATATTTACTCAAGAGTTTTAGTTTCACTGCCCAGAGAAAGGCTAGAATCTGATCATTATTTATGAGTTCTCAAACCAAATAAAGACCAAGATCCATACACAATTTGAGTAAAGATTGCTTGACTAAACTCACATGAAGTCAGCTGCTGCACTCTTTATTGTGGTACATTTGACTCTCTCTTTCTCTCTCTCTGTATGTGTGTGTGTGTGTGTGTGTGTGTGTGTGTGTGTGTATTTACTTGAAGGTGATCCAAGTGATGGAGTAAGTGCCTTGTACTTGTGGCACTGGGTGTGCTGAGCAGTTTGGAGACTGAACCACAGTCTCTACACCTAGTTAGTAAAGAAGACTAAGGCATATGGGATACTATCCTTGCTCTCTGATTTTCTACCAATTTTTTAAGTAGTCAATATTTTACAGTAAATATTACTGTATTTCACAAACTTTTGTCTTCATATTTATTCAAATTCTAATTAGTAAAGTGTTTTTACACCCATGATTTTGATCAGCCCTCTGGAGATTGGACATCATCTTCCAGTGGTTAGTGATTAGTATATGAAAGAAGTTCTTAATTTTATTTTTGCATTTTTTTCCATCATAGTCATCCCAACTAAAATGTGTCAGTTTTGGGGAAAGAAACTAGTTGGATTTTTTTTTTTTTTGTTCTGCCAGCCAGCTCCCAAATAACCACATAAAGACTTCTCAGCTGTAGCTTAGGCTTATTACTAACTAGCTCTCACAACTTAAATTAACCCATATCTTTTCATCTAAACTCTCTACTCCCCATGCTGTTGCTTCTCCATCTGGGCTGGCAACTCTCTGAGTCTCCTCCCTTCTTCTTCCCATCATCCTCTCTATCCCCAAAATTCTGCCTAGCTATTGGCCATTCAGCTTTTTATTGAACCAATCCATGTGACAAATCTTCACAGTGTACTAAACGATTACTCCACAACAAGAAACTAATTCCTCATTGGGAGTATTGAAGCAATGACAAACACTTCAGGGAGATCTGTGAGCCAACCAAGTTATTAAGTATTTGACCTTTGATATCCTTCATAGCTCTGATCTTTCAGTTTCTTTTCTTAAGACATTTTATACCTGCATAGATTTGAAATTTAATTTCATCTCGCTTGTTTATAACAAGCAAAAATTTCTTCCAAATGTGTGCTTCTTTCTTTGTGTCTGGCAATAGTGATGTCCATGTACTGAGCTACAGAATTAAGTGGAATACTGGTGAGCTACAGACCCCAAGCTCAAAACATAAATGTATGTTTCCCCTTGTTATATGTCTGATTCTCTTTCTCACATTGTCCCTTTCATCCTGTGATCTTGAGAGTGATGATTTGTCTAAGTTTTAATAATAAATTCAGCAGTTGGTGATGCTTTTGCAGGTCTCACATGCAAGTGGAATGTTGAAGAGACATATTAAGCAAAGCCTTCAGGAGAGGCTTGATTTTCAATGACAGCTCTACTCCCAATAATCACCGTAACCTTAAAAGAATCACCTTGACAATTTGGTTTTCATATCTAAACAAATGAGGTCTTTCTTTGCATTTCAGGCTCATGTCTGCATATGGTCACAGGTGTGACCATTTCTCGGAAAAAAGTGGTAGGCATTTTTACAAGTGAATCACTTTGCTGTGTCTCAGAGTGACAAAGAGATTTACTAGTTACTTGAACTCTCCAGTACTATAAAAAGAGTGACTTTTTTTCCATATTCTTTTATTTTTTTCCATTCAAAAAAAATTTACATTTCCTCCCCTTCTCCCAGTCCCCTCCCACTACCCCCTCCTCCCTCCCCCTGCTTCCTTAAAAAAGGGCATCAACAATGACACTAGGACCTATCTCTTCTGCATGCATTATCTTTTTTGGAACCTAGTCTATTTGGATGCACACCTTCCTTGGCCGGGATGGAGTGGGGGAGGGCCTTGGACTTCCCACAAGAGTGACTTTTTCTACCACCCATAAAAACTGGTAGAACATACATAAAGCTTATTACTCTTTGGGCAATGCTGAAGAATCCTCAAGTGAGGGGCTTTACAATAGGCAACATTATAGAGCTACATATACAACAAGAAGCTATGTATGAACTGCATGTAATACAGAGAAAGACAGACTAGAAACTAAAACTGGATTTGCAGAGTGACTTGGAATACTGGTAGGGAACACTAGAGAAGCAGCAGAAGGAAATGAGTTTGGCTGGAAAGATCAAGAATCTTTGCTTTGAAATAGAGTATGTACTTTTTCCTTGTGATTCAAAGCTCAGATTTCCTAGTCTCAGAAGATAGAGGCCTTTGTGCTATATTTAATACTAAACAAACCCAAAGCAATAACAGTGCACATAGAATAATTTTATATGAGCTAAATCAAACATATATTTTTTCAGATTTCTATACATAATTCATATATATCTTATATGTATCTACAATATCCTTATATAAAAGAGGAAATGATTTTATGGTTAACAAATACAACTGGATAGATCACTTACTTAAGCTATACAGAAGGAGATGGCTGATTAGCAGATTTGGGTATGAGAGTCTAAGAAAAAACCTGGGTCCATGTTGAATAGCTAGACATTTTAAAAAAGCAAAAGTACCGTAAAATCTGTTATATAAGCAGAAAATAATATTCTCTCTCTCTCTCTCTCTCTCTCTCTCTCACACACACACACACACACACACACACACACACACACACTGACTTCCTCTGTAATGACTTAAGTTGAAATCTTACTTGGGAGACTATCGATTTCAGTCCCAAGGAAGATAATACTTTTGTGGTACACACAGTTTTTTACAAGGGGAAGCAATTTTATAAGAGTTTGTCATATATGAAACAGTATAATAATAAATATAATAAATGTGTTTCCATTCGTTCCATAATGTAGAACTAGGAAAGTATCAGAACTTTCATGGTTTGATCATTCTGATTCTCATTACTTCTGGTATGATAGATGTATTGCGGAAATTGAACTGAGAATGAGGCAGCTACTTAAAAGGAAAAAAAAATATTTGATAACAATCTAGGGCAGATTTTTTACCTGGGTATTGCCATTCTTCTGACTGTGCAATGCAAATAGGCAAATAGCCCCAATGAAATCGGGTGGAGAAGGATGGGTTGCTTCCTCAGGTGAAGCATTTTAAAATTCTCACTAGGAGCATGATGTAACACATAAGATACACTGTAATTTTGTGTCGCGTATGCTCAAGTGGCTGAATTGCCTTTCTTGGGATGGCCTTCTCCTAGCTGTCAGTTCTCCAGTACAAAAATATCTCGTCTATAACTGACAACCCCATAAGCGAACATTGAACTATGTATGCATTTGCATAAATGCACTTACAAGAGGGGGCAGCACTGGAGGCAGCAATGGCTAAAAGCAAGCTTGAGGGTTAAGCAGAAACCTGACAACAGATTTCCTAGGCCACAGTGACATCGATATATGATGTGGGGATCAGTTCATTTCCCCAGCTCATCTCCCTTCTGCTCTGTTTTTCTTTGTTTCAGAGTTTACATCCCAGTTGCTTTTCTCTTTCCTCTATGAGCTAATATAATTATTTCTCCTCCAGGGATCTCCCTCAATATCTCTCCTCTGTATTTCTTTCCCTCTTCCTGGTCTAAGACCCTTATCCCAGAGTATCAGGGTTATGGAGTAGGTGGCCTGGAGTAGCTGTGTTTTCTTACTGCATGGGTTGGGAGAGGAAGCCCCGTGAGACCCTAACCACAGACTGGACCACTAGTAGCTTGATGACTCTGATGTTGCTCTCTTCTTTTGCTAAGTAGCAGGAAGTGTTTATGGTATGAAATATGTTGGAGTCGGAGCAATAAAAGCTACATAAATAAATGAAGTGGTGGAAGGATGGTGGAACTGAATTCTGGTTAGCATTTGTTTGTGATCCCTTGGTGAACTTCCTGGGTCATAATTGCCTACTCTTCGGGGACCAAAAGGAATCAGTAGCCATTGATTGTTACATGATGCTAAGTTTTGCCTACAAAGCAAATCCTAAGAGTGATTAATGGCAGAATTCATGTTGCCACTCTGATCTCTCCTTAGTATAATCCTTAAAGCTGGGGGACATGGTACATTTCCCAGCATGCAGCTTTGGGTCTCTGGAAGGAACAGAAAATACTGTCAAATAGCCGACACACTTCTGAAAATGTGAAAAAAATATGAAATAAAGTCCTTTTATCTTTTGACTTAACTGGTACCTGAGAGACATCTAAATTAATCTCTGTTCAATAAATTCAGTTCTGCAGGAACCTGATCAATAATTTTAGCTGGAACTTTAGCTTTAATATTTATGCCAAAATTAGCATCATTGTCATGAGGCTTTGGCTCCTCAATTGTTTAGAAATCTTCTATTCAAGATTGTTGAGTTTTCTATATAGCTAATGACTTTTCACTTTGAAACTTAACTTATTTTGGGTTGCAGTGATAGCAATCCATGACTCTTGTCATTGCCATGCTTATAAATGATAGTAGATAGAAGTCCTTCATAGTGTTGAGATTTTGTGATGTTTTAAGGGTAGACTGTAATCTCATTCAGATCTGTAGTTGCAATTCTAATCTTGGTACTTTGCAACCTCAGGCCTCTATGTATTTTGAAATTGTGTTGGATTAGGATTTCAGAATTTTATGGCATCTTAGAGGCAGTTCCTGCCAAACCCTTTAGAGCAGAGAAAGAGGCTGGAAGATACCACAGTATTTACCAGCAGTCTTATGGAATTAGATGGTACCTTAGTATATCCAGTGCTTTCAGTGACATAGTATATGCGAATCGAATGGTTTTTCTATATTTCTAATTTGTAGTTCTCATCAATGGGGTTTATATTTGTGGACTCTTACAGTTTTATCCATCCTATTTTATGCGGATTCAACTTTTATACAAGAATCCCGTTTTCCTTAAGAAAGGCTCTGTTCTGTAGGGATCAGTGAGCACAGATGAGAGATAGCAGGAAAGCCATTCCCTGCTTCTCATGGTCCTTGGATTTAGGAGAGTAGAGTTGAGTTCCCAGATACCTTCACTCTCTATTGCTGCTCTCTCACACGCTCATTGGAGGGTGACAAACCATTAGAGATTGATCCAAGTGCTTCATATGTTTTGAACACATGAACACTACCGGATTGCTCATTGTCCTTTATGGGACTTGTTTTGAAACTCATTGTGAAATTTTGTGATTCATAAAGTTGAAGTAATTTTAATTTCGTTTTTATTCTTTGAGCCTATCATAGTCAATATTTAGAAAACACCAGCATCGTATCATAAATTCTTCTCTGGTGTGTAATGTCCTCCCACAGAAGAACTTGAGCTGTCTGCCACCTCCCACCCATATGGACCATATTCTCACCAGCTGGGACTCGGCCCTGGATGTTATTTTATTTCTTCCTTCAATTCTTTTGCTCATTCTATTTCTCTACTGTACATTTTCATTCCTTGTAATCTCTACCTTTTCGAATTCTTCTCAGGCCTGAACTTCACCCTCTATATAAGATGTGATTACTTGTACTACGGTGTCCCTTGCTTGTTGCCTGGACTGTATTAGGACTTAACCCCGAAGATAACTTGTGAAACTCTTACTGTACTGAACATTTTCTAAGACCTAGAGTTAAAGCTAATTCACTTCTGTGCCCTGGGTAGTACCAAACAAAGCATTTTCTATGCGATAGGCATGCCATCTATATGGTTTCTTTTAAGAATAAAAAAGATGCCAATGGTGATCTGAAGGCAAATATTAAATCTATAAATCTCACCATTGTAAAATATATTAAGATAAAATTGGACATTTTAACACAATTTACAAATCTTGCCCATGTTGCAATGTCATATATTCTCTTTTAAAATTCTCATCACCGTGCCTGGTGACCTGAGTTCAGTACCTAGTACCTACGTGGTGAAAAGAGAGAACCTATTTCTGTAAGTTGTTCTCTGACTTACAGATTTATAGTATACATACATATAGAAATAAATGCCATAAAAATTTGTATCATAGCCAGGCTTTGGGGCGCACACACACATACACACACACACACACACACACACACACACACGTACATATGTATGTATGTATGTATCTCAGCATTCAGGAGGTTGAGAAAAGAGGGTCAGGAAGGAGTTCAAAGCCAGCCTAGGCTTCATAATAAGTTTGAGATCAGCCTGAGCTACAGGAGACTGTCTCAACAAAGAAAAGTAAGCCAAAATAACAACAAAACTAACAAAGGTTACCAGAGTAAGGCAAAATGGACTTTAGGTCACTAAGGATTTACTTTTGTGGCATAAGGACTAAAGTCTCATATCTCAGTTGGAATCTCAGCCTTGTCTCTGCTGAGCAAGCTACAGAAAGTCTCCATGCCTTCATTTCTTCATCTATAAATGTTGTTAATTTGCTTTATTCATGGGTCTGTGAAGATCAAATTAGTTAATGAATGTTAAGAAATTATACTCACAGTGTACCAAGCCTCATAGTGCTCTCCAAACATGAGCTACCATTGCTGCACATTTTTAAGATTTAATTTCACTTGCTTGAATTTGAAACTTTGGTGTTACCGTATCAGGCTGGAAGAAAAAGACAGGGCTTCCAGAGATACGTTGCTTGACGATGTGGACATGTTAGTCCTTCGGTTTCGCTTGATCGTTTCCCTGTGTGGTTTGTGTTACCACCAATTCTGTTTTGTTCTCGGGAATCAGAAGAACAGGGAGGGACAGTCATCAGTCTACCTCCGGTATGATGATGATGCAGTCTGGTACAGGAAGCTGCCATCTATTCTCACTGACATGACAATTGCATGCATGTATCTAAACTTACCTGCTGTGACCTTCCAATGCCCTAAAATAGTAGACCTACTCAGAAGAGTTAAAGAGTCTCTAAATTCTATAATAATCTCACTCTCATAGGACAGGAACTTTATCAAGATAGACTCAGTAAATTAAGGTATGATTGGTACTACCAATGGCAGCAGTGATTTTGAAGACTTGATTTTCATTTTGATTTTGAAGGGTTTTATTAAGTAAGATCACATTTGAAGGTATGAGCCATCATGTACATAAGCTGGTCAGACTATTTTACCTCATTTATGAAAAATGAAACCCATAAATGTGCAATAATGGGTCCTGGGCCTCCACGTGTCTTGTTAGCAAGCAAGAGGAACTGGGCAACCTGAGATCAGAGGATGGTAGAGTAACAGAAACAACCAGTTCATGGCCTCTCACAGTTTGATCTGCTCAGAGACAAAACACTTGCTATTCCTGGGAATATAAGGTATGCAGGAAGCATGGACATTTTATGCTTAAGACATTTGAAGTATAAGAAGACCTATGGCTATGAGGAATGGAGCTAGGCATTCTCAGATGATGGGTGTTTCGGTATCTTCCCTGGAAGCATGTCTGTGACTCTGAGGGATTATGGATATTTACCGGGCCAAGAAAGGCCAAGGGCAAAACAAGCAAGTAAACATGTATGTTGAATGTATAGGGAATGATCCAGTTTTGTTGCTGTGCAGGGATTGCTTGTTGACAACTTGCATTGGCTAAGTATGTGTTCTGTGCTTAGCATGTATTTCCTAATCTTCACATAACTCCACGGTGTACTGCTATTTTCCTTCTTAGAGAATGAATGACAGAAACACTCTCATAATGTCAGCGATGATGGTGATGGTTTTGGTGACAAGCTGAATAGAATGAGGATGTAGGAAATACAGCAGAGGTGTAAGCCGGATCATAGAGACAGAGTTTCCTGAACTAATCCAATGTGGGCAGGAAATGTTTCTACACACACTAGTGACTTAGAGGTTGTTAAATTAATGAATTGCTGAATGGAAGCATCATGCATTCATTCAGCATGTATTATTAGGTTCAACTAAGTGGTTTTTTGTGTTTATTAATGTGTAGAATCAGTGGGTGTATGATAGGAAATGACTGCTCCAAATTCAGGGAACATACAGTGTTCCTTCCTGATACAGCCACTCAGATAATGTGAATCAATCATCCTTTGATATGATATAGAAATTAAAATCCCTAAAACATAGACTATAAAGGCATTTCAAATTTACTTTTCAATGATATGTCTTATTGCTGATGGACTGAACCTTTCAGGACACATATTCCTTTTAATAGGTGCTAGATAGAAATTTATGTGCAAATATCTATTTGGGGATAAAACTTACAAATGGAACAGCATATTAGGTTTGAATTTAGCTTATCAGAGTCCATAGTCTCAGCATAGGATGTGTGTTTCTGGCTGCTGAGCACAGCAAACTTCTCCCCCCGCCTACTTATGCACAGCATTGTCCAAGATGTGCGCCCCTTGCATTCAGTTCAAAGTGTGACTTGCAAATTGCAACTGTTACATGCAGCTTTTGCAGACAATTATTAATGCCACTCTCAACTTGCGTCTCTTCCTTCCATGTACTTTTGTCTATGTATGCCCTTTGTCCTAAGGAAAGGGCTGTGACAGAGCCACAGGTGTCGTCAGTGTATGGATGTGCAGAGCTTTAGATTCACAAACCTGGTGAATGAAGTGAGGTAACAGTTTTGTGGACGGGTTAGCCACCAGCTATTGGTATCTGGAGCTGATCAAACATGTATGGCTACAGATGTAAGCAATCACTGTTGTATTTAAAGTAACCTAGCTGTGTATTTAAAGTAGTAGTAAAGCTAATGCCATTAGCAAGTTATTTTTAGAGCGAAATTTCTAAAGTGTAGCGAAATAACTTCTGATAATTAAAACAATTTATGATAGTCACTTCCTTGCAGAGCCTTTAGATTCGCTTGACCAAATAGGGCAGGTCAGAGGCCCAACTGTTTCAGGGAGCAAATGGAAATTGCCAGTGTTTCCAACTGAAAATCTAAAAGTCAAATATAGGAGAATTAGGCTGAGACCCATCAAATCAAGCATGTCACATTATTTCACCTTCTTGCTCTGAACTTGTGTACGCAGGGGCACAAACACTGCAGACACCCAAACAAGCCCCCTGGTCCTCGGTTTGTTTCATTTGAGATTATATATATATATATAAAATGAAATTTTCCATCTCAATCATTTTACAGTGTTCTAAGGTAGTGTTGGGAATATCCATGTTGCTATGAAGGAGATCTCTCCAGAATGATCTCAGTTTGCAAATCTGAAAACTATTCTTCTTATTGAACACTTTGTTACTTACTGCAATGCTCAGTCCCATAACAGCCACCATTCTACTTTACCTTTGTAAATTTAATTCTATTAGATACCTCATATTATATGTCTTTCCTGACTGACTTTTCTTTACTTTCTCTTTTTGGCAGTATAGAACCCTCTGGATTCATCCATAGTATAGCGCATTCATGAGAAATCCCTTCCTTAATGAGGCTGAATTGCATTTCCATTTGTATGCATACATCAGATCATCCATTGTCTACTGGTGAACACTTGGTTGTTTCCACTTCTTGATTATTGTGAAGAGTACTGATATGAACACAGGTGTGACAACAGTCTCTTTCCTTTAAAATGTGAATTAAAATAATACTATTTTTCATGAAATCAGATTTGTGAAAAAATATTTCCTATGGAAGCATACTAATAAACTTGATTTTCTCATAATATATAAATATTTACTGTGGGGAAGCCTTGGCTTTGATAGCCCTATGGATTTGAGAAGATACAGTGTGTGCTTCCGAGAAAGATGCTTTTAAATATTTTTTTTCTTTTCTTCTCCTTTTGGTCATTTATAACCATCCTTATCAGATGCATTAAAATTGTCTGATAGTCACAAACACATACTATTTCAAACTGATCATCAATCTTAAAATGAAGTTTCAATGTAGAAATTTTGTAAGAACGATCTTGTGATTTTTCTTATGGATGTTGAAGATGGTCGGAAGAAAGCAAGGACTACTGTGTTGGCTCTTTAGATGCAAGGTCTTGGGGCTGGCAGGATGGCTCAGGGGGTTAAGGGTTAACTTGCAAGCCTGGAAACCTAACTTTAATCCCTGGGATCCAGGTGAGGGCGGCAGGAGAGAACCGACTCCACACGGTTATGCTTGCCTCCATCCATGTGCTGTGGCGTGTCTTTCCCAAACATGTACATCATATATACACAGATACATAATAATGATAAGAAATAAAACATAATAGTTCTCAGCCAAAGGTCCTATATTGGTACTTCAGGCAGAACTCTCTTCTTTTCTCTGTGATAACAACTATCTTTCTTTTGCTTGGCCAGAAGAGCATTCTTCCCTTGATATTTCCTGAGAGTCTTTCTTTTAGCATACAGAATAAATGCAAGTATCTGAATTTTGCAAGGCAGGATATGGCACTTCACTGTATGGGATTCAAGAGAGATTTTGACAGCTAGATCCTTGCTGGGAGTTACTTACTTAAGCCTTAAAACACCCCTGCCGGCATCCTGCTTATTTTATATTGTTTGAGATGTTCATTATCTACTCCTCATCCATGACAAGGACGGGATTGATAAAGGGTCGACATGAAAATTATAGGGGAAAATGCAAATAGCAAAAGGGAGCATACAGCATGTGTAATGTGTTCCTTGCCCAATTACATGAATATGGACTCATACATAATGTATGAATGTTCAAACATTTTTTTTTACTTTGCTCTTTACTTATACTTTCGTTTTCTTTTTTTTTTTCCTTTGTGGATTGTTCACTCCATCTTTTCCATACATGGCTACAGAGCCCAAAAGGAAATGTAGAGATTAATAAATCCCACCTTCTATAAAGAGCAAAGCTTTTCCTTTATAAAGCAGTCATTAAAAGAAAATAATCAGAACTGCTGAAGGCTGGATCTATTTTGGAGAGTTCAGATGCTTAAAGCCCAAATGGCTAACTGTGTCCAGTAGGAAGCAGATAGGTAAATCGGATTGGCGCCTGCCTTTTGTGCTAAAGCAGCTTTTCACTGCTGTGTGCTGACATTTAAGTTAATAGAGTGATTTCTGAGAGACCACCCCCCCAATATTACAGCTCATCTGACATTTGGATAAAATGTATTTTATTTTTTAATTTTGACAACATGATTAGATCTGGACTTTATATTGAGTGAGGACTCTCTGAGTCCATAGTTTTGCCTCATGGCATGGGCTAAAACTCACGTGATTGTCCTAGGCAGCTTGAGCCCTAAGCATGCCATTTGAAAACATTCTCTGTTATTTTTGTTCTTATGTTCACTTAAAGTGTTGAAGCAACAATCAATTGCAAAAAAAGAAAAAGTACCTTATTCTTCTGTTTTTTTCTTATCATCTCTAGGAATTAAGAGCATTACATTTGCGTCTAGCCAAATATTCTTTCTCATAATTTGTGTTTTATAATTTAGCAATAGGAGTACTTTTTAATAACATTACGTGCTGAAATGCCTGAAATTTTTGATTTGTTATGGATAAACCAGATTTCCCTTTGTTTTGTAAGGATTTTGTTTTTAAATAAAAACATATTTGAGGCTGTATCTCTTTCAGCATAAACTGGGACTCCCGTGTGTACTTGACCTGTTTTGGCTTTTGCTTTCAAAGGAAAGGAGAGAGATTTGGAAGCTATTAATCAATGTATTCGCTGACAAACAAATGGAAAACATTTCCATATGGAATTCCTGGTTTATTCTTTTCCTGTTCTCTTGGCTTCTTCTTCCGCTCTGATGTTGCACAGACAATGACAGGAGGTGCTGGTAACTGTATTCCCTCCCCAGGCAGATTTGGAATCTCTGGAAGCAGGGGAACATATGGCTGTTGCTGGTATTTTCATCCTTTCAGCATCTGTGTTAGAGGCTCCACCCTCAGCGTGGTGCCCTAGTAAAGCAGTTGGGCATTGGAGAGGTGGGCCCGGGTGAGAGGTCTCTAAACCATCATGGAGGACATGGTCCTGAAAGACATATTGAAACCCAACTCTTCTCATCTCTGCTTTCACTTTCTGGCCATGAGAGGCGTGATACTCCTTGACTATGACCTGGGTCATGATGTGTCCCCACAGGCTCTGAGCAGCAAAGCTAACCAACAGATATCTGAAGCATCTAAAACTGTGAGCCAAAATGGACCTTTCTGTGTTATAATTTGCCTTGCTCATCTCAAGTGTGTTTTAATAATGAAGAGGACTGTTTCATATATCCAGACCTTTGAAGTGGTCATTAGAATGCACGCAGAAACCCAGCAGCAACAATTAATCTAAAAAGACAAGTGTTAGGGGGCGTGTTTGACGAATGTGTAAATAATTCTGCACAGAAGACCTCAAGGCACACATTTGTGCTCAGAAGTCGTGTGTTAAAGGAGTGTACCCTGGTCAAAGAATTTGGGTGCCAAAAATGAGAAAGTGGATGCTCACAGAACTTTCTTGGCTTGCTGACAATCACATACCTGTAGAAAAGTGATGAGCATGCCCCCACTTTGTAGTTTTGTGTTGCATGTTAATTGGCTTGATTTAATCACTCCATATTTATGCACCATACCATGACCATTGATCAGCAGTTCACAACCTGTGGATCACGACCCCTTCCTTGGTGGGTTGTCGAATGACCTTTCAGAAGGGTCACCTAAGACCATGAGAAAGCAGATATTTACATTTTGATTCCTAACAATAACAAAATTACAGTTCTGAAGTAGCAATGAAAGAATTTATGGCTGGGGTTGCTGCAACATGAGCAACTATACTAAAGGCTTGCAGCTTTAGGAAGATTGAGGACCACTGCCATAGGTGTTCATGATTAGGATTGGGATTTGCCAACTGAAAATAATACTAGCAAGGCTAGGTATAGTGATGCCAGCCTATAATCGAAGCCCTAAAGGCCTGCTAAGGCAGGAGGATTGTTACAAGTTTGAGTTTATCCTTCTAGGCTATGCAGTGGGTTCTAGATCAGCCTGGGCTGCAGCGCACTATGTAAGGACATGTCTCTAAAGGAAAAGAGTAAGTAAATAAAATGAACAAAGGAAAGCACACGTCTCACAGTGAGAGACTGGCAAGCTTCTCTTAGACTTCTTGTTTGCTTCAGCATTTTGAGGCCATTATGCAAGATTAGCAGACAATGTACATAGGAGGCTTTTCTTATTATTGTTTCTTCTCTCAGGCTCCTTTATTCATTTGGGTTTGTCTTTATGCTGTTTAGTCTTTAGGGCACGTGTGTGTGTGTGTGTGTGTGTGTGTGTGTGTGTGTGTGTGTGTGTGTGTGTGTGTGTGTCTGTATATATATAATATATATTTATCAGGTACAATATAATTTTTATGTGTGTGGGTGTGCATTGATGTTTGTGTATGAATCCTTGACTAGATTCTGTTTAACTTTTGGTCTATGGGATCTTAGAAGGGAGATCACTGACTA